>OZ020285.1:13089322-13116603 GCA_963971205.1 Aethes cnicana
GAAGCTGTCTCCGAACACGCCCCCGTGGATGTCCCGGCGGCTGTCCCGCCGCGTGCTCTAGCGCCTCGTGTAATGATACATATAACTCACGGAAGTACATGCAGCACTGCGTGAACCCCACGAGCCGGTGTTGGTGCGTCAGGTCCGTCAGCTGCGCCGCGGGCTCCACCCCGAAGTTGTCTCCGAACACGCCCCCGTGGATGTCCCGGCGGCTGTCCCGCCGCGTGCTCTAGCGCCTCGTGTAATGATACATATAACTCACGGAAGTACATGCAGCACTGCGTGAACCCCACGAGCCGGTGTTGGTGCGTCAGGTCCGTCAGCTGCGCCGCGGGCTCCACCCCGAAGTACTGAGTTGTCTCCGAACACGCCCCCGTGGATGTCCCGGCGGCTGTCCCGCCGCGTGCTCTAGCGCCTCGTGTAATGATACATATAACTCACGGAAGTACATGCAGCACTGCGTGAACCCCACGAGCCGGTGTTGGTGCGTCAGGTCCGTCAGCTGCGCCGCGGGCTCCACCCCGAAGTTGTCTCCGAACACGCCCCCGTGGATGTCCCGGCGGCTGTCCCGCCGCGTGCTCTAGCGCCTCGTGTAATGATACATATAACTCACGGAAGTACATGCAGCACTGCGTGAACCCCACGAGCCGGTGTTGGTGCGTCAGGTCCGTCAGCTGCGCCGCGGGCTCCACCCCGAAGTTGTCTCCGAACACGCCCCCGTGGATGTCCCGGCGGCTGTCCCGCCGCGTGCTCTAGCGCCTCGTGTAATGATACATATAACTCACGGAAGTACATGCAGCACTGCGTGAACCCCACGAGCCGGTGTTGGTGCGTCAGGTCCGTCAGCTGCGCCGCGGGCTCCACCCCGAAGTTGTCTCCGAACACGCCCCCGTGGATGTCCCGGCGGCTGTCCCGCCGCGTGCTCTAGCGCCTCGTGTAATGATACATATAACTCACGGAAGTACATGCAGCACTGCGTGAACCCCACGAGCCGGTGTTGGTGCGTCAGGTCCGTCAGCTGCGCCGCGGGCTCCACCCCGAAGTTGTCTCCGAACACGCCCCCGTGGATGTCCCGGCGGCTGTCCCGCCGCGTGCTCTAGCGCCTCGTGTAATGATACATATAACTCACGGAAGTACATGCAGCACTGCGTGAACCCCACGAGCCGGTGTTGGTGCGTCAGGTCCGTCAGCTGCGCCGCGGGCTCCACCCCGAAGTTGTCTCCGAACACGCCCCCGTGGATGTCCCGGCGGCTGTCCCGCCGCGTGCTCTAGCGCCTCGTGTAATGATACATATAACTCACGGAAGTACATGCAGCACTGCGTGAACCCCACGAGCCGGTGTTGGTGCGTCAGGTCCGTCAGCTGCGCCGCGGGCTCCACCCCGAAGTTGTCTCCGAACACGCCCCCGTGGATGTCCCGGCGGCTGTCCCGCCGCGTGCTCTAGCGCCTCGTGTAATGATACATATAACTCACGGAAGTACATGCAGCACTGCGTGAACCCCACGAGCCGGTGTTGGTGCGTCAGGTCCGTCAGCTGCGCCGCGGGCTCCACCCCGAAGTTGTCTCCGAACACGCCCCCGTGGATGTCCCGGCGGCTGTCCCGCCGCGTGCTCTAGCGCCTCGTGTAATGATACATATAACTCACGGAAGTACATGCAGCACTGCGTGAACCCCACGAGCCGGTGTTGGTGCGTCAGGTCCGTCAGCTGCGCCGCGGGCTCCACCCCGAAGTTGTCTCCGAACACGCCCCCGTGGATGTCCCGGCGGCTGTCCTGTCGCGGCGGAGCCCCGGCCTCCTCCTCCACTGTCACCTCCAGCGCTTCTTCTACGTGAGAGCCTTGTTTCCTGTGAAAACGTATTTCTCCCAGTGTAATGAATAGAGTCAAGCTCCACAGGACCACTGTAATTTTGGTCACCAGTTGGCGCCGGTCTCACCGTCTTATCCGCTAACCTGCCGAGCAATGCTCGCAACTTTTGTTTTCAGTAAGGGGTAAAGCTTCAGGTGTAATTACATGCATAGAGGCATTCTATCCTAAGTCCTCAAGGTAGGCAACGCATTCGGAGTCTATGGTTTCTTAATAAGAAATCATAAGATTTCGATTCCCAGGCTATACTTTACGCTATTCGTCACGCTATACTTTAACCATGGAAAAATGAACTAGGAGGAAATGTCAAGTGGGCGTTCCCTGCGCGCCAACATTGAGTCGGATACGGCAGCTTTGAAGTAGTTTGAAGCGCGCCTGACGTTAGTCTGCTTATTACTGCCGTGACAGATATACGCCAACGTCAGTTGCAAAAAATATCAATATCGCTTTGAAAATGCCATATTGTACAATATTGGCGTGTCGAAATCATAGTAGATAGAAAAATGTAGCTTCACGCAATGTTTCATAAAACAAATGACCTTATTTTTTATAATATTGAATAAAAATCGCGAGGCGTTATTTTTGACAATTTCACGCCAAAGTGTCAGGCTAAATTCAACCGTATTGTGCAAACGCTAAAGTTTTCTATCATTTGTTCAAAACACTTATCGCCATCTTTCGTCCAGTAACCGTATTACAACTGGGGTTGCCATTTACTAAATTTAAAAAATCCTGACAAAACTATCTTGATTGAAGTTCTGTGTAATTGATCTACCTCTATATTCAATCAGTTGTTATACGAGTACATTCGAATGTTAGTATTCAGTGCAAGAATAGTGATGTGCTAAGTGTTTGATATTAAATTAAACTGTTCATATTTTTTTACCGCGGTATTAGAAATAGTAGATTGTATGACTAGGGAGCAAAATGGTATATTTTACCGCGGGTGACGAATTGAATCCAGAGCGACGCGAAAGATTCCAGAATAGAATCCCGAGCGTAAGCGAGGGATTCTAGCGTGGAATCTTGAGCTAGCGAAGGATTCAAGCTTTGTCACCCAAGGCATAAATAAGTTTGCTACCGTGTTGTACACTCTGCTTTTCACCCCTCCTATGAGAAAATCATAAGATCATTCGTTCATCATTGTCATTAAATGAAGTAAAACAAAAAAATAATACATTTAGAAACAAACAAGGTTAAAAAGAACGTGTGTTTCGCGCGCCTATCATAAATTCATAGGCAGAAGGCGAAAATGGCTTCCATATTGAAGAATCTCTAACTACTTCATTGTATTTATATTCTGTCACGCTCGCATGCGTTGCGTTCATAATAATAGGTAAATTTTAACAAATGTGAAAAATATACATTTTATTACAATTTCGCTCATGTATCAAACAATGTTTTTTAATACATTTGCGATAAAATGAAAAAAGGGCAGTGCAATTCATATTACGTACTTACATAATATTCCTTTGGAATTCTCAGAGGTGTTGATCCCAATACATTGCATCACCTAAATCACTTTTTGATTTGATTCATTTTCTACGAAATAATTCATAACACTACATAATTTACGTTTTATTTTGGAAATTAAGTGTAAAATAATACGGCAAGGAAATGAGCGCTCACGAAATTCGCGGGTTCGAGTTTTTTTTTAATTCGATCACACGACGAGTTTACGAGGAATGCTACGGCATTGGCCTGCACCATTCAGCTAAATTGAAAATAAAAAATAGAAAATAATTTATCAAAAGTAAGTTTATATCTATGAATGTATGGATTTTTAGTATGTGTAATAAAGTATTTATGTAAAATGCCGATATATAAAATTCTAAATACGAAAAAGACGCGACTTTTGAATGCAACTTTTTACAGTCTCCGCTGGGGGTGAAAAATATTTTTCACCCCTCCTATTCGAAAAGAAGTGTTTTGTTGCCCGTTTAGAGGGAGAAAAATGCGATTTTGCTCCCTCTTCGCTTTTTTTTTAATTTTTTTCATTTCTGCCCCGCTAACAGGGAGCAAAATACGTCTTAGCAGTGCGTTCACGGAGCTTCGGAGACTGTAAAAAGTTGTATTCAAAAGTCGTATCTTTTTCGTATTTAGAATTTTATATATCGGCGTTTTACATAAATACTTTAATGCACATACTATAAATCCATAAATTCATAAATATATACTTACTTTTGATAAATTATTTTCTATAATCTTTTATTTTCAATTTGGCTGAATGGTGCAGGCCAATGCCGTAGCATTCCTCGCAAACTCGTCGTGTGATCGAATAAAAAAAAAACTCGAACCCGCGAATTTCGTGAGCGCTCATTTCCTTGCCGTATTATTTTACACTTAATTTCCAAAATAAAACGTACTTTATGTAGTGTTATGAATTATTTCGTAGAGAATGAATGAAATCAAAAAGTGATTTAGGTGATGCAATGTATTGGGATCAACACCTCTGAGAATTCCAAAGGAATATTATGTAAGTACGTAATATGAATTGCACTGCTCTTTTTTCATTTTATCGCAAATGTATTAAAAAACTTTGTGTGATTATGTGCGAAATTGTCATAAAATGTACTTTATTTCACATTTGTTAAATTTACCTATTATTATGAACGCAACGCGTGCGAGCATGACAGAATATAAATACAATATAGTTACTGATTCTCCAATATGGAAGCCATTTTCGCCTTCTACCTGATGAATTTATGATAAGCACGCGAAACACACGTTCTTTTTAACCTTGTTTGTTTCTAAATGTATAATTTTTTTGTTTTACTTAATTTAAAGACAATAATGAACGAATGATCTAATGATTTTCTCATAGGAGGGGTGAAAAGCAGAGTGTACAACACGGTAGCAAAATTATTTAAAATATACCATTTTGCTCCCTAGTCACACAATCTACTATTGTAACATCTTTTTGGTACCTTTATCATGTCTGGTGTTCAATAAAGAATATTGTATTGTATTATTATTTCCTTTATTAAGCTTTTTTCTTTAGTTTTTACAATATGAGTATTAAAAGTAAAATACAAATAATAATACAAAATATAAACTCATTATAAAACCCTAACCTAGAGTGCCGCCGGCAGCGATGTAGGGCTCAAGCTACCGGTGATGACAGCTATAGAGAGAGGTACCTTCTGACGATAAGCACCGTGTGTAATATTAAACGAATCACTACTACTACTTCTACATCCCTTATTATTATTATTATATTCCATCCTCCTTATTGTTTATTATTATTATATTAGCCTGTAGTGTCCCCACTTTAGCTTAGCGGGGTGCAAGGGCTACATCGGCGACTATAGGGTCTTGGAGCTTAAGATGGTATTTCTGAAGCGGTATGTGAGCTTTATCACCAGTATGCTGCGCTCCATCGTCCTTTGAGCAAATACTTCTGAGCATTTGTCAAAGACCAAGTTTGTGCGTAAGAATTATACGTAAGAATTGGACCGATTATCTTAAAATGGCTTATTTTCTTAAGTACGATTTCATAGAAACAAAAGCAGAAAATATTAAATACTAGACATTCCTGATTACTGTTATAAGTACCTACCCCTTTCGAAATCCAAGCATTCCGGCTAATAGCGGAAAGTTGGCAACACAAATTACGTAAGTACGACAAAGTTAATAAAATGCGTATATTAAGCAATAATGGACTCTGTTCGAAAGGCTTATGGAAAGGATATTAGTTGTGTCGTGCATAGTGCCATCTGTCGTTGAGTAGCCGTACTACGATGTTTTTGGCTGTCAAAGCTATGTAAGAGAAAAAGGTTCCTAATTCAACTATTAGTGAATGGTAATTTAAACCTTACTTTGGACAGATAGGGTAGGAATTTGCACTAATTTTTTTGATGGCGTAACTCTCAAATCGCTTCAAGACTTACGCCAAATCAGCAGCAAGATAGCATAGTGTTGCAGTGTAGTGATTAGTGTACAGTAGTGTGAGTTTGGCGACAGCGGTTTTCATATTAAGATCGCAAGATGACATTTCCTCCTACACTACAAGTGTAGTTCATTCTTCCATGACTTTAACAAACTATTTACTTTAAAAAAAAATTTCATTAAGAGGGTTTATCCCGATAGTTGGCAACGTCGCATATAGCTGTCAAATGTTTCGCTGTTTTTATTAATTTCTCAATATTACTGAATTAAAAAAGAACTTCTCATTCTATGGTTGAATGACGCGCCTCGTTTTATATTTGTTGGTTAGGCATTCAAATGATAAGATTACATTAAAACGCATGAAAAATGCGATGGAAAGTTTTCAAAAGATAGTACTTCCATAATCCTAAAATTTTCATGTTCCTATGATAATTGTTGCAATCCATACTTAATGTTTTATTCAACCATAGAGCGATAATTTATATTTTCATCATTGTTTTCGATTTCTACAATTTTCTAAATATGTAAGGAACACTCTACATTTTTAAGTTACTGAAATAAATAATTTCGATTTTGATATATTTGAGGTAATAGCTACGCTAGTAGAGCCATTTTTTTTTGCTTAATGCCTTGGCTTTTCTGCCCATCGACTTGGAAGATTATCCGACACTAAAAAGCTCGAACAAATTGAATGAAGAAATGAACTGTATTATTCAACTGTAGGTAATAAACTTATTTCTACAGGGCGGGACATAAGGTTGAACACTCACAGCGCCTGGTACCGCTCCATGTCAGAAGAGATGAGGTAATTCCTCAAAAAACTCTCGAGATGCTGGCCCTTCTCCTTCCGCAGCTTGTGCGTGACTGACTGGTAGATGTTGCCCAGGTCTGAGGTGTTCGCGTTGAGGGTAGACGCCTGGACGACTAGCGAGAAATCTCCGTCCACTGTACGCAACAAATTTACTACTACTACTACTGTCCTAGTTATCACTAAAACACGATTTTTTTTTAAAGTAATGAATGAAAAAATCTGAAACTCCTATTGCCTCTTTAGATAGAGATACCGAAATGGTTGTCTAATTGCGCCTTACTAAAATTTTTAAATGTTGTCAATTTCTTGAAGCCGTGGTGGCCTAGTGGTTCGACCAACAGCCTCTCATGCAGAGGGTCGGGGGTTCGATTCCGGCTCGCACCTTTAAGTTTACTTATGCGCGAAATTCAATTTGAATTTACCACTGAGCTTTTCGGTGAAGGAAAACATCGTGAGGAAACCTGCACGCATCAGCGAAGTAAGGGGGGGGGGGGTCCGTGTGGGGATATATAGCTTAAACCCGTTTCGTGATAGAGGAGGCCCGTGCCCAGCAGTGGGACGGAATTATAGGCTGTTATGGTGATGGTAGTGATATTGATATAATTATCATTATGGTTATAACACGTCATACACAGCCTACTACTACTAGTACAGCCTATTTGCGTCCCACTGCTGGACACAGGCCTCCTCTCGTCACGAGCGGGTTTGGGCTATAGTCCCCACGCGGGCTCAATGCAGGACTTAACACACATCTTTGAATTACTTCGCAGATATGTGCAGGATTCCTCACGAGGTTCCTTCACCGAAAAGCGCAATGGTAAATTCAAATTCAACTTCGCACATAAGTAAACTTAAGAGGTGCGAGCCGGAATCGAGCGCCCGACCCTCTGCATGAGAGGCGGTAGGTCGAACCACCAGGCCACCACGGCTAATTACACACCCGTTAAGAACAAATGCAGTAGCTCGCTGGTCTGCAGCAGGCTCTGTTGGAGCACCCGCTGCAGAAAGTCTTCGTATTTATATCGCAGCGTTTCGTTTGGACTGTTGTCTCTGAAATAAATAATTAATATGTTAAGTCTAGGATGTGATATGACGTTAGGGCGTGAAAATATTTGGAGGCCTTTCAATCTTTTTCGTCTTTGACACGAAATTTCATTTCACCGCTACTACAATATCCGCTTTGGTTAAACTGGCAGAGAATGCCTTGCCTCTTCATGCTTCAACCGCTGGACCGATTTGGATGAAATTTGGCATCGAGATAGTTGGAGACCCGGGAAAGGACATAGGGCTACTTTTTATCCCGGAAAAAATCATAGTTCCCGCGGGAACGCGATAACCAAATTCCACGCGGGCGAAGTCGCAAATTTACTGTTACAGATTTCTTTCTTTTCTGTGATATCTGACGTTCCGGAGACCTCGGTGCTGCCAATTTAGCGTGTATAATGACACATAGTGCCTAGTTTGGGAACTCCTGTTAAGAAAGATAGCTCATTCTTGGTCCTTTTATAAATGTGCAATTTTTATTTAGCTATATGTCTATCACCCATGTAATTATATGGCAGGACAGAAAGCGCCTCTAGCAGCTGATTCACCCGCGGTGGTCAGTACCGGATTAGCCCATAAGCAAATTAAGCAAAAATTGCTTGATGCATTATCACGTCTTGGGGTACCCGGTACTGAGCTGGTTTGCTTCCCCCCTATCCCTACCTCCTAGACGGCAGCGGCAGGGCGCTGAGTAGAGTGTCTCCGTGGAACTCCAGCAGCTTGCTCCGCAGCAGGTGGAAGTCGTGCTCGCTGCGCTCCACGCTCCAGAGCCGGGCGCCCGCGCCGCTCTCCTATCCCTACCTCCTAGACGGCAGCGGCAGGGCGCTGAGTAGAGTGTCTCCGTGGAACTCCAGCAGCTTGCTCCGCAGCAGGTGGAAGTCGTGCTCGCTGCGCTCCACGCTCCAGAGCCGGGCGCCCGCGCCGCTCTCCTATCCCTACCTCCTAGACGGCAGCGGCAGGGCGCTGAGTAGAGTGTCTCCGTGGAACTCCAGCAGCTTGCTCCGCAGCAGGTGGAAGTCGTGCTCGCTGCGCTCCACGCTCCAGAGCCGGGCGCCCGCGCCGCTCTCCTATCCCTACCTCCTAGACGGCAGCGGCAGGGCGCTGAGTAGAGTGTCTCCGTGGAACTCCAGCAGCTTGCTCCGCAGCAGGTGGAAGTCGTGCTCGCTGCGCTCCACGCTCCAGAGCCGGGCGCCCGCGCCGCTCTCCTATCCCTACCTCCTAGACGGCAGCGGCAGGGCGCTGAGTAGAGTGTCTCCGTGGAACTCCAGCAGCTTGCTCCGCAGCAGGTGGAAGTCGTGCTCGCTGCGCTCCACGCTCCAGAGCCGGGCGCCCGCGCCGCTCTCCTATCCCTACCTCCTAGACGGCAGCGGCAGGGCGCTGAGTAGAGTGTCTCCGTGGAACTCCAGCAGCTTGCTCCGCAGCAGGTGGAAGTCGTGCTCGCTGCGCTCCACGCTCCAGAGCCGGGCGCCCGCGCCGCTCTCCTATCCCTACCTCCTAGACGGCAGCGGCAGGGCGCTGAGTAGAGTGTCTCCGTGGAACTCCAGCAGCTTGCTCCGCAGCAGGTGGAAGTCGTGCTCGCTGCGCTCCACGCTCCAGAGCCGGGCGCCCGCGCCGCTCTCCTATCCCTACCTCCTAGACGGCAGCGGCAGGGCGCTGAGTAGAGTGTCTCCGTGGAACTCCAGCAGCTTGCTCCGCAGCAGGTGGAAGTCGTGCTCGCTGCGCTCCACGCTCCAGAGCCGGGCGCCCGCGCCGCTCTCCTATCCCTACCTCCTAGACGGCAGCGGCAGGGCGCTGAGTAGAGTGTCTCCGTGGAACTCCAGCAGCTTGCTCCGCAGCAGGTGGAAGTCGTGCTCGCTGCGCTCCACGCTCCAGAGCCGGGCGCCCGCGCCGCTCTCCTATCCCTACCTCCTGGACGGCAGCGGCAGGGCGCTGAGTAGAGTGTCTCCGTGGAACTCCAGCAGCTTGCTCCGCAGCAGGTGGAAGTCGTGCTCGCTGCGCTCCACGCTCCAGAGCCGGGCGCCCGCGCCGCTCTCCTATCCCTACCTCCTGGACGGCAGCGGCAGGGCGCTGAGTAGAGTGTCTCCGTGGAACTCCAGCAGCTTGCTCCGCAGCAGGTGGAAGTCGTGCTCGCTGCGCTCCACGCTCCAGAGCCGGGCGCCCGCGCCGCTCTCCTATCCCTACCTCCTGGACGGCAGCGGCAGGGCGCTGAGTAGAGTGTCTCCGTGGAACTCCAGCAGCTTGCTCCGCAGCAGGTGGAAGTCGTGCTCGCTGCGCTCCACGCTCCAGAGCCGGGCGCCCGCGCCGCTCTCCTATCCCTACCTCCTAGACGGCAGCGGCAGGGCGCTGAGTAGAGTGTCTCCGTGGAACTCCAGCAGCTTGCTCCGCAGCAGGTGGAAGTCGTGCTCGCTGCGCTCCACGCTCCAGAGCCGGGCGCCCGCGCCGCTCTCCTATCCCTACCTCCTAGACGGCAGCGGCAGGGCGCTGAGTAGAGTGTCTCCGTGGAACTCCAGCAGCTTGCTCCGCAGCAGGTGGAAGTCGTGCTCGCTGCGCTCCACGCTCCAGAGCCGGGCGCCCGCGCCGCTCTCCTATCCCTACCTCCTAGACGGCAGCGGCAGGGCGCTGAGTAGAGTGTCTCCGTGGAACTCCAGCAGCTTGCTCCGCAGCAGGTGGAAGTCGTGCTCGCTGCGCTCCACGCTCCAGAGCCGGGCGCCCGCGCCGCTCTCCTATCCCTACCTCCTAGACGGCAGCGGCAGGGCGCTGAGTAGAGTGTCTCCGTGGAACTCCAGCAGCTTGCTCCGCAGCAGGTGGAAGTCGTGCTCGCTGCGCTCCACGCTCCAGAGCCGGGCGCCCGCGCCGCTCTCCTATCCCTACCTCCTAGACGGCAGCGGCAGGGCGCTGAGTAGAGTGTCTCCGTGGAACTCCAGCAGCTTGCTCCGCAGCAGGTGGAAGTCGTGCTCGCTGCGCTCCACGCTCCAGAGCCGGGCGCCCGCGCCGCTCTCCTATCCCTACCTCCTAGACGGCAGCGGCAGGGCGCTGAGTAGAGTGTCTCCGTGGAACTCCAGCAGCTTGCTCCGCAGCAGGTGGAAGTCGTGCTCGCTGCGCTCCACGCTCCAGAGCCGGGCGCCCGCGCCGCTCTCCTATCCCTACCTCCTAGACGGCAGCGGCAGGGCGCTGAGTAGAGTGTCTCCGTGGAACTCCAGCAGCTTGCTCCGCAGCAGGTGGAAGTCGTGCTCGCTGCGCTCCACGCTCCAGAGCCGGGCGCCCGCGCCGCTCTCCTATCCCTACCTCCTAGACGGCAGCGGCAGGGCGCTGAGTAGAGTGTCTCCGTGGAACTCCAGCAGCTTGCTCCGCAGCAGGTGGAAGTCGTGCTCGCTGCGCTCCACGCTCCAGAGCCGGGCGCCCGCGCCGCTCTCCTATCCCTACCTCCTAGACGGCAGCGGCAGGGCGCTGAGTAGAGTGTCTCCGTGGAACTCCAGCAGCTTGCTCCGCAGCAGGTGGAAGTCGTGCTCGCTGCGCTCCACGCTCCAGAGCCGGGCGCCCGCGCCGCTCTCCTATCCCTACCTCCTAGACGGCAGCGGCAGGGCGCTGAGTAGAGTGTCTCCGTGGAACTCCAGCAGCTTGCTCCGCAGCAGGTGGAAGTCGTGCTCGCTGCGCTCCACGCTCCAGAGCCGGGCGCCCGCGCCGCTCTCCTATCCCTACCTCCTAGACGGCAGCGGCAGGGCGCTGAGTAGAGTGTCTCCGTGGAACTCCAGCAGCTTGCTCCGCAGCAGGTGGAAGTCGTGCTCGCTGCGCTCCACGCTCCAGAGCCGGGCGCCCGCGCCGCTGTCCAGGCGGTGCACGGCGAGCGTGAACACGCGGACGGACCCGCGGCGAGGGAGCGCTTGCTACAATAACCCCATTTTTTAACCAATAATATACCCGACTGCATGCAAACTTTTGATGTCACATTATACATGATGGGTCAGATCCTATAGCAAATAATTAACCCACAGTACCGGCTATCGATTCTAAGTATATTGTAGAGGTCCTTGATTTTTTTTAGAGTTGGTAAAAAAAAATTGTATATGGCATTGGTTGTGTGAGCGACGCCTGAATCCCGTACATTTTTTTTTTACCAACTCAAAAAAAATTAAAGACCTATACAATATACTTAGAATCGATAGCCGATACTGTGGGTTAATTATTTGCTATAGGATCTGACCCACCATGTATATCTTTGTAATCCGTTCATTAAACCCTTTATTAGGATACCCCACTCCATAGGCTTTGACAAACAAATCATTTTTGGAAACGTTTAAAATGTCTCCAAATGTCAGCCATTTTGGTTTTTTGCGATTTTGTTATACCCAGTGTCACTCTCACAATAGGGATGACGACAACTTTTTTTTTTTCTTAGTCTATCAGGAAGATTATGGAAAAGTATTGGACACGTATTTTTTCTTTTTTCACGTAATCAAACTTATTCGGCGATATATTGAGTTGAAATGTCGCGTGACGTCACGGTTAGGTACGATTTATACCTAACGATGACGCAGTTAGCCCCCACTCTCCAACTTTAATGCGTTTTAACTTAGTCATTCTTTGTTAATTTGATAAAACAAAAAATACGTGTCTAATATTTTTTTATTACCTGACTGACGGACTAATTAGAATTTCGATTCCTTCACCCTGTCGTCATCCCTATTAAGAATCTAACGACACCTCGCATGCTAAAATCCATCAAGCCATTTAGGCTACGGAGCATGCCCAATATACATACATACATACACTCGAAAAACATAACCCTAATTCTAGCGCAGTCGGGTAAATAACAAGTAACCTGGTAAGCCACAACAGCCTATTTGCGTCCCACTGCAGGGAACAGGCCTCATCACGAGGTCAAACCCCTAGTGCACATATTTTCTATTATGAGCATTGTCAAAACTAATTAAACACCATTTAAAAGAAGATTGATATAGGTGGTCGAGCGCAGCTTTACAATACCAGACGCAAATTAAAAAATGGATCGACGTTTGATTGTCAAACAAAAAGTTCAAGCGTCATTTCCAAAAAGATCATAGTTTGAAAGAAAATCTCAATAGAACTGGAAAGTGAATCGAGCGCAGTTTCAAAGAAAATCGAGAGGGCTATTAAATACCTAGGTTCTAACACAGTTTCAGTTTTCTGTGTGAATATTGTGTTTTGTTTTGTTATCTTTTTATGTACCTGCTTTTGTTTTTTAGCCGAATAAATGTTTATTTTCTTTTCTTTCAAAAACAAAAATCAAGCGTGGTTACAAAAAAAATCAAGAGCGAAATCAAGAAAATCAAATCTAGATATTACTCAGTATACTCACCAATCTAACATCCACATTAGTCAGCACGACCTTACACGTGCTCAAGTCCTGTTCCCTCACATCCTCAGCCGCTAAATTATCTAAATACTTCAATATGTCTATATCAACGGTGTCCTCGTTATCATCGGAATTGGTGAAGCAATCGAGCACTTTCCCGTCGATGGACTGCGCGCGGAGGGCACTTTTGAGGCGCGAGTCGAGTTTGAGGGCGGACGGAGTGACCCGAGCGTGCTGAGGTCTGCAATTGAAGGATTGTCATCGTCAAAGACCCACGGAAGTAAATAAATTGTCGAATATCTTCACTACATAATATAAAACAAAGTCGCTTTCTCTGTCCCTATATCCCTATGTATAACCCATCCCTATCCCTATCCCTCCCTCCCTCATCCAATCCCTATGTAAACTACGCAACGGATTTAGATGCGGTTTTTTTTAATAGATAGAGTGTTTCAAGAGCTTTTCGTATATAATTTGTTATAGTTTAACGCTCAATTCCCGCGGGAACGCTATGACCGAATTCCACGCGGACGAAGTCGCGGGCAGAAGCTAGTCTTATTATAATAGGCATTTAGTGATCTCGCGGGAACGCGGTGGATGCGAGTGGCGCGCCTTGGGGGAGGCCTATGTCCAGCAGTGGACGTCTTTCGGCTGAATTGATAATGATGATGATGATTTAGTGATCTTAATGCTCAATTACTCTATTGAAACAAAGAGAAAACTGAATAAGTACTCTAAAGAAAATAGTATAGAAATTTTTATTTCGTTCTTTCAAGTAGAGGGAGGCCTTTGCCCAGCAGTGGGACACAGCAGGCTCTTAATAATAATAATTCTTTCAAGGATATTTTTACTATGAATATGAACCTTGCATAACCGATCATGTCAATAAAATGTTCCTAATAAAAGTCAGAATTAATTTTACTTACTTTTTATTCTGCTTCTGGTAACCCGTTGGTATTCTGGAGCCGATTAGAAGTTTGTAAAACTGAAACGTTATCAAAAATCTTCGTCAATACTTACTCAAATGACACAAGAAAAAAAAGCTGTTTAGAAGAAACGGCAGCGAATATAAGTAACCTAAGACATGGCCTGATAACACTAAATTGCCTCAAAATATGGAGGACCTTTTCCTATGCATCTTATTTTTATTGAACGCGCCGCAGTCACGTGATCTCGATGTTTAGGATGCGTTCAGAGAAGTTGCGTTCTGAACAGAACTCATATTAGGCACATACCTTTATCAAAACGGATATATCTACAGTTTCGAACACATTTTACATAAGGCTTAAAGTACGAAGTTACCTCTTCGCTATGTAGAAACCTCGGTAGCATGACCTTTTCTAGTTCAGCGTGAGTTTCTCTGGCGGCTTGAAATAACTCTGGGCTGGTCTGTAGCCTACAAAAAATAATCATTTTGTATTGTCAAGACTTTATAATCATGTTCATAAAGGACAATAGGTTTGGAGAAAATCTTGAGCTGTGTATTACTTATATTGGACTTATTCCTTGAACTTAGTCAAATGAAAGAGATGAGAGAGTTAGGTGTCATTTACGATGAGTCCCCTACGCCACCGATCCCTTGTGCAGAGTTTCTCGGGCGTGCGCTTAATAAAGCTGTGGCGTATGACGTCATAAATTTCACGTGCTCCCCTGCCGCCCGACCGTGTCTTACCCCCAGGAAGGGTGGGGCACGAAGTTGATGAGCTATAGATCTTGTCGCTTCTTTTTTTTAATTACCTTCGGACGTCGGCTCCGGCGTCTAACAGCCGCTGGACTTCGGGCGCGGCGCCGTAGCGCGCGAATATCGCGCACGCTTCCTTGTGGAGTTGCGCTTGCTCTGCTTGGCTGAGCTCTGGGTTAAGGATCTTCGTTTGGAATAGCTCTGGAATATATGTAGATCAAATAATAAATAAATAAATAATTATCTTGGGACATTTCACACATATTGACCTAGTCCCAAACTAAGCAAAGCTTGTACTATGGGTACTAGACAACGATATACTACTACTACTACTACTACAGCCTATTTGCGTCCCACTGCTGGGCACAGGCCTCCTCTCATCACGAGAGGGTTTGGGCTATAGTTCCCACGCGGGCCCAGTGCGGATTGGAGATTAATTCTCAGATGCGTGCAGGTTTCCTCACGATGTTTTCCTTCACCGAAAAGCACAGTGGTATTCAAATTGAACAACGATATAAATACTTATATAGAGAAATACATACATGTATATTTATACATACATGTATATTTATGCATGTTAGTATTTACTAAACGTCCATCACTCGAGTACAAACATTAGTGTTCATCACACAAAATTTTCCCCGAGCGGGACTCGAACCCGCGACCATCGGAACAGAAGGCAGGGTCACTACCAACTGGACCAATCCGGCCGTCAAAATGATACAGGTATCACCAATTAGCGTATATCTACGTCATAACAGAAACAAGGACATTAATTATACAGACTGTCAAAACTCCTCATACATCGACCATATCCAAGGGTGCTTCAAATTTTCATACTTAGCCTGTAAAATGTACAGCGCCCCTGGATATTGCTCATGGAGTTCAAAGTTTCATACAAGCCACCTCGGCAGTGACATCTATTAGTTAGGTATCGCATTTAACACTTATTTCGAGCATACGCTGATTTGTTTGAAGGTTGACATTCTAGGTTTACCTTACTTTTCTATGGTCATAATAACTATTAATGTGACCTTTCCGATCCGTCCACAGAGCTTAAGTCAGTCAGTCCTTTAAGTTTTATACTTTTAGAAATGTAACTAACTAATAGAGCAACTCACTGATATCCTTGTAAAACTGCAGCACGTTAACACGTCCGCTGCTCTTCAGGTGTTGCATGAATGCGTATAACCGCTCCGGTTCGCTGACGACGCGGTCTACGTCAACACGCAACAGCCGGGCGCGCTCCGCGTACACGGAGTCGGTGTGGCGAGCGAACGACGATAGGAATTCCACCTGAGAAAATGATGGCTATTGAAACTAGGCAAAGTCTTAGAAATTATTATTTTTCCAAAGACATTTTTTTTATACACGGTGGGTCAGAAAATATGGCAAATAATTAACCCACAGTATCGGCTATCGATTCTAAGTATATTGTATAGGTCTTTGATTTTTTTCGAGTTAGTAAAAAAAAAAATTGTATGTGGGATTGGTTGTGTGAGCGACGCATGAATCCTATACAAAATTTTTTTTTTTACCAACTCAAAAAAAATTAAAGACCTATAACAATATACTTAGAATCGATAGCCAATACTGTGGGTTAATTATTTGCCATATTTTCTGACCCACCATGTATACACCTATGGTATAGGCAAACGAGCGCACAGCCCACCTGATGTTAAGTGGTCACTGCGGCCCATGGACATGAAATCCTATGAGGGGATCATAGGATTTCATGTCCATGGGCCGCAGTGACCATTAAGAAACCATAAGATCTCGAATGCGCTGCCTCCCCTGAGGCTTAAGATGGAATGCTTCTGTGCCAGAAATTTCACCGGCTGCCTTAACCCCCTACCGGAACACAACAGTGCGAGCACTGCTATTTGACGGCAGGATAGCGGGGAAAGACGGAGGTACCACCCCGGACGGACCAATCTCCTACCACTAGCAAATAAGGTAAACGCTTCTTTCTTGGGTACATGTACTGTCCAAGACTGGACTTAACAGTCTTGGACAGACCGTCTGTGATTAAATATTAACCTTATTGATTATTAGTTTCTGCCCGCGTGAAATTCGGTTATGGCGTTCCAGTGGGAACAAAACGTTTTTTCGGGATAAAAGTAGCCTATATCCTTCCCCGGAACTCGACCTATCTTCGTACCAAATTTCAATGAAAACGGTCCAACACCAACCAACAGTTAGAGATCTTCTACTATCTAAAGTCCCGCGCCTTCCCGTTTCAAAACGCTTCAATTTTTTTATTATTATTTAAAAAGCACCACCAACACTCTCAACGCATAGTTGAGTTGGCTGTCTCAGCACGCACACATGTGTTGAGAGTGTTGGTGGTGCTTTTTAAACACATTGAAGCGTTTTGAAATGTGAAGGCGCGGGACTTTAGATAGTAGAAGATCTCTACAATAATACACCGCACTAATACGGGTTACCTCACACGACCGGCGGCAGACGGGCGGTCCTAGGGTGAGTTGATTAACTTTATTAAATGAAGCTACAGATAAGGTTTTTCTCTGTGTAAAACTTGTAATAAGTAGGTATTTCACTAAATTGTAAAGAGCGAACACAGCGGCAAATAAACGATTAAGTTTTTGCCCGCTGAAATGATGAAAAAATTGTAAAACTTTTATTCTCAACAAGTAAATAAATACAAAAGATTCAAACCGTTAACTAAGCAGAGCTCGTTTAAATATGTTTCTATTGAATAAAATGACGTTTCTGTTTATGGAATGACAGCTCGGCGGCCATATATGTAACGACCATAAGTCCGTCAACTGTGCTTAAATCAACCCACTAAGGGTGAGTTGATTCATGGCTTCATGCATAGTTGACGGACTCCTGGTCGTTAAATATGGCCGCCGAGATGTCATTTCATACAGAAACGTCACTTTATCCCATTGAAAAATATTTAACGTTAACTTTAACGGACGGTTTGAATCAACCCACCATTAATAATTATAGCAAAACCGGTCGGAATGGTTATGAAAATATTTGAAAATGAAAATATTTATTCAGCAAATAGGCCACATCCGGGCACTTTTACACGTCACTTTTAAATGAATTTAACAGAAATGAATTTACCAGCACTTCCTAGATCTATTGCTTGAGAAGAAGCGCCGCAACAAACTCAGCAGCAGCTTTTTTGTTAGTCACGCACACACGCGGATTTATTTGTACACCATGAAACTTAAGTCTGCCGCTGCCGCTAGCACAAAGTCTCGGTCGATACCTCACCGTATAGTCCGGGGTAGTGGGCAGCGGGCCCATGCCCTCGTCTCCCGCGGCCAGGATGACCAGTGCGTTGATGATGTACGGCTCAGCGAGCAGGTCCGTCAGTGACAACAGAACCCAGCCCGCGAATATCTCGCGCACTAACACGCTGAATACCCTGGGGAGAGGAAATGTTCAAAAGCACTCTAAAAATTGTCGTGCCTAACAACATCCTATTTATTTCTCACCACGAGAGGATCTGAGCAGTGTTCCCAAGGGCTCTATTCAATACGTTACACATAGGGATATCTATCTAGCTGTGAAACTCTTTCCGCTAACATTATGATGACTTCGGACAAGTTTAAATGGTGTTAATTAGACTCGCCGTTCTTCAGTAAATAAGGCATGATGGCGTTGATGAGGCTCCATAAATACTTCGGGCCCTAAGGGAAACTTATGTCTAGCTAAGGACTTCTTTCGGTTGACAACTTGACATGATGATGACTTCAGACGAGCTAAAGTCATATTAGTTAGTCTAGACAGGCAGTTAGCAACTTACGGGTTCTGCAACTCGCCGTTCTTCAGCAAATAAGGCATGATGGCGTTCGTGACGCTTCGTAAATAATCAATCAATCAACTTACAACAGTGGTCCTTAGGGAGACTTATGTCTAGCCGTGGACGTATTTGGCTCACATGATGATGACTTTAGAAAAGCTAAAGTCATGTTAGTTACAAAAATAGTTAGCAACTTACGGATTCTGCAACTCGCCGTTCTTCAGTAAATAAGGCATGATGGCGTTCGTGACGCTTCGTAAGTACTTCAGTTCTGCGTTCCGATTGGCCGCGGCGGGGTGGACTGCGAGCTTGCTGGCCAAAAGCGGGCCTCCGTCGGCCAGGTCCGCGCATAGCGTGTAGTGCCGGAGCGCGCACGGGATGAGGCGCTCCGTTATGAAGCGGGAGTAGTTTATCTGGAGGAAATACGTGAAAAAATGCACTTTGTGACCAAAAAAGCCAGAGAGTGGTTTCCATTATGGCTACCGGAGCAGAAGCAGACCTAAAAGGAGATGGCGGAACAACTTGGACGCATTCGACAAAGATTGGCGGGAGCTTGCACGCAAAATACGAGAGCGAAAAGACGGGAAGCCTTTGCCTTATTAGATTCGCTGTCGACTCGCGCATTGTATTGTATATTAGCTGTGCCGATAAAATAAAATAAAATAAAATAAAAATACCCTTTATTATTGAAGTTTCAAATTAGCTGTGGCGATACTCGTCAATAATTCACTGTGCACTTTGTACCACCTGACACGCCCTTGAACTCGTTTAGTCAGATGTTTCGTACGTTTACTGGACGATTGTACGGTACAAAGTATACCCTCAACTGTCACTAAATAGGGAAACGCAAACGTTTATTCACTTAATTAAATTTTAACCTTGACCAAATGATGGACAGCTGCAGAGCCTAAAACCAGGATCTAGAAGCGTCTGTAGAAAAAAAATGTACAGGAGTATTTTACAAAGTCCTTACTTTACAATGATAATGTTGCCTTCTCAACAAAACTATGTTCATGACATTTTTTATCACGTTGTGTAATCCCTGATGTACATTCGAGTTCATTAATATGTGTAAATTTTTTGACCTTATTGCAACAGAGGTTCAAAAGTGTGTACATATTGGCGAACTCGACGTACAGTCAGCAGAAGAAGTATGAATTTTCAATGGAAGTACTCAAAATTACTTATTGACCAGTAATAGAACCGCGTTTTTAGACTTTCAATGCTTCATGTAATCTTAGGCTTGTGGTGTTACGAAAATTCAAACTACCAATACCTAAAGAGGTAACAGAGGTGTCTTATAAGGCTGGACTCACCTTGACGGCTCTCCGTAGAAGGCAGGCGGACGCGTATCGAAGCTGGTAGCGCAACTCATCAATAAAAAATGGCTGCGGAGTGATCTTGCTGTACCATGACGTTATGAACTGGTTCAGGATCGCGTTGTAGAACTGAAAACATGTTTTTTATGTTATTGGTAGGCAATCAAGCACACAGACTGATGGTTGGTTGTGGGCTCTAATTTCCGCACTTGGCTCATTTATGTTGAGCCTTTGTATGTTACAAGCTGATGGTAAAGCGGTCACTATGGCCCATGGACATAAGAAACCATGAATTTCGAAGAATTTTCTAAGATGGGACGCCTCTATGATGGTAATTTCAGAGGCTGCCTTACCCCCTTATCAAAACACAACATTGCTAATACTGCTATTTTGCTGCAGGTTAGCAAGTAATAGCAACCAGCAACATGTTTGCTTATTAATTAACACTTGCACTGCCACAAGCCCGATAGCCGAGTTTGATAGAGAGTGAAAATTGGCAGCCAAAGTGCGAAGATAGATTGATATATTTTTTTTACTTATTTGTTACAAATGCAGATGAGCATGTACACAGTTGTCATCAATGTATTAATTTTTGCATCTCTTTCTAGTCAACTGATATTATTTTAAGTTTTCATATTCTGGCACTATACTGGAACCTAAAAACGAAATCATTGAACATTCTGTTGTGTAGTAACTAATCTTCATAAAATATTAATATTAGCTTAATAATTTTATCCACAAGGTAAATTTAGTTATACATATCAGGAAAACCATAAATGATGCAGTGTTAATGTTTGAAAGGAGACAATTAGCTGTTTACAATAATTTCTGAACAATCAAGAGTAATTTCATATCAAATAAATGCTGGCCTCTACAGACTTGGTAGTCTGTAGAGGGCAGCATTTATTTGATATGAAATTAATAAGTAACCATACTTATTTAATTTTTAATATTGAAAAAACGAACTTTTAAAAAGTAGCACAATCATACCAAGTTGCCACTTAATTATTTTTAAATTTGCTGATGATGATGATTATTATTTACAAAAGGGGCCAACTGCCTGTCGAACGAAATTTGGTGATAGGTGTGAGCTCTTTAGTTCTAATACCCAAATAACTGTATCATTGACTATGATAACATTGTAATCTTAAAGATCTTAACTAAAGATTACTAAAATTACTTTTGTTATTCAAAAGACACAAAGGCAAAAAACTTTTTATTATTTTTAATACCTACATTCCAATTTGCTAGCCATTTTATTGTGATAGAGTAATAAACATCAAATACAATAATTTTCATTGTGATAACAAGAAATCAGAAAGTATTGTCAGATCATTGAATAAAATTGAATACTCACATCTTCAATGGCTTGGTCCAGCTGTTTGTGTATTTGCAGGCCCACCCAGGGCTCTGTGGCTGCCTCCGGGTCATGCCGGGGGCAGTTACTAGAACCGCATGTTGCACAACCCTACAAAATTTAGAGAATATGGCCTATAAGGTGTGAATAATGAAAATGAGTATCATATTATGAATTTTAAAAAGTTTTTTTGTATACATTTATTTATTTTTACGAACATTGATTATTTAGAAATATTTTGCATGATATTTATGTTTGTTTGAAGGGACTACTAAGCGAAATGCTACAAGATAAAAATCTGTCTTAAAACCAAGGCCCGAAAATAGTTACTTGTATTGATTAGCATCTTATATGAAACAGAAACGCTAGTTTTATTACAGATGCAGCAAGAAGTAGCATACTTAATAGCAAATAAAACTTTCTCAGAAGTTTGGGAACCTTGTTTGTGGAACAGGTATAGGCTTTTACCTCATTTAACAACAAAATCATAGTAATTAGTAGACCAACATTATTTTACGAAGTACTAAGCTCCAGTAGCTCATAATAAGCGCTTTAGAGAGGCGTGAACGCATACGACCTCATAAATAAAACGTAAACAAAGTTGTCAACTCACATCATCAGTAACCTTCTCTGCTTCATTTGCAGCACCGCTAATCACCGAATGGCACTTAATTTTATTCACTAAACTATCTAAAATATCCGAATTCAGCCCGTAATAACAAGCCAAACATCCCAGCACATAGCTAAAAGCTATGGTCGCGAAGTGAAATCTGAGGACATGGAAACACGATTAAAGACTTTCTAGGCGACCATAGGCCTCACTTTTGAGTGATTATAATAAAATACCTGTAGAAATATAACACTGCGAACGAAGTAACGAAAATCCCAACATAAATAATATAATTTTGATTTTCAAATCTTTCTGTAAACTTCGTTTGACATCTTTCAGTCATGGCTAGGCGAACAATGGTGACGTTTGTTTTTTCGATGTGGCAAGTGAGTAACCATAACCAAAATAGAATGAAGTAGTCGGTCCACTTATGTACTATTATTACCTCCATGGTCCAATCATCTAGTCAAGAAAAAACAACAAAGTCATAACCAATATAACCTCTGAATTTGACGTTTAGTTAAATTTGGTTTGGTAAAGTGCGCGAATTTGATTTGATAGTAATTAATTCACTATCCGGGAAAAAGACATTTATTGTAGGTTCAACGCACGGAAACCCTATTTATGTTGAAGTGCTTATAAAGTAGTAATAGTAAGTACTTTTCGCATTCCTAGGAGTTCATTTCTTGGTCTCAACTCTGCATCACCAGAACTTGAGAAATCATAATCAAAAAATAGTCAACTCGAATACCGGCGTCTATTTTAATTAAATTTTAGTTATAAGATATAGATTTGTATTACTTGACGTCATATCTCGTAAAACGATTACCAGCCTCAAGTAACTTTAGCGGTATAATGATGCAGTACTGAGTTATTCCGCTATCATCCAGTCAAGCAACTCCCAAGCTAATTAACTCTATTGTAAACTCATTATGTTTACAGTTCAAGAGGTTCACTGTTATCTGAATGTCAAGAGGTGACAATAATCTATTTCTTTATGTGTATTATCAAGCCAGTTTACTTGATAGTGTCCTACTGTTACAATGTTTCTTTGATTCACTCTCATTTAAAACAGAAGTGTTAATACTATCTTAAAATTGGTATGTACTATTTCATTACTACTACTACTGTCATTAAGTAGTAGAGATCTTCTACTATCTAAAGTCCCGCGCGTTCACATTTCAAAACGCTTCAATGTATTTAAAAAGCACCACCAACACTCTCAACACATGTGTGCGGGCTGAGACAGCTATCAACTATGCGTTGATAGTGTTGGTGGTGCCTTTTAAATAATAATGAAAAAATTGAAGTGTTTTGAAATGTGAACGCGCGGGACTTTAGATAGTAGAAGATCTCTACTGTCTTTATTTATCATTTATGGCAAATAAAGAACTATGAACTATACGTGGTTGTGTACAAAAAGATATGTATAATGATTGTAATTTTATCATAAAATTTTGAATTATTCACGACCAACTAGATATGATATTGTGCTTCGGTATATTGCAATACTGTGGCATGTTTTCACAAGTTATAATTTTAAGTAACTAATGAATAATTATCTTTAATGCAATGACAACTGGATTGGTTCACTTGGTAGTGCCTAGTGTTCTGATGGGTGTGACTTAGAATGCAACTCTTGTGACTACTGGTCATTATTGATTTTGATTTGGAATTCTTTATGCATACATTTCTACAACCCCTATTTGATAATTACGAAGTTAGCACTCAATTATGTGGTTTTTGTAATCAAAAATGTTGATTATAATATACAATACTCATTGAATATCTTCTCTGTTTCAGAAACATGGCTCTACAGAGGCACATCTTTTTAGCAACCAAGCAATACCTTACAAGATGTACTATATTACAAGCAAACAGAAGGCCATCTTGTGAATCCTACCACAGATACAGCACAGATTCTCCCAGAAAGTTCACAGACCGACATGAATGGGTGGTCATCAAAAATGATATAGGAACAGTTGGAATTAGTAAATATGCACAAGAATCACTGGGAGATGTTGTGTTTGCTCAGCTGCCCGAAATAGGAACAGAGGTAAAAGCTGGGGATGAATGTGGAGCCCTAGAAAGTGTCAAAGCTGCCAGCGAAATCTATTCACCAGTCACTGGTACTGTTACAGAAAAGAACACTGAAGTTGAAAGTAAACCCGGTCTGATAAACTCGTCGTGTTACGAACAAGGCTGGCTGTTTAAATTGAAACTCTCCAAACCCGAGGAATTGACGAGCCTCATGAACGAAGAACAATATGAGAAGTTCCTTAAGACAGATGTTGAAAAGGACCACACATAAATTATCAAGAGATTTGTTATAATATTTATACTCAAATGTGATTAGATCTAAATATATAAATAGAAAATGTTTGTTTTTTGTTAATCTTTTCATTCAATTAGGCTTATCAATTCTAATGAAGCATTTGAACTGTAATATTCCTCAATAGTTAATGTAACTGATAACAAGTTTCAACTTTTTGGAAGTTTTAATTCAGCATAAACAAGTGATTTCTAACAATCACATTTCCTCTTAAAACCCATTGGGAGCTAGAAGAAAAACTTAAACATGAGTAAATAACCAAATTAAATTCAATGGAGTGAAATGAAACTAACAATTAGTGTGTTATCTGTATATTGAAGTGCAATCATAACATATTTCAAACAATCACTTTGGCATGAAATAAAACAAATCTGTATCACTTATCACTATTTGTCATTTATATATTATATACATATCACAATATGGGGATGAGACCAAACATTCCATTATAGCTGCATATCACACAACACAATAGACAATACAATATTGTACATCAGATATGTTGATTAATTGAGCGGTTTACGAAAATCGATAGTACTTGTGCATTTTGACTAATAGTGGCTGGATAGTCTTCCCATTTACTTCATTTTAAACAATTGAAGTCTACGAACTTTAAACTCAAAAGTTCGTTCACCTTTGATTGTATATTTTAAAAAAAACAGGATACAACCAAGGGTGTCACCCATAGACGTAAATAATATAGACCCGGTCTAACGTACACGTTATATGTCCCCACTTCCACGGTGTCCAATCCAAAGTTCTGTCTCTGAGGGTGCGTGACAATAAGCTCTCGTCTCGTTGTGGAAAAAATGTGACCCAGCTTTAGTGTCACGATATAAGTTTAACTTTGGATTGGACACCAATGAAGTGGGGAAACATGACGTGTATCTACGTTAGGCCGGGTCCATACGAAGTATTATTTATGTCTATGGTGTCACCATAGAGCAAGCGATAATAAAACTTCTATAGTAACTCATTTCAAGTATTTAAACATCAATCCGAGGATAGGAAGGTTTTAATATTTATTGCTAGTACCTATCATACTTTCATTAATAATAAATTCATGGATATTTTTTTAAATATAATAGATATTTTTCCACTTCATAATGTAAACAAACCCATTTTTTCATCATTACTAATGATACAAGATAGGCATTAATGCCATTCATCACTTACAGTGAGCAACTCAAGTTCACATAGTATTATAAAAACTTCCACTTACTTGCAAATTATTCTAATTTAACACTAAACAGGAATACTTTTTAGTACTTCAATATGCTTGTACTTAGGAGTAATAAAAATTGCATGATTTTAATTGTTTCTTAACTATCTTATTATGACTAGATAATCTAATTATTTGGGCGAATAGCTATGGATACTTTACAAAGGGCCCTCGACCACGGTGACTATAGCGATGCTGCCGCGCTGCTCATATCGCTATCCGTTTTTTACATCAAAGAGTAAAAAGGATAGCGATATGAATAGCACGGCAGCATCGCTACAAAAAGCCGCTATGGGCGAGGGCTCAAATAGTCAAAAATTCTTTGTAATAATAAAGGGAATTACTCGTAGTGTTTAAACACTTGGCTACAGATTTTAGTAGTAATTAATATAAACATAAATCCGTCATTTATTAAAATAAAAGAAATGTGTAGAGATTTTTTTTTACATGAGCAGTTTCGTGATTTCACATGGTTTTTTCGTTCAACATCAATAACTGAGTATACAAAAAAAAAGTTTAGTTTTAGTGCATTTAGATAACTTATCTACCTACCTACTACAATAGACGACATTGAGATGAAAAGTTAAGACTAGCTTAAATGTCTTCATATTTATTTTTAACCAGGTTGATGATGCATGAAATTATGATAATTGAAATCCCAACCGTGATTTGACAAAAACGTTCTTAATTCATTAGTAAATAGAAATATTGGACAGAATTTGTTTGTTTCACTTCATATGTCACCATAGGGTTTGCTAAATGCTTCAAATGCATATTTTCATAATCTATCAGGACTTATACAATACTTTAACATAAGTACTTTTTTTTAATTGCTTCAAGTATCTCTCATCTCCAGTAAATAACATTTTACATGACAAAAGTTAATACCGTTTTTAATAAAGTGTTAAGTCATTAGGAACACGACATATTTTCTATTTTAAATAGGTAGATTTCTTCATTGTTTGAAGATTTCAAGGATTACTTTTACAATAGCTCTTCCATGGCCGAAAGTTCAAGTAAATAATTCACGTTTACAGCTGTCTAGACATCACCACAACAAGATGCAGTGACGACCTTGTAAAGGTCGCGGGATCGCGGTGGATGCGAGTGGCACGGGACAGGTCTGAGTGGCGCGCCTTTGGGGAGGCCTATGTCCAGCAGTGGACGTCTATCGGCTAAAATGATGAGACATCACCACAAGACTACGCCTCTTTCAAACTAAACTTTCATTCTTGCTTTTCTCCACTTTGTTAGCTTTGAAAAACTGATGTCTGTACGTCCATTTGATACTGAAAGCTTTGTCTAGAGCTAGGTTCATGTTGTATATCTCTAGTACTTGTGTTTTAGCGGTGTATGTGAATTCGCAGTGGGGTTTCTGGCACGGGGCGCCGTTGACAGTGATTGAAGCGGGGACGGTTTGGTCGAGGAGGGTGACTTTGTTGATGGTGGGCACGCCGTGACCCCACCAGTGGACTACGCTCTTGAGCTCCGTGTGGGTGAGCAGGAACTCGAAGTGGCTGTATTTCTTCTCTTCGTAGCTGTCTGCAGAGGGAATTGTAAAGGTGAAAAACAATGTGACGTTCCTCATAATTTGATTGACAATTTAGTTAGTCTGAGGGTTTCTGGTTTTTAGCGCTGAAAATTGACACTTTCTTATCATCTTATACTTTAAACGCGCTAAACTTGTATATTTCCAAGCGGACTCAGAAACGGCTCTAACGATTTGGAGGAAATTCGGAATACAAGGGAAGACTGATATAATTTGAGGACTTCACTGATAATCGAGCGACGAATTGGTGAAGGTCGTGGAAATCCGTTCGTAGCGGGTGATTCATGTCTGCGGTATGAACCTTGGGTTCTGTTGTGGACGTCTCTCTGAGATGAAAATGACGGCGAGATGGGTATAGCACGACCCAACTTAGAAGGCGCGCGGCGAACCACTTAAGCCGTTGACACAGTCATATTGCGCGCGTAATACACGCGTCTTCTAAGTGGTGTGAACCTGTCCGAGACTCACTGAGCGTGTCGCCGTGGTCCCA
>OZ020285.1:13116803-13255107 GCA_963971205.1 Aethes cnicana
AAGCGTTTTTGGATGAAAAGTGTGCCGGATCACGTCTTGGGGGTACCATAAACGGCAAAAATAGCACAAAAAAAAATTACTTAGCCCACGGGGGGGTGATTGGGTGGGCACTCAGGCGTGGATTGCTTGGGGCATCAAGTAGTCTTAATCCGGCACTGGATGAATTACAATTATTGAATTAATTTGAGACACTGTTCTGTGTATGTCCATGACGCTCACAAGTCACAACGAACAAGCGAGGCACACCAAAAACCGTCTTGGGTGAGCGCGGCAAACAGACCGAGGCGCCATTGAGCACGTAACACGATCCGTCGCGCTCGACTCGGGTCTAGCACGTTCGGGCGAGGCGGCGCCTCGGGCGACCCTCGTCCTGACTGACCGAGGATTTGCGCGAACGCTGCCTCGGGCGTGTGCTCGCTCAGTCGGAACCCAGCTATTCCCGCAACGTTCACCAAGTCCTATCCTACTAGTTGTTGGTCGATTAGTTGATTAGTCTAGTCTCTAAATCTTTATACTAATAATAAGTCTGTAGAAGTCACGTCACCGTGTATATGTCCGGGTTTAACTCGACAACTACTGGTCGAATTGTCACAAAATTAGGTATGAGGATAGATTATAACCCTAGTCAAAATATAGGGTACTTTTTGTTCCGGAAAAACGCATAGGTCCCGCAGGAACGCTAGTCTCTAATAATGATGAAGTCCGCAGACTCCGTAACGTACAACACTCACTCGGTTGATTCAAGCACAGGTGACGATGGTCCTGGTCATTAAATATGGCCGCCGAGCTGTCATTCCATACAGAAACGTCATTTTGTCCCATAGTAAAATACTTAACTTTAATGGACGGTTTGAATCAACCTACCCTCAGATACCATTTTTGATATATACGTCAGGCAGTCACCAACTATCCATCTTAAGGTTGCCCTATATGTGTTTATACATTTCTTAAATTCTTAAAATAATTTTCTTCTCATTTCAGATGTCCAATCCAATGCGTAACTTGTCCAAAAAGCAGAAAAAGAAACAAGCTCGTGTAATGTTACAGCAGAGTTCATTGGCGTCTTATTCACCGAGTGAAACCCATAAAGTCGCCGAGTAAGTAAAACAGTGTTTTTAATACAGTTGCTCAAAAAGTAAACATTTCGATACCTGTTTAACGTGCCAAAAGTTTGTCGTTCCCGCACGAGCGCTTTTTGTTTTTTGACAGTTAGTGAGCCTGCCTAAAGTTGTTTTTTACGAACTAGTGTGTAATGTTTTTTAAGCTTCATCCTATTAATTTATTTGCTTATTCTTTTTTAGGGTTCCGTACCCAAAGGGTGAAAAACGGAACCCTATTAATATGCCTCCGATGTCCGTCTGTCCGTCCGTCTGTCTGTCACAGGGCTCTATCTCTTCAACGGAAATAGGTAGAGATTTGAAAATTTCACAGAATGCGTGTTTCTGTGGCCCTGTGACAGACAGACGGACGGACGGATGGACATCGGAGCCGTATTAATAGGGTTCCGTTTTTCACCCTTTGGGTACGGAACCCTAATAAACGAGAGGAAATATGATTGGTGTGAACCCAATTTCAATTTTTTTTAGCTCTCCAGAAGTCAACGAGGAAATAGCTCTAGCAGCTTTAGAGTGTGTGGAAACATTTCTAATTGTGTGCGGAATATTTCTCAAACCGACTACCCATAAGGTAAGACATTTTCATTCAAAATATCCAACCGACCCTTTACGCCGCCACACCGTTAGCAAAATTGCGAAATTGTACTCTTAAATGAAAAAAAAAAACAGTCTAATCGTAATCATAATAATCATAATAATTTATTCGTAAAAAACTCTTTTTTATTTATTTATTTATTAGAACCTTCAACAATAAGTACACTGTTTCACTGTTATGTTTTTACATGCATTCTTAAGATCTAAATGTCTTATCAATTACAGAAGGTCACCACATGTGCCAAAAGAAAGAAACAAACATCACTTACTAAATCTAAATCTAACTTCTTATTAACAATTTTTTTAACAATATTTTAATTACTTTTAACTTTTTTTTTTACTATTTTTTAAAAGACAATATATTCAACAGAGTATTTAACTTATTTCAATTATTTCGTTAGTACTTAATATTCTTTTTTTTATATAGTGGTAAGTAGTCGCATTAAGATCGATATGCCTGTGATAATCCTGGTAGACATCAAACATACGTGATACCGGAGCGTGTTTCCTGAGATTGGTGCGGCAGCGAGGCAGGCAAAACTTATTTTACATGGTCTAGGAATATTCACAGGAACATGAAATCCAATTATTTGTAGCAGATCAGGACAATTTAATCCACCTGTTCCAATTCTCTTCAAGAAAACGAGATCTGCCACGCGTCTCCTATCAGATAAAGAACTTATTTCAAAGTAGTTCAAGCGTGCTTGATACGACCTGAGTTTCCTTGACTTTTTACAGGTGTATGTTAAGTGAGACACAAACCTTTTCTGCACCCTTTCGATTCTATTTATATGAAATTGATAACAAGGTGACCAAACCACGCTACAATATTCTAAATTGCTTCTAACCAGTGCATTATACATAATTAGTTTAGTTGCAGGTTTTTTAAAATGCTTACATTCCCTAAGAACAAAACCCAACAGTCTTGATGCCTTTAAAATTATGTCATCAATATGATCAGTAAATTTAAGTTTACAATCGAAATTTACACCAAGATCCCGTATGTTTTTCACCTCATCAAGAACTTCGCCAGCCAATGAGTACGAAGTGGGTATAATATTATTGTTTCTGGTAAATTTCATATGTTTGCATTTTTTTACGTTTAGGAACATTTTATTCATAGAGCACCAATCAGACAATCTGTTCAGGTCACTCTGAAATGCCAATGAGTCAGACATATTATTTATCTCAGCTGTAGCTTTGAGGTCATCTGCAAAAAGGTATATTTTAGAATTTTGAAAACATTGGTTAATATCGTTGATAAAAATTATAAATAAATGTGGGCCAAGATGTGATCCCTGAGGTATTCCAGATGTTGCTATGTAAGATTTCGAGCAGGAACCGTCAATTACAACTTTGAGACTTCGATTAGCAAGGTACGAATCAAACCAACTTAACAAGGGTTGAGAGATGCCATGCAGATGGAGTTTATGCATCAGAATTTCGTGACTAACAGTGTCAAACGCCTTGCTAAAGTCCGTATAAACTGTGTCTTTCTGCGTACGCTTATCGTTATTTACACGTTAAAATTAACAAAAATCCATTAAAATTACGTAAGTACATTACACATTCAATTTGAGAATAATTAAAGTATATGTTAGGTAATTACACTACATTTGTAGTAGTCAATTATAATCATGACATGACAAATATTAAAAAAAAAACTATTTTACATTGAGACCCTTTCTGTCACTGGAGTGGACGCCATCTGTTACGGTCTACTATGTCATTATTAAATCTAATGCTTTCTTATGGTAATTACGTGGTGGTCGACAATACCTATTTAAATTCCTTGATTTTAATATTTTAAATGGTCGTTGGTATATAGGTACACTAACCCGAAGAAAAAAAAAACAAAAATTGTCCAATACCTTTTTTACTTTTACAAAGACTAAAATAAATACCTACTCTTGTTCCTTGTTCTTTCTTGTGTTTATAAATTATGATGATGTCAACAACAATTTTTCAGATATTCCACGAACTGCTAGTGCGTGAATGTTTCAACCTGGCGAACTACTCAAGCGAGCGTGGGTTGGCGCTGCTTCGCGCTCTAGAAGCTTCTAGAAAAAGCGCCCCGCCTGGCGTCCCACCCCCTACGCAATACTGCCTGCAACTCTACAGCGCCGCGCTGAACAGCCAGCATCGAGAAGTAAGTAGAGCCTTCTGGTATGTTCGAGAAGCGTCTAGAAGAAGTGCAGATTCCCGCCTTCAACTCAGTACCGGTTGCAACTTTATACCGCCACGCTTAACAGCCAGCATTGAGAAGTAAGTAGAACCTTCTAGAATGTTCGAGAAGCGCCTGTATACAAATTTTTAGTCAGGTTTTCAAGGAATTCGAAATCTTGTCATTCATTATGTCCATAGGCCACAGTGACCACTTACCATCAGGTGACCTGTGTCCTCGTTTGCCAACCAATACATTGAAAAAATTTACATCACCAAGACCAAGTTGCACAGGAGAAATAGTTTTGTAATTAATCAAATCAAACCATTTCATCTCGAAACAGTTTTGTCTTCTTCCCTGTTCTTCAGATATTGATTCTATGAACACTACCAACATGTTTAATAGTAAAATTTGTTCACTTTAGCAGTTGATGTCGAGACTTTTAATTTCCTAGAACTTACTAGAAGTTTTTCTCCACACCACATCATATCAACGCTACTTGGCCACAAATAATAGACTTAGGGTAGGTTGATTCATGTATAGTTGACGGACTCCTGGTCGTTAAATATAGCCGCATAGCAGTCATTCAATACAGAAACGTCACTTTGTCCCATAGTAAAATATTTAACGTTAACTTTAACGGATGGTTTGAATCAACCAACCCTAACTAATCCTACTTTTATTCCGCAGATATCAAAGTTCTGTTCCCAAGCCCTACTGGACATAAGGTTGCATCTGCACTGTTCGCCCGCAACATTAAACTTCGCGGCCGAAATACAGAATGTAAAGGAAGTCACAGACAAGAGAAAGATGTCTAAGAAGAACAGAGAAGCTTTGGAATCGCTGTTGGGCGCCGATAAGTAAGTGATTTAGGGCCGGCGGCATCGACCATTTTTGAAGGGCACGTCAATGTTAAATATGGCCGCTGAACTGTCATTCCATGTAGGTCTACGATAGTGGCAAATATTAGAAAACGAAGTTATGGAATGGATTGCTTATTCAACTCTGTTTTCAACTTTTTTTAATTCAATATCTACATCTTCATATATCATTCCTTTTGTTTTGTACCTGATTACTGATTTATAAAAGGAATTGCAATTAAAATTGCACTATTTTGATTTTTCACTAACTAAATTATGTTTGTCTACAGAATACCTCCAGAAATCGGCGTAGACGTAGATATGGTACAGCCGGAGGAACCCGTTACCAAGAAGCCTCGCCTCGATGAATCGGACAAGATAAGTCTCAGCAGTTCAGAATCCATAGAAATATGCGAATCCGACTCAGAAGATGAGGTTGAAGAAGTGTCTATAACTCAGGAAATAAACGCAGAAATTCATAATGACTCAGAAAGGAATATTAATGAGACCAATATCCACGAAGCACAGACTCAAATGCCTTTGCACATTTCAAATGACACCATAGATGGTACACAAAGTCCAAAATCCATGGAAGTTGTGTATGGAAACCCTAATACTGGAACGGAAAGGGTATCCTTGATTGAGAAACTGGACGATGAGAATTTACCCAGTTCTAATGATACGGATGATGTACAAATAACTTGCGGGCAAGTTATGAAGTCATTAGATGATGATCCCAAAGTTGGAAATGAGGTGAATGGATTATCAGAAGATATTGATGAAGTTCATGTAAACAAGGTTCATGATTCCGTACGTGAAAATGATAGAAATGAAAGAGAGAAAGATGACCAACCGAAAGTTAATGGGATTCAATCTCCAGTGAAAATACAAGATGATGTAGTTGAAGGAAGTGTTACAGTTAAAATAGCAGCTAATAATGATGTGACGGTAGAGGACATGCTAGCCGACTTTGTTGATGAAGTCAATGATGACAATCTTACACAAGCTTAATTTTTGTATAAATTTATATAATTGGTGCCAATATTGAAGTAGCCAGAATAAGCATACGCTTTTGAAGCTTTTGTTATCTATAGTCTCATAATACAAATGCATTTCAATAAACATCTTTTGTTAAAAATTGGGTTTCATTTTACATCACACATACAGCGTGTAACCAAGCAAAAATTACAATAGCAAAGTAGATAAGTGATATATTATGTACAAAATGGATTGACTTGTGCAATTGGCTATGGGTGAAAAATGACAATGTGCTCTATTATTTTTTCAAGGATAGGAATAACCTTCCGTATCAAGAGAAAAAAAATTCAGAATTTTCCGTACCGTAGATTCTGCGTAAAAAATAAAATTGGTTTTGCGTTATGACGATTGAAATAAAGGTGTTTCCTTGGTCCAAGTATGCAGCACTACTTCTTGAAAAAAAGTGTTGACACTATTGACATTATTGATTTTTTCAAGAAGTACTGCTGCATACTTGGACCAAGGAAACACCTTTATTTCAATCGTCATAACACAAAATCAATTTCTTTTTTACGCGAAATCGACGGCACGGAAAATCCTGATATTTTTTTCTCTTGATACGGAGGGTTATTCCTATCCATAAAAAAATTATCGAGCACATTGTCATTTTTCACCCATAGCCAATTCTCTGTTCTGGAGATCTTCATTGTCAAAATCTCGGCGATTTAATCATGATGGTGATTCAAACCGTCCGTTAAAGTTAACGTTAAATATTTTACTATGGGATAAGGGATAAAATGACGTTCCTGTATGGAATGACAGATCGGCGGCTATATTTATTTAGTTATCGACCAGGAACCGTCAACTAAGCATGAATCAACTTGCCTTAATGCAATCAGGTTTAGTAGTCTGTGGTCACGGTATCTCATGTGTCAGTGTAGACTTGTCACTGTCACACAAAGTTTATTTACGTAGTCGGTCGGCGGAGAAAATAAAACGAATTCGTCATTGGTTCATTAATTCTATCAAAATAACAATGGTCATAGCTATAGGATTCGAAGGCAGTGCCAATAAGCTGGGCATCGGCATTGTAAAAGATGGGGAAATCCTCTCAAATTGCCGTAGAACCTACATCACACCTCCTGGAGAAGGTTATAACAGTTTTGTTTTATTAATGATAAAATAACCCAATAAATTAATTGAACCTCAATATAAAAAATAACTTACTAGTTATCCTGAGCGGTATTATAAACCATAGACCAAACTAATCATTGTTTTTTATCACACAGTTGATTACTCGCAAAATTATTGTTTTCAAGGTTTCCTACCGCGTGAGACAGCACAGCATCACCAACAGAATATCCATGAAGTGCTCCAGGAGGCCTTTGACCAGTCCGGACTGTCCCCTAAAGACATAGATGTGGTGTGTTACACTAAAGGCCCCGGAATGGGCGCCCCACTCATGGTGTGCGCAATCGTAGCCCGAACTTGCGCTAAACTGTGGAACAAACCTATTTTAGGAGTCAACCACTGTATCGGACGTATCCTTTGTAAAATTAGCTGGTAAATTTGGGAACCTGACAGTTTTAATTGATTCAAAAGTAACTCAGATATCATGAGCTTTCCAATTCATGTTGTAGGCTAAATGGATTGTAGCTTCTCTGTATTAAATTGAAAATTTTGTAAAAAAGTAACAAGTACTGTACAAACTTTATCATTTCATAATTAATAGCTCTTGTGTAAAATTTTGGCTCTTTCACAAATTATTAACATTTTATATCAATACATCTTGCCTTACATCATTGATACAGACATTGAGATGGGTAGACTGATAACTAAGGCAAACAACCCAACAGTCCTGTATGTGAGCGGAGGCAACACTCAGATCATTGCATACTCGCGCCAGAGGTATAGGATATTTGGAGAAACCATTGACATTGCTGTTGGCAACTGTTTAGACCGGTAAGTTCATATAATAAAGCCTTTATCCAAGTATTTATTATTAAAATATTCTTACTTGCCAAACATCTCTGGAGGATAATAAGCTGTGTTATGTCTGGAAAAAAAGGATAATCATTGTTTGTTTGTATTATATTTTCAGGTTTGCCAGGGTGCTCAAGTTATCAAATGCACCCAGCCCCGGCTACAACATTGAACAAGCAGCTAAGAAAGGAAGAAAATATGCACACTTGCCATACTGTGTTAAAGGTTTGTGTACAATAAAGTAATAAATTGAATTGAAGTCATGGTGGCCTAGTGGTTCGACCTACCGCCTCTCATGCAGAGGCTCGGGGGTTCGATTCCGGCTCGCACCTCTAAGTTTACTTATGTGCGAAATTCAATATTAATTAACCGTGCTTTTCGGTGAAGGAAAACATTGTGAGGAAACCTGCATGCATCTGCAAATTAATTCAAAGATGTGTGTGAAGTCCCCAATCCGCACTGGGACCGCGTAGGGACTATAGCCCAAACCCTCTCATGATGGGAGAAGACCTGTGCCCAGCAGTGGGACGCAAATAGGATGTAATAGTAGTAGCAGTAAATAATAAATTGTATGCCCTTGTTTATATAACAATCATAATGTAAATATCCTATTTGTTTTATCAACAGGAATGGATGTGAGCTTCTCAGGAATTCTCTCATACATGGAAGACAAGATAGATGACTTGCTTAAGGAATACACACCAGAAGACCTGTGCTTCTCGCTGCAAGAGACTGTCTTTGCCATGTTGGTTGAAATCACTGAGCGGGCAATGGCTCACTGCGGATCAGATGAGGTACAGAAAATGCAAGGCATAAAAGTTGACTCAACTTTCGTCATCAATCTTCTAGAAACAGATTGGTGCAAATATCATATCAGAGATCCTTAGATTGCTATCTACCTAAGGTCTAACTAGATAATATAATCAAAGATACACTCTAGAACTTGTCCTCTGTTGCATTATTACTTTATATCTAGGCAATTTCTGCATTTGCAATCTTTGCAAATTGGACTTACAAGTATTGTGTATTATAATATTGTAAGTATGGTATGGTATTGTGTAGTATAGTCCAATCTCACAAGTCATCTTGTAAGCGCTACGTTATGGGTAACTTCGTATACTACACACGCCGTTAACCTTTTCACGCCAATGACGCATATATCGGCACCGGAGGGCCAACGCCAACGACTTATATATCCGTCATGGCGTACGGATAAGGAGGTTAAAAAAACGTATGCGTAAGATTAAGATTATTCGCTTTAGACGTCAGCCTAGACGGCTTCTGTATTTGAAATGGCATTGAAAAGGTTAACAAATAATATAAACCACTAGCTGACCCCGCAAACTTCGTACCGCCTTGGATTTTTTTTTGGGAATGAAATATAGATCAGTCTTCTCGTGACCACGGCCGTTGCATCGCGGCCGAAACGTCGAGGTAAAATACAAATAGTTTTTACGCGATTAAGTCCCGAGAATAGTGTGTTTAATATGAGTGTGTATCGCGAAAGTTTGAGACAATGTAATGAAATATAGGTTACGTCCTATTCTTTGGCCTACTGAACATACACTCCAAATTTCATAAGAATTGAGGAGTTTGGCTACAAACACTGTGACACGAGAATTTTATATATTAGAAGATTTTGAAATTCGTGTGACGTAAGTAATATTTTATCGATGACCTAATAAGACTTCTTTTACAGGTGCTCATAGTTGGAGGAGTGGGTTGCAATGAAAGGCTACAAGAAATGATGGGTATTATGTGTGCAGAGCGAGGCTCCAAATTATTCGCGACTGACGAGCGGTTCTGTATCGACAACGGAGTTATGATCGCTTATGCTGGCGCCTTGGCGCACCAATCAGGCGCCACTATGGACTTCAAGGATGCCACCATCACGCAGAGATACAGGACAGATGATGTGCTTGTTACTTGGAGGGATTAAATGCTTGTATAATATGTGTTTCGTTTCATTTCGCGTATCTACTCATCATGTTTATGGGATGGGATGACATTGCTGCTGCGTGCTGCCTGCAGTTTGACAGATTTATCCATACCACTACACATTTTCAGTGGTCTAATTTTGAACCCCACTTGCCTTATGATCGCCACACAACATTTACCATCAGTTGTCAGCGTAAGAGATGTTTTTTTACACATTTTATACATGGTTCAAATAACATAATATTTCTCTTTAATAATATTTTGGCGACCTAGTGCTGTGTAAAATTTTTTTACCAAAATATTATGTTCAAGCTCACAAAATTGTGAGCAGGTTAAATTAACCTTCACAGTTAACCTTTTAATTTTAACACTTTCTTTCCTTACTTTACAATCTGATCACTTTCTCAGATAAATATTTGTTGTTCATTGAAAAACAAATCCAAGCCAAGTTATAAAAACTTTATTAAACCAACCATCTTTGTTCTCATAAGGTATAGGAAACATAGGTTCATGCACTCAACCACATATATTTAACCTTTTCGCCGCCACGTTTAGGTTTACTATTATACATGCATTGCATATATTTTGTTTAGGTACTATACAAAGTAAAAAAATACAATACTGCACGGATAAACACCAGTGTTGAGAAGCTGGCACTTTCTGTTGTCTGAGTACCATGACTGTGGCGAAAAAAAGGTTAAAAATAAATTAAAACGTTATTTACATCTACAAGCACTATGTCACAGTTCAAACAATCCATTGTATAACTTAATACATTAACATTCCCAAAATGTATTAAGCGTCTGTTGATGTGACGGTTTTATTTTTTGCAGCAAAGGAAATATTTTAGCAAGGCCAAATTCAAGAGAATACAAACAGACATTTGTCCATTCTCAACTATTTCAAGATGACTTTTAAATAAAAATGTTGTAAAACTTAACAATGCTTAAAATTAATATATTATCAGCCCACATCTATTTAAGACAACAAACAATTGGAAATTAATCATTTTTGTACTGATAAGTGAATTTAAAATGATTACTTTTCCATCTCCAATAATAGCTTAAGCATGGTCATAGAAATACCAAGAAATGTTACATTTTATGAACACAATACTTACACTGCACTTTACATAAAATATTAGCTATTTTGACACATTATTTTTTAACAAATGCTGAAATAACTTTAGAACATGATTGTAGGAACCTATATTAGCAATCTTAATGCAGTAATGGGGACCTATAATTTAGGTATGCCTTCTCTTTTCCACTTAAAAAACGAATCCCAATCCCTAAATACTACATTAAATAATATGTTTGAAAGCTAAATTGCGGCTTTTGCTCTTATAACAATTCTAGAAGTTTACATTCTGTCTTATTGCATGTGGATAGAGGTTTATAGACTCATACAGTTTACAGAATTTACTAGATTATGTACTCAATTACAACCTACTGGTCAATGTAAATATCCATTCACATATTGTCTTTGCAAGCTATTCAAACTTGTACTAGGAAAGTCTTTATTCCAAGTCACTGGTGTCTGAATCTCATAAACTGTTGCTGTGTAATCCAGTGAAGACAATTATCCATGTTACCTGAAAAAAGAAAAAATTATACATGTTTTTGTAGTAAAATAATCTGTTAATGGATGCCATTAAGGTCTCCATAGTGCTTCTAACTTGAGGTGAAATAGGTATAACTGATAAAGTGATAATAATAAGTCCTATCATCTTAATTTATCTACTGAGTGCTCTCATTACATTGTTTACTTACATACATAGATGGACTGTTTTAAAAGGTAATTATGAACACACAACTTTGGACATGGCTGGTCATTCTTTTTGTGGTACATAATATGGTATTTTTAAAACTCTGAAAGTGCAACTTACCAAAAATCCAGCAAATGATGTCATGAAGCCTTCTTTTGTGATCTCCCACATGCCTCCATATTCCTCCTCATCTATGGTTTGGAAGTTGTTTACGTAAAAGTAAATAACAGCTGCATTTATTGCTACAAATCTGCAAAAAAAAATGAAATTTATCTTTTTAACATTACCTTAAGTAAAAACTAGTTTGACAAAAATAAAGGGTCTCTTTCGGAGTTGGGTTTTAATCTAAAGGCCAATATTAACAAGCCACTTACAGTAATAAGCCCAGGACTCCTCTCAATGGAAGCAGCCCCCAGCACAGGCCCAAAATAATGCCTAAAGCCTGGCGCATCCAGTAAATGACGTCCAGGAACTCCTCCTGAAACCATTACCATACCGTTAAAGACACTTTTTAGTAACTTTTTGTCAAAATAACTCGAAAACTCGTGACTATAAGTCTAACCTTATCAGGCCATTCCGCGTCCGCCACGAAAGCCTTTCTCCAAAGAGATTCTGACGATTTTCCTTTGTGGGCACCATCAGACGATTTGCTTTTAGCAGTCATTATAATATCAAACACTTTTTGTCCTCGTTTTAAGTTAATATACAGCTTATTAGCCTAATCAATAATCGCTCCACTATTGAATTGAAATATTACACGTCACGTCACTCTGACATTGACGTAACGACAGGGTTACCAGGTCAGCATTCCGAATTCTACCAAATTCTTTTTTATATACGTATATAAAGCCTTGGGGGAGGCCTATGTCCAGCAGTGGACGTCTTTTGGCTGAAATGATGATGATGATGATAAAAAAAATGTTTTGGAATTTTTGACGACAGGTTTAGCTGTTGGTAGTGAACCTGGCCACTGCTCCGATGGTCGCGGGTGCGGCTTCGATTCCCGCTAGGGTCCAAACTTTGTGTGATAAGCACGAATGTATAAATACTAATAATCCATGACTCTGGTACAAACCAGATTCATATATATTTAGCATTTATATAATGTATGTACTTCTCTATGCAAGTATTTATATCGTTTTCAAGCACCCATTAGTAGAGATCTTCTACTATCTAAAGTCCCGCGCATTCACATTTCAAAACGCTTAATTTTTTTCATTATTATTATTTAAAAAGTACCACCAACACTCGCAACGCATAGTTGATGGCTGTCTCAGCACGCACACATTTGTTGAGAGTGTTGGTGGTGCTTTTTAAATACATTGAAGCGTTTTGAAATGTGAATGCGCGGGACTTTAGATAGTAGAAGATCTCTACAAGCTTTACTAAGTTTTGGTCTAGGTCAATTTGTTGTGTGAAATGTCCGAAGATATTATTATTATACCTCACTTCAAATGCGCTTTATTCCATTAAAAAAATTGCAAATTAATTGCGTCAGCAGCACCACCGTAGCCGAGCATTCATTTTGCGGAATTGAGGGCCTTTATTAATTTTAATCTTTATAATAAGAGTACTTAACTTGAAAAAGAAGAATAACAAAGAAAATACCTGCAGTAAAACCACAGGTACCACGATAAAAAACTACTTTAATAACACTTGTTCACGTAAAAAAATGCAGCGAATAAAACTTGGTTAATGGTTACGCTTGCATAACCATTTTAAAGCTAATTTAATTTTCATATAGTAGGAATTCTGTTTTTGATCCGATGCTGCGCCTCGGCCTCCATTTTCTTGGTGTGCTCCCAGCACTCTTTGTTTAGGGTGTCGAATCCTCGAGAGAGACTAACAAGTCGCGCCAGAACTAACAATCTGTGTAAATCCTCGGCGGTCACTGGATCATCGTTGGTCGAATTTCGCCTCATTTCTATGAAGTCATCTTCAACAAACTAAAATGAAAACATCATTATCACTACATAGTTAAAACAAAGTCGCTTTCCGCTGTTTGTCCCTATGTATGCTTAGATCTTTAAAACTACGCAACGGATTTTGATGCGGTTTTTTTAATAGGTAGAGTGATTCAAGAGGAACGTTTTCGTATATAATTTGTTATAGTTTAACGCTCGATTCCTGCGGGAACGCTATAACCGAATTCCACGCGGACGAAGTCGCGGGCAGAAGCTAGTTATTTATAAAAATCAATTATTGCTTCACTTTATTACACTGTGCATATGTATTTACTAAATACATGTTCACTTTATTACACTGTGCGTATGTATTTACTAAATACATGTTCTCTTTTGAAAGATTGTCACATTGCTTCCAAATTACCATAAACAAATTGAGTTAACCCAATTTGAGCTCGGAGAGAAAGTGATGAGGGTGACTTTGATTGCTACCCGTAAAAAAGTGTTTTACGTCACCCTTGGCCATAAAGTGGGATTTTCTGCCCGCTACGCGGAGAGAAAATCCCACTTCTTGGCCAAGGCAAGACGTAAAACTTTTGACAAACCACGGGCGGTAATTCGTAAAGCCCCAGATCGCATATTTATGGCCCTTCGGTTTGGGCCAGACACGGTTGCTTTCAGACAATTTTTGAACGAACGTTTCCACTTTCTTTAGCTAAAGTAATCAGTATAAGACCCACTTGTACCAAGCCGCTAGCCTCAGGTTAAACGCTTACCTCAGATTAACCTGTTGTCTACCGCCTATTGTCAAAAAGATTATGTAAAATAAACTTAATTACTTAGTTATTAAAGTATATTCGCTCGACGCGGCATCGCGTCAACGGTAGACAACGGATTAAATTTGTATGAATTTGACGTGGGTTAAGAGGCTAACACGAGGTTAGCGGCTCGGTGCAAGTAGGGCTAAGTCGATTTGGTTAACTTAGCCCATAAAAAAATCGTAATACAATAAATTTCCTTAAATTTAATTCATGATTTTACAGGTTTACACAATTTAGAAGGCGCGTGGATTTGGCAATAATAGACTTTGCGTCAGTGAAGCCGTGGTGGCCTAGTGGTTCGACCTACCGCCTCTCATGCAGAGGGTCGGGGTTCGATTCCGGCTCGCACCTCTAAGTATACTTATGTGCGAAATTCATTAAATAGACCACCGAGCTTTTCGGTGAAGGAAAACATCGTGAGGAAACCTGCACGCATCTGCACAGTAATTCAAAGATGTGTGTGAAGTTCCCAATCCGCACTGGGCCCGCGTGGGGACTATAGCCCAAACCCTCTCCTGACGAGAGGAGGCCTGTGCCCAGCAGTGGGACGCAAATAGGCTGTAGTAGTAGTAGACTTTGCGTCAACGGCTTAAGTGCTTCGCGGCGCGCCTTCTAAGTTATGTCGTGCTATAACAGCCTAAAAGCAGGCTTGGTAGCGAAAAACATTTCTAACTATGCAATTCGTTTCAAAATACATTTCAGTAAGTTACCTTTAACTCATCAGATATGGTGTATTTGACGAGTTTCAGATTAGTCAGGTATGTTCTGATGAGGTTCATGATCTCCTCCTTCAAGTAATAAGTGGCGGCTTCCACGATGGCGTCGAATATTTCCAGCGAGGACTCCTCCGGCCGTAAAGGGATGTGATAGTCACTCTGAAATGTCAAAAATGTCGCAGGCCATTAAAAATATAGTTATTACTAGCTTTTGCACGCGACTTCGTCCGCATGGAATTCGGTAATATTTTCCGGGATAAAAAGTAGCCTATATGTTGACCAGCGTTATAACTAACCCCCATACCAAAATTTGTTGCAATCCGTCCAGTAGATTTCGAGTTAAATCCGGACATACATACATACAGACAATTTTTCTGACATTCATTATTTTGCGTTCAGTATTGTTTGAATAGTCCCCCTGCCTTGATAGTTTCTTTTAATTTTAAAGTTACAGACGCGACTTCTACAACAGACTTATTATTAGTATAGATAACTATGGTACAGACAGATAAATTCGATATATTTTTAATTCTAAAGTTGACTGTTAAAGATGGTAACTGGTCACCGCTGTCTATTAGACATTTGCAACACGAGAATGGTCACCAAACCAATGTGTTGCATGTCTCAAGAGACAGGCAATTGGATTTGAATTTTATAAGTGGGATGTCACTAAGTTATTACACGTCACGTCACTGACATAAACGTAACGACAGTGTTACCAGGTCAGCAACTTCGATTCCTCCCAAAAAAATCTCATCTTTTTTATTGGGAGTTTTTATAGGTATAAAATTTGAATCATCTACTTATAGGTCTATCAAAGGCAGGCTTATACATCAAGGACCTACCGGCAGCAAAGATTTTCCCTCGGACAGTATCAACACTGAAACGTCAGCCTCGAAGTCCATCTTGTAGAACTTGAAGTCGTACTCGACCTTCTGTGTCTTGATGAGGTTTCCGAGTGCGGTTACGTTGACCACTCCCGAGGCGTCCAAGCGGCCCTGCTCCATGCGAGTCTCGTCTAGAACTAGGTGGGTGTGCTTGGTTAGTTGGAGTATGCCACTGGTTAACCGGTTGCAATCGTAGTCTTTTCTGAAAGAACGAATTGGAAAACATTGTTGAATAGGTATCTAGTTTTTTTTTTTAGGGTTCCGAAACCTCGAAAGGTAAAAACGGAACTCTTATAGGATTATGTGTCTGTCCGTCTGTCTGTCACAGACAATTTTATATTTGTCTTATTTTATACGAGCTTCTGCCCGCGACTTCGTCCGCGTGGAATTCGGTAATGGCGTTCCCGCGGGAACTATGCTGTCCTGTAAATATATGTTGACCAGACCATTGTTATAAACTGCCCCCATACCAAATTTTCACATACAAATATACAGACAATTTTTCTAAAAATCATTTTTCGTGTTCAGTGTCGTTTATACATATAATCCCCTCAACTTGATCGTTTCTTTTAAATTTCAAGTTACGGACGCGACTTCTTCTACAGACTTATTACTAGTATAGATTTTAATGTTGACAATCCACTGTCTCGGACTTTCAGTGAATCCCATTCATCCATTGCAACTTCCATACTAATACTAGTATACTATACATATCGCACCCCCAGTACAACACTGTACTAAGTCAAAATAAATATAATTACGCCGGTCTTCGTGGTATGCTCGGCAAATTTTTGTCGATTCAACTACCTATATATTTTCAAGTAAATTTTGAGATTTTTTGACATAATACAGTGTTGTACTGGGGGTGCGATATACTAATTACTAATCCTTACTATAATATTATAAATGTGAAAGTGTGTTTGTTTGTTTGTCTTGTCCTTCCTTAACGTATCAACAACTGGGCCAATTTGGATGAATTTGGTATGGAGATAGTTTGAGACCCTGAGAATAACATAGGATACTTTTTATCCCGATATTTTCACGGGGAATTGGTTTTGTAAGGGTCAAACCAGTTTTCTGAATACTTCTATAACTACCTATATGTATAGTTCGGGTACGCAAATTCTAAGTTTACGCGGGACGAAGTCGCGGGCAAACGACTAGTATTTGAGTGAGTTCTACTTACTTGGGCAGCAACGCCATAGTGTTCAAATTCTCGATAGTCATTGGCAAATAGTAGCTCTTTGTGACGAATTGCTTGATGATATCGTACAGTTGTTTCGCATAGTTCGGATACTTGCGGATCGGCAGGTTGGAGATGTTCAGGCAGAAGGAACCAAGTGACAAGGTCTCCTGACGAAGGTAACTGCAATAAATGACAGATGAAAAGATAAAATAATTAAATTAGAAAAAAAAACAGCCAAGTGCGAGTCGGACTCGCGCACGAAGGGTTCCGTACTATTATCTATAAAATCGGCAAAAAAAATCATGGGTGTTGTATATGCCCCCTTAAATTTTTATTCTGTTTTTTATCATTTGTTGTTATAGCGGCAACAGAAATACATCATCTGTGAATCTAATTTCAACTGTTTAACTATCACAGTTCATGAGGTACAGCCTGGTGACAGACGTAGAGCGGAGACTTAGTTATAGGGTCCCGTTTTACCCTTTGAATGATAGATCTCAAATTCAAAGTTCAGTTCACAGTTGATTTTTGTTTTCCACAACATTTAACTTGCTTGATAGATAGGGTAGAATTTTTTCATGTAAAGTTAGATACTTACACACACGCTATGAGATGACAGATGAGGTACTCCGCAGCCAACTGATCTCCCAAAAGCAGTTCCGTCAGGGCCTTCAGAAGATGTTCCCGCGCTGTGTTCGCCTCTTTTAATACTGCACCTAAAATCCATTAGGTTGTTGATATTAAAATTAAATTAAATAGTCTGGCAAAACAAGGGGTAGAAACAAGGGTCAACATACATATAGGATACTTTCTATCCTGAAAAAAACAACGCATACTTCCCGCGTGAATGTAACTATTGAATTCCACGCGGAAGAAGTCGCGGGCAGAATCGCGTTATTAAATATTAGAGATCTTTTCCCTTACATATTTAAGTCTTAATACCTAAATGAAACATGCCAATGAAAAACAATATGTACTTTGATCAACCTCTCCTTTCACCAACGGATTACAATGTTCCAATTTCTTGATGTACACCGCATGTATTCTCGGCACGAGACTTGGAGGTGGGTTGTGAGTGATAGCTTCCACCTCATTCTCACTGTGAGGGTCTATCAGAGGATCCGTCTCTGGTTGGAACTCTCCGGAAAGAGCTGGATCCACGGAGAGGAAGCCTACCACTTCAATCATCTCGTTTAGTTTTAGTTTATCATCTTCTGCGTAAACCTGTGAAAAAAAAAATATATATCTGGAGTGAACCTAAAAAAAGAGCACTTTTTCTGATACTTTTACATCCAGCATCCTCATTTTATAATAAATGATGTCTTTTGTGGGCATCCTTAGTGGCATAAGTGTATATTATGCTAAATATTTTATGTCATCTTTATAACTTACTTTAACAATGCAAGATTTACTTGGAACATCAGGTAATGGAAAGTTAAGTAGGTGCTCCCGCGATACAACTTTAGCTGTTCCGCTTTCTGCCTCTTTGGTCTTTCGCTCTTTACTACCCTCCTCCTGCTCGATTTCCATTGCATCATCTTCCTCAGTTTCATCGTAACTTCTCTTAAGTTTAGGAGCTGACAAGAGGCGTTTTGAAGAGTTAGGCTGCTGTTCTAGATGGTTTAAGTGATTGTGAGTGTCTTCTATAGTCTGCGCCCAATCATTGAATCCGGGCATTGAAACTACAACCATTGTCTGACGTTGTCCACTTTGGAGGTTGGCCGAATAGTTTATTTTTTCATTTTCCTAGAATGTTATTTGAACAAAGACTATAGAGGAGATAGAATAAAGTACTTTAAATACGTGTTGGCATTACTGACACAAATGTATGGAATATAACATGACTGATGTCTTACCAGGATGTTCGAAGTGTCCCGATACTTTCCAGATTTGTTCTTAACCTCATTTGTAACAGAATTATACACTTCAAATTGCTCAAAATAGAATTCAGGGTTGTGCATATCTTGTATCATCCCCCGGAAGCGCACGAGAGTGCCGTCAGGCAAGTTGTGAGAGGCATTGGAATTAATAAGGGGAATCTGAAAAGGTTATACAAAGGTCATTCAAACATAACAATAGAATAAACAAAACTCACAACATTATTATAATATGTATGGTAATAATATTATTATTACCTTGTGCCAATGAGGTAGTTTCAACAGTTTTTCTTTCCAAACTTCTTCATTTGCAAGCCAGGAATCGGGTGTCACTGTATCGAAGCCAGCAATATCGTGCATGTTGTGTTTTGTCCAACTAGACTACGTCTACGAAAAAGTTGATCGAGCTGCTTTTAATAAATGAATTCAAATCATTTGTTAAAGAATTTAAATATATTAAAACCGATGATTTTACTGAATACTGACAGCGCGCCAAGTCAATTTTGGTGAAGATGTATTTTTTTTATTAACCCTTGACATTGACATCGGCTGTGGCATGAAGGCGGTTTGGAAGTGGTTTGTGAATTTTATTTTGGCAACTCTGCAAAATCTATCTAGTCTATGAAAAACTAATGTTGCCAGAAGACTAAGATTCCCTATATTTGTATATTATTAAAAATACACCAAAATATTGATCTTTATTTTTATTCATCTAGTCACTTTTTTTCAAATCAGGCTGTATACAATTTTTTGGTAGAAGTTTCATAGATGTTTTCACTTTGTCAAAGTATGATAAATGTGTATAGCCCTCGCTATACTAACTCGTTAGGAGCGTAGTTTTGTAAACGTTCTAGAATAACTGATTATTTGAATATTAAAAAAGAAAGCGATTCTAGAACGTATAGTATTAGTCTGAAGCTCGTTGTAGCAACGCGCACATGTAAATGTAGGCCCCATTTTAAAGAATATAAAGTATACTTATATCTCTTTTTTTATTTAACTTTAAGGAGTACCTCGCACTACCATCTGACGATCCCCCAGTTTCTTGTCTTGTCACAGTAGTATACACAGCTGGTCAAAAAAAAGTCAGAAAAGGGAATTTTATAATTCACACACTGGTATCATTATTTAAAAAAAAAGCATCTCGTGGCGTCGGTGTCGGCGTCTTTAGCTTTGCGGCATTTTATTTGATTTGCCTAGAAACGCCTATCATTTATCAATTGCATTTTATATGATCTAACTGTTGATGTTGTGCACTCTACTGTAACGTAATCATACGCGATTTATTTTAAGACGAGAGTGAAAAGTATATTTAATCAGTACTCGCACCATATTATTACTACGTTATTTATCTAGTTTACTGAAGATACCTGATCTAAAATCATCAAGATGAGTAAGTGTCCTCGGTCCTTACGTTTATTTACGTACCTCAATGAAAATTCGGGAACTATTTTAACCTATTCCATGCATAACCTCAAAATATTTTGCTTTCTATTTCAGCGATGGATATTCGACCAAACCACACTATTTACATCAATAACTTGAACGAAAAGATAAAAAAAGAGGAACTGAAGAAGTCTCTATATGCTATCTTCTCTCAATTTGGACAAATTCTCGATATAGTGGCTTTAAAAACGTTAAAAATGAGAGGGCAGGCCTTCGTTATTTTCAAGGAAATTTCCAGTGCAACTGTCGCTTTGAGGAGTATGCAAGGGTTCCCGTTTTACGACAAGTCTATGGTAAGATATTTTATTTTATAATTAATTATTTGTCCGTTATATCACTGCTAAACACACAATCTGCTGTACAAATTAAGAACTTATATTTAGCTACTAATTTATATTTGTGTGTTTTTTCAGCGAATCCAATATTGCAAAACAGACAGTGACGTAATTGCAAAGATCAAGGGCACCTTCCAGGAAAGACCAAAACGTCCCAAATTGCCTAAAGGTCTCGACGATGGAAAGAAAAAGAAGAATAAGGATGCCCGCGCTGGTGTCATCCCTGGCTTCGGCCAGCCCAACCTCCTCAATAATGTCAATATTGAACAGCCTCCGAACCAGATTCTGTTCTTGACCAATCTTCCCGATGAGACGTCTGAAATGATGTTGTCTATGTTGTTCAACCAGTTAGTATTATTGTTGTTTTTTTTTTTTTAATATGGATTTGGACTTAGTCAATCTAATACTCCATTTTATCGTAATTATTAAGAGCCTTCATATAAACCAGCCTTCGAAGGTTTTGTGAAATGATGTGGCACTTTCTTTTTAGGGTTCTGAAGTCCACAAGGAACCCTTATAGTTTCGCCATGTCCATCCGCCTGTCCGCACTATTGCTTGGAGATGCTTAGTTCTAGAAAGCTGTAATTTGGCATGAATATACATATTAGTTACGCTGACAAAGTGGTGCAATAAAATAATATAGGGTTCCTCCCCTACTCGCCCCATGGTGCGGCATATCGTTGAAAAGGTCTTGAAAAAATATTGTGGGTTATTTTTTGTTAAGAGTCACGTGTCCCCCCCCCCCCTGCCAGCTAAATGGTGGTATTTGAATGGCTGAAAAAAATCACGGCTGTGGCATATATAACGTAGTTGAAAGGAAAGCTATAACAGCTAAGTAGGCTGTACTAACTTACGAGTTATAGTCGACCAACTTATGAAATGATTGATTTTTCTCGAGCGGCAGGGGCGTCGGGCGGGCACGTCATACCACAGACTAGCTAGATGCTAATAAATTTTAGAAAGGTACTGTGGGCATCGTCAACTTCGGAACCCTATAATTTGCGCATGGCCCGACACGCACTTGGCCGGTTTTTCCTATAATTATTTAAAGTAAATTGCCCAAGGTTCTTAGTTCTCTGTGATGTGGAAATTATGTGTCAATTATTTGAAAATGTGTTTTCTTTTCAGATTCCCTGGCTTCAAAGAAGTGCGCCTTGTGCCCAACCGACATGATATTGCCTTTGTTGAATTTGGTAATGAAATGCAATCAGCCGCTGCCAAAGAGGCTCTCCAAGGCTTCAAGATCACTCCATCTCATGCAATGAAGATCACATTTGCTAAAAAATAAATGTTGATTATTTTTTTGGTTTAGTTTGTCATAATATGAAAATGTATTTTAAGAGTCAATAAAGTTAAGAAATTGAGAACTGATTTGAGCATTGCACTAAGCCCAAACAGCTCTCTGGCTGTGATTCTAGTCATTTAAGCACATCCAATGAATTTTATATTCTAAACCTTCCTTATACCTTTAGTCCAGTTCCAGTTCAATAAACTCAATGGAACTTTACTAGACACTCATATAATATTCAGTTTGCAGTGGGTGCTTCCTGACTCACTGACTACACAAAGGGCGAAATAGTGTATAGAAGTAGAGGAAAGTCTCCAAATCCGTTCCAATTAAAACAATAATTATGAACATGTAGTTCTCATTTACTATTTCACAAGGCCAAGGCATAATAAAAGTCATTGGTATATTTTAAAAAAACCGGCCAAGTGCCAGTCGGACTCGCACGAAGGGTAAACACTGCAGAGAAATAGTGTCTGTTGTAAATTACACAGCTCTACAAAAAAAAAACTATTTTTTTGTTGCCCTGGATATCATCGCAAATTTTTACGTTTTCGGGTGCCCAGATTATGAATATATTCATGAAAGTTCTCAATGTGCTTGTATTTTCATGATTTTTGCATATCTTATATTTTGAACAATTATCGGCTTAATATAAATGAAATTTAATTTTCCAGTCATGATTAGGCTAATTATAAAAGAAAAGCTCATAAAAGGCGTTTTATGGAAATATAAAATATATTTTCAAGATTTTCCTCTTTATTTTCTTCGATGTATCCTAATTTTTTTAAAACATAACTGACAATCAGACAATATAATTATGTCTGTTATTTTGTTTCTCGTTTTTTGATTTTTGTAATGTAAAATAAAAATAAAGATTTAAAAAAAAATCAGAGCAAATCCTACAAAATCATTCAATCATGAATTGTGAATTGTGTGCATAAATAGACCCAAAATCACTTTCATATCTAGGGCAGGGTGGATTTCAAATTTCGGCGATACGTTACGTTTCGGCCTTTATAAAAAAAAGTATAAAGTTTTGAGTATCAAAACTTTTACATTCCATGGCTAGTACTCTTGTCTAAATGGTGCTTCAATCAAATTCTCCGATAGTTCAATAGTTTATTTGAAATACAATGAAACATATGTCGAATATCATCACCATGTAGCGTAAAAATCCAACCAATTACGTTTCTAGTGAAAAATTTCGAATACTAAACGTACGATTCCGATTTTTTTTTTCGGTATAGTCTTTCCATGCTGTCTTTATAGATATACAAGAATATACAATTATTCCGTCAACAGCTAATTACAAATAAAAATATTTAAACTTTTAGTACCAATTTTCGTCATCACCCTAAACGTAGTGTCAAAGTCTACGTAGTTTTGTATACGAACGACGCAACACATTGCGAATACTCCTTCCCGATTCTTCAATTCGGTCCCACCAACGAAGGTGAGTGCACTTTGCCGCATGCGGGCGTCGAACAAAATAAATAAGAAAAGTGCAACTGAAGAATATAATTAGCACGAACCCCCGTCATTACCATCTTATGATTATTTTGAAGTAAGTACTTGTATAATATTAAAACTATTTACCTACAAAAACGTGACGTCAAACGGAGAGCCTGTTATGGCACTGTATTTTCTAATAATATTAGGCAGTCTAGAATAATCTACAACTAGAGAGCATATCGTCATCACCATACCCATCATCACCAGTTCTCACGTAATGCATGGTGATGATCCTGTATATATGGTGATGACGATTTGATAATTTTTAACTTATTTATATGTACTTTTTTCATTTTTTTATGGATTTATATATACTCTGTGATATGAATACCTTTTCCAAGTTGATGTGTCTAACATTTATCGCGTAGTTCTCTTTTAAAGCATACTATAAAACTGTTATTTTTAAAGAATTTTTGCAGCTCGTGTCATGTTTTGCATTATAGTTGGGCGAAAGACGAGTAGATCAATTCACTTTTGAAGATTGAATATAATATTGTATTTCGTTGGCTTGTATTTACCTACGCCCGTTTAAAATCCATGGCGCATGGGAGTGCGCCAGGCATGTTCTGGCATGACTCACGCGCGCACGTAAATTTCAGCGTGTTCTCCCATCATAAAATCATTACCTTGCAATAATTACATTTTTTATGACTAAAATACAAAAAATGAGAACTTTATGTCCAGTAGTTTCTGAAATAATCGACTTTGAAAATCGTCAATTTAACTACTGACTGACTCATCAATATTATGGGGCACTTCCCCTGGGAGTAGAAACTTGAAATTTGGCATATAAGTAGGATTTAGGACACACATAAAGGAAAAAATCTGAAAACTAAGTATTTTTACTAAGAACTATAACTCCCTATTTGTATAGTATCTTAGGGTATGCAAATTCTAAGACTACGCGGGACAAAGTCGCGAGCAACGGCAACAAATTTTAGGCAAAATTTGGTCCAATTTTTGATCCCAGTTCTTGGGGAACGAAAATTTTTGGAAGGGAACTTGGCAATTTTTTCACATATGTGTTTTTGATGGGATATAATGTTTTCGACGCCTTTTAAAGCTGGTGTTAAAATTTCCTTTTTTTTTCTTTACACTGTTGGATTAAAAATAAATATAGTATTAAAAATGAAACTTACACATTACATTCTTGTAATAGACATAAATCGATTTAATCCAAATCAAAATATGTTCAAGGACATATTAGAAAATTATAAAGTTACGTTTAATAATAAAATATAAATAAATAAACTAATAATAAATAAGTAAGTAAAGATAAACAAGGTAATCAACGCCAAAGTTCGACTGTAGTTAAAAAAGAGACTAATTTACATAAGGGATTAAGTTGTACTAGCTATAGACGAATCAAAATGAAAAATTGTACATATGAAGATAATCAAGAAAAAGAAGAAAAATAAACAAGCTAATAATAAATAAGTAAGTATAGACTTATGGTTCCGAGACGTGGGCGCTTACGATGGGCCTCATAAGAAGGCTCAAGGTCACCCAGAGGGCAATGGAGAGGGCTATGCTCGGGGTTTCTCTACGTGATAGAATCAGAAATGAGGATATCCGCAGTAGAACTAGGGTCACCGACATAGCCCGAAGAATTGCGAACCTTAAGTGGCAGTGGGCGGGGCACATTGCTCGCAGGACTGATGGCCGATGGGGCAAGAAAGTCCTGGAGTGGCGTCCGCGAACCGGTAGACGAGCTGTCGGTAGGCCTCCAACAAGATGGAGTGACGACCTTGTAAAGGTCGCCGGAACGCGGTGGATGCGAGTGGCACAGGACCGGTCTGAGTGGCGCGCCTTGGGGGAGGCCTATGTCCAGCAGTGGACGTCTATCGGCTGAAATGATGATGATGATGATGAAGTAAAGATAAACAAGGTAATCAATGCCAATGTTTGATTGTAGTTAAAAAAGAGACTAATTTACATAAGGGACAAAGTTGTACTAGCTATAGAAGAATCAAAACGAAAACTGGTACATATGAAGAAAATCAAGAAAAACGAGAAAAAATAAATACGCTAATAATACATTTAATAAGCTAGTAAAGATAAACAAGGTAATCAATGCCAATGTTTGATTGTAGTTAAAAAAGAGACTAATTTACATAAGGTACAAAGTTGTACTAGCTATAGAGGAATCAAAACGAAAACTGGTACATATGAAGAAAATCAAGAAAAACGAGAAAAAATAAGTAAGCTAATAATAAATTCAATAAGCTAGTAAAGATAAACAAGGTAATCAATGCCAAAGTTTGATTGTAGTTAAAAAGAGACTGATTTACATGAGGGATATAAAATTATCAAGAAAGAATGAAAATGTAAATAATAGAAGACTGATTATACCTAAGCAGAAGATTATTTAATTATGTTATTGATTCTTAAAGCATTGTAAACTAATTGGTTAGAAGAAGGTAATTGAGAAGAGGATCGAGGGAGATATGAATAATTACATTATGGTTGATGAATGTGTAATCAGAAGAAGTTGTTTATTATTGGTTATTGAAATCAATAAAAATAATTGTTGATTTGCCAGCTTACCAGTTGTTTTTGTATTCATGATAATACCTATAAAATTTATAAATAAGTCATTACCATATACATGATATCATCACCACACATCAAAAAATCATTACCATCGCATAGACGTCATCACCATATCATCCTTTAATTTTTAGGAGCTGATAACTCCGAAGCTACTCATCAAATGTTTGGCTAAATACAACCAAATTAATAAGCAGACTCCCCTTAACCATTTAGGATATTTTTTTATGCGTTTTCGTGACTTTTTTTGAAAACCAATTTGTTGTATGGTGAAAATTTTTTTGATGAAATCCACCCGGCAACAAAACCACTGTAGACCAGTGTTATTTGTTGTTATACCGGCAACAGAAACACATCATCTGTGAAAATTTCAACTGTCTATCATACTGCGTTTACATACACGCGCCCGGGCTCGTAAACGTGCCCGTGAACGTCGTGTTGAACGCCGTTCATGTAAACACAATAAAAGCAGGGTGTTTACACTACCGCGGGCGTGCTAGTCAGTGCAAGGAGGGCAGACGAAGAGGACGTTAATCTCGTGGGGGCTAATTGTTTTGGGTTTCATTTACTTTTATAGGAAAAAGAAACAAAATGATGACGATGATGTTTTTTTTTCAGTTTGCGTCTAAATCCACCCGTACTAATATTATGAATGCGAAATTACAGTTACTTTCGCATTCTGTCTTTCTGTTACCTCTTCACGTTTAAACCTCTGGACCGATTTCAATGAAATTTGATATGGAGATATTTGGTAGGCTTCTTTTTATTTCGGAAAGATACAGTTTTCACGGAAAAGAGATATAGTGTGCCCGTAAGTACTTCTTTTCTCCGTTTGAACTCCTTCATGGGTTTATCGACCTCTCCTAAGCACCTGCAACATTGTTTAAAATTTATGTTGCTTATTTGAGGGGGTCCATATTATTGGTTCTACTTGGTAACACCCCAGGAAATGTAAAATTTTGGTCGTTTGACCATTCCGACAAATTGGCATTGTTAAATTAATTTTATTCGGCAAGTCGTCATCGTCCGTACGCCACAAAGGTGCAAGAGATACTAACGCGACGCCAAAAAACCGCCAGCCGACCGATCGACGGCGTTCACGTTCACGTTCACGAGCGCGTTCAAAATCAACCTGTTTACACATCCGTGCCTGTGAACGGGCCCGTGAATGTCGTTTTGAACGCCGTTTATGTAAACACACCATCACGGTTCACGAGATACAGAATGGTGACAGACAAAAATGGAAATGAAAAAACACTTGTTGTATGGGAGCTCTCTTAAATATTTATTATTAGCTGGTGCCCGCGACTTCGTCTGCGCAGGAGTAGTATTTCGAGTAGCTTATATATACAATATCTTTATAAATTGTAGCCTATGTGTTATTTTGATGTACAAGCTATATTATTGTAAAGTTTAATTAAAATCCATTGAGTAGTTTTTACGTGAAAGAGTAACAAACATCCATCCATACTTACAAACTTTCGCTTTTATAATATTAGTAGGAAGGATGTTCTGTTTTTCAGTATTTGTTGTTATAGCGGCAACATAAATACATCATGAAAATGAAAATTTCAACTATCGCGGTTCATGAGATACTACAGCCTGATTACAGACGGACGACGGAGTCTTCGTAATAGGGTTCCGTACACCTATGACTAATAATTTCAGGAACCGAGAAAGACAGATAAATTTTCTATACTGGCAACCCTATATCAAGATACCAAATTGAAAATTCTTCAACAACCAAGGAAAAAGAGGCGGACAATATACAATGTTCGCAGGAAGAAAGAAGACAATATAATGATGATATCATTTTTTGTGTTGTTTTAATTTAGTTGACTTATACTTTATTTTCGGAGATTGCGAAACTGTCAAAGAGCTAATGAATGAGTCGTCTCGTAAACTTTACTGATTTGCTATTTCGTTATTTTATTTACTAATTTTACACTTGTTTACCTTACCTTAGTTAGAATTAAGTGAACTGGTGCCTTGCCTTAATCTGCCGTTCGGTTTTGGTTTTTAATGCAGTGAAGTTCCTTTGAGATACAATGGAAGACATATTTCAGTGGTGTAGGGAAGGAAATGCCCTGCAAGTACGAGTTTGGCTTGACGACACGGAACATGATATGAATCAGGGGTAAGTGGGATTCTGTGGTCACATTTATATGGTCACAGGAAACCATATGGACGGCGGGCTTTCCGATTATGGCATCGTTAACACGCCCACTCTGTTTATGTCTTGACATTCATGGCCTAGTAATTAGTGTCAGCTTTAAGCCGAAATAGAAATATTAAAGTTCGATCTATCTTAACACATATTGTAAACGTAATCGGGTATCTTTCCCCTGGGGCACTTTGCCACTTATTCCATAGGTTCACCAGAACATCAACTGGTGTCTGCTTCCCTGCCATAGTCTTTAAGGCTCCTCTCCTATAGGCAAGTTATGAAAGGGCTTGTAGCCTCTAATTGGTATGAGACAGTCTTGGACTAAACTAATAAAATAAGGCGACCAAAACGTGTTGCACTCTTATTCCCCAGTTTAATTCCTCTTTAAAGGTATGTTTCAGTGAATCATACTCATATTTCCTTAATATGTAATTTCACTTAACTTTGAGTAGGTTGCATTTTTCATTGTTTACAGGAAAACTTGTGAGATTATTGTGTTAATTATTTTAATAACTTGAAAATACATGATCTGTGTGTATGTGTGGGGTATTTTATAGCTAACACTATCTAAAATACTTTATTATTTCTATTAAATTATTGGTAATGCTATTTAAAATACTTTATTATTATTTTTATTAAATTATTTTATTATCACCACTGCAAATTAGTTATGGTATAATAATAACAACTACCCTGTTTAAATATCATAACTATTATTATTTATCACCATACTTAATGGTCATAATTATTATTAACTAGTTAATCCTGTGAACTTTGTATCACCACAGACTTACTTTTTAGTGTTTTCTTTAGGCTTTCCCTATTTTTTTCTTTCTTTTAAATCGCAGCTAATAAAACGTAAAAAAAATCACCCAAATTGGTCCAGCACTTCTCAAGCCCTAGCCACTTTAACCAGGCTAACACACAGCAATTCATTTTTAAATACACTATTACCATAATTATCATCACAATTGTTTTATTTTTTGAATTGTTTACTTGAAGGGCCTTGAGTAAGTCAAGGCCCTTGAGCCACTATCAATTCTTACTAGTTAAACTCTTAAGCTAAAAATTAAAAGATGTGTTAATTCAATAAAGTTAGTTTGCATTATTTTAATTCATTTGCATTTCCAAATATTAAGTTATGCTTTGTGATAACATTTATCATGACTCTTAAATTAAACAGCTCATTGACGGCTTAACATTCCCATCGATAGCTCATCCTCAAGCACCTTCTGAATCCAGTGCGCGATGGCATAATCTGTGTATTGCTCCGGTTTCCAGGGACGACCATGACTTCAGCCCGCTGCACTGGGCTTGCAAGGAGGGCCACCAGAAGATCGTGGAGATGCTGATCCGACGCGGCGCCCGCCTCAACATCACCAACATGGGAGATGACACCCCATTACACTTGGCCGCAGCTCACGGACATAGGCCTATTGTGCAATTGGTTAGTATTTTTTTCATATATTTTTCAACATCACACTTTTTTCTTAAATTTATCATCTCGCCAAACTGTAACCAGTTTGTTGGCGAGCTGGCGCTCAAGTATGCTATTGTTCAAGTATGGTCAAAAATCTTTATTAGCATATTATAAAAATGCGCAATTTGATTCAATAATAGATAAGGAAGGCAAAAAGATATCAGAAAAATAATTTATATACAGTATAAAATATGCCAATATAGTTCATTTCTGTCATATGCTTCAGGTGACTGAATAAGGTTTTTTTATTTTTTCACTTCGCAGTTCTAGCGAAACCCGCGCTAATTGAAATCGTGTTATAATATAAACTGTAAATATTTATAAAATTTTGTCTGTTTCCCGGAAATTCCTCTTACAACCCTATTGTTGATTCTTATGGGTTAAATTTATACAAATTCAGATTTATTTTCCTGTTATTGTTTCTGTCGTTCGTTATTCTCTGTATCCTATGAGAACCTAGGAAGATGGAATCTCGCGTTGTCAGGTGTCTTTCTGGTTCCTCTCGCCAGCCTATTGTTTTACAATTTGGCCGCGTATTGCTCATACAAAGTAGAGGTTGCTGAACAGCGATGTCGAAGCGGATTTAGGCTGGAACCCCACTGCTGCGCACAGTCGATACGCTAGATAGGTACAAAAACGCTTCGTATCGAAATGTAGATAAAATTGTTAAATATTGACCGCAATTTTAATTTTGGGTCAGTTATTTGTGATGAAAATGAAGACATCCCAATGCAATTATACCTGCCCCAGGGTGGATTTCAAATTTCGGCGATACGTTACGTTTCGGCCTTTATAAAAAAAAGTATAAAGATTTGAGTATCAAAACTTTTACATTCCATGGCTAGTACTTTTATCTAAATGGTGCTTCAATCAAATTCTCCGATAGTTCAATAGTTTATTTGAAATACAATGAAACATATGTCGAATATCATCACCATGTAGCGTAAAAATCCAACCAATTACGTTTCTAGTGAAAAATTTCGAATACTAAACGTACGATTCCGATTTTTTTTTTAGGTATAGTCTTTCGATGCTGTCTTTATAGATATACAAGAATATACAATTATTCCGTCAACAGCTAATTACAAATAAAAATATTTAAACTTTTAGTACCAATTTTTGTCATCACCCTAAACGTAGTGTCAAAGTCTACGTAGGTTTGTATACGAACGACGCAATACATTGCGAATATCCTCTCCCGATTCTTCAATTCGGTCCCACCAACGAAGGTGAGTGCACTTTGCCGCATGCGCGCGTCGAACAAAATAAATAAGAAAAGTGCAACTGAAGAATACAATTAGCACGAACCCTCGTCATTACCATCTTACGATTATTTTTAAGTAAGTACTTGAATAATATTAAAACTATTTACCTACAAAAACGTGACGTCAAACGGAGAAACTGTTATGGCACTGTATTTTCTAATAATATTAGGCGGTCTAGAATAATCTACAACTAGAGAGCATATCGTCATCACCATACCCATCATCACCAGTTCTCACGCAATGCATGGTGATGATCCTGTATATATGGTGGTGACGATTTGTTAATTTTTAACTTATTTATATGTATTTTTTTCATTTTTTTATGGATTTATATATACTCTGTGATGTGAATACCTTTTCCAAGTTGATGTGTCTAACATTTATCGCGTAGTTGCATGACTCACGCGCGCACGTAAATTTCAGCGTGTTCTCCCATCATAAAATCATTACCTTGCAATCATTAGATTTTTTATGACTAAAATACATAAAATGAGAACTTTTTGTCCAGTAGTTAATTTCTGAAATAATCGACTTTGAAAATCGTCAATTTAACTACTGACTGACTGACTCATCAATATTATGGGGCACTTCCCCTGGGAGTAGAAACTTGAAATTTGGCATATAATTAGGATTTAGGACACACATAAAGGAAAAAATCTTGAAACTAAGTATTTTTACTAAGAACTTCTAGGAAAAGGGGTTATTATATGTTTAGGATATTTTAACCAGTTTTTCAATACTTTTATAACTATAACTCCCTATTTGTATAGTATCATAGGGTATGCAAATTCTAAGACTACGCGGGACAAAGTCGCGAGCAACGGCAACAAATTTTAGGCAAAACTTGGTCCAATTCTTGATCCCAGTTCCCCAAGTGGCCGAAATTTTTGGAAGGGAACTTGGCAATTTTTTCACATATGTGTTTTTGGTGGGATATAATGTTTTCGACGCCTTTTAAAGCTGGTGTTAAAATTTCCCTTTTTTTTCTTTTTAGATTGTTGGATTAAAAATAAATATACCATTAAAAATGAAACTTATACATTACATTCTTGTAATGGACATAAATCGATTTAATCCAAATCAAAATATGTTCAAGGACATATTAGAAAATTATAAAGTTATGTTTAATAATAAAATATAAATAAATAAACTAATAATAAATAAGTAAGTAAAGATAAACAAGGTAATCAACGCCAAAGTTTGATTGTAGTTAAAAAAGAGACTAATTTACATAAGGGATTAAGTTGTACTAGCTATAGACGAATCAAAACGAAAAATGGTACATATGAAGATAATCAAGAAAAAGAAGAAAAAATAAATAAGCTAATAATAAATAAGTAAGTAAAGATAAACAAGGTAATCAATGCCAATGTTTGATTGTTGTTAAAAAAGAGACTAATTTACATAAGGGACTAAGTTGTACTAGCTATAGAGGAATCAAAACGAAAACTGGTACATATGAAGAAAATCAAGAAAAACGAGAAAAAATAAATAAGCTAATAATAAATTTAAAAGCTAGTAAAGATAAACTAGGTAATCAATGCCAAAGTTTGATTGTAGTTAAAAAGAGACTGATTTACATGAGGGATATAAAATTATCAAGAAAGAATGAAAATGTAAAGAATAGAAATGATTATAACTAAGCAGTAGATTATTTCATTATGTTATTGATGCTTAAAGCATTGTAAACTAATTTGTTAGAAGAAGGTAATTGAGAAGTGGATCGAGAGAGATATGAATAATTACATTATGGTTGATGAATGTGTAATCAGAAGAAGTTGTTTATTATTGGTTATACAAATCAATAAAAATAATTGTTGATTTGCCAGCTTACCAGTTGTTTTTGTATTCATGATAATACCTATAAAATTTATAAATAAGTCATTACCATATACATGATATCATCACCATACATCAAAAAATCATTACCATCGCATAGACGTCATCACCATATCATCCTTTAATTTTTAGGAGCTGATAACTCCGAAGCTACTCATCAAATGTTTGGCTAAATACAACCAAATTAATAAGCAGACTCCCCTTAACCATTTAGGATATTTTTCTATGCGTTTTCGTGACTTTTTTTGAAAACCAATTTCTTGTATGGTGAAATTTTTTCTGATGAAATCCACCCCCCAGATACATACCAAGTCTTTCGGAAATACGTGTCGTCCTTTCTCATTGCATCCTGGAACTGCACAGCGCGGCATTTTTTTATAATTTAAGTAAAGCCAATAACAACAAATATTTCTCTATGTATGTAATTGACTTTTGGTTTAGTTCAAGCGATTGCAGCGCTCCTAGTGGCCAAATTATGCAGATTTCTTGTCTATTAACAATATTGTATAAATAAATTTAGTACATATTACAAAAGTTCCAATTTGAACACTAATAACATTAAATACATAAATATACCAACGTAATAAAGTCTATATTCATATTTTTTACACGTATAATTTTTAATACGTATATATTGCCATGCAATTTTTAAATAAGGCACTTTTTTCATTACAGTGAAAGACATAATTGTTGATTCATTGTGTAAACATCTTATACACATACTACATGTTTAGTATAAATTACAACATACATAATATACAATGTCTAAAATATTATATTTTGTGATGGAATGTTAGATACTATATCATGGAATATTCACAATCATAATAACATTGAAATAGAAATTTGTGACTTTCTACCTATGCGTACCCACGCTACGCACGGATTTTTAACGTGTGCGTGCGTAGCGTGCGCAGCAGTTGGGTTCCGGCTTTATATTAAGGCCCTATCATGCTAGGTGGCGTGATGTGTCCTTGAAGGTCACCAACGCTCTGCCTATCCCGCAAGAGAATATAGGCGTGACGATATGTATGTATGTACCTACTATCATGCAATGCCAAAAGAGCAAAAGAAAAGAGGCACAAGTAGACTGCTTATACTCTTTCCGCCCCGCCTTGTCTCTCTTGAACTCTTGAGTGTGAGTGACTTCCCCTTACACCGAGTTCCTATAACCACAAAACGCCTCGAAAGTCAAGTCAAGACTAAGCATCCAGCCTTGACTTGACGCTCACGTATTTCTCAAAATCAATCTCACTTTCCTAAAGCTCCTCCAAAATCGAGTGGACGTGAACTTCTCTAACGCCCACGGCAACTCGCCGCTCCACTACGCGTGTTTCTGGGGCTACAGCGCCATCGCGGAGGACCTGGTGCTGGCCGGAGCGCTCGTCTCGCTCGCCAACCGCGACGGGCACACGCCGCTCGACAAGACGAGAGGGCAGATCGTGCAGAGGTTTGTGGGTTATGTTTTTTCTTTGTTCCTATTCGAAAAAGTTAATGATCATTGCATGTTTAACTTATTATTACTTACTTGACTTCACGTCCAATGTCTCTTCGGTGGGGCAGAGGGCTTTCACGACTTGTCTCCATCGCGGTTATTTGCAGGAATATAATATTCACAAGCTACGAGTAAGTTTCAAAAATTTGTGACTGCTGCACCTAACGTCCTAACAAAGTCTTTATCCCCAGGCTTCACGAGCTGGCAGCCCAGCAAGGCCAGGAGATGAAGAAGATCCAATTCAAAGATCAGTCCTGGCTCGGCACCCGCACCCGCTCGCGCGACGCTACGCTCTCCCGCCATAAAGGAATCAACATCAACGAGCTCTCGCTCCACACTAAGATCGCTCTGACGCCGTCAGGTTGGTAATACCATGTGATACTTTTGATAATTGTTTTAGAGTCTAGAAGGTTGACATTTAAATGATGACATCTTCCACAAACTTATTTTGGTCTCACTCTTATCTCAGCTTAAGTTTCCCAGCCACCAGCTATAAAGTTGTCCCTGTAAAGTAAAGTCCAATGCATTTTTAGAGATTTGTAAAATACTGTTGTATTCCGCAAGGTTTCGTGTGTTTCTCATGAACTTAGGGTAACGGTTCAAATTCAAGCTCGGCTACTGCCACCTGCCACTTACTAGTGTGAGTTGTTTTGCACCCAACGGACCGTCAGGCGTCAACGTAACTTCAACATTCGTTAAAGTACTGACTGAAGCTACGAATGAAGTCCTTGCAACCCATTCTAAGTCTGTTGTATGTATGACTAATATATCAATAATGTAATTATGTTCGCGACAGGTGAGACATGGCGCGGCCGCTGGCAGAAGAACGACATTGTGGCCAAGTTCCTGGCCGTGAGGGAGTGCACGCCGCGCATCCAGCGGGACTTCAACGAGGAGTTCCCCAAGCTGAGGATATTCTCGCACCCCAACATACTGCCCGTGGTGAGTACAGCAATTTGGGTTATGTGGGTATATTGTCCGGCGGCAGGCTAGGCAGAACGACATCGTGGCCAACTTTGGGAGTACACTCTACACACCCAAAATACTGTCAGTGGTGAGTTCTTCAACATATACTCCAAGTGTATCTCATTGACTGTGTGGGTTTTTGGTATTGTGCCATGAGCTTCATTTTAGCTGAAGCTGTTCATGATTTGACACAAGAGAAACAACGATTTTTGGTTACGATTTTAAACTCCACGTGGAAATTTCAACTTTTTAGGCGTGACTTTTTTGACCTTCGATTGAAGAAGTGGTTGTCTTTCTATTTCTGATTTTAATAAATTTCGCCAATCTCAAACAGGAAACTCAGCTGACGACACGGCCACGATTTATATGTATAATAATGACTCGGCCGCTATATCACTGGTCGCGCAAAGTCACGACTAGGCAGCTTCAAAATCATTTCATCTTTCCAGGTGGGCTGTTGCATTCACCCCCCTTCGCTGGTGGTGATATCCCAGTACATGTCATGGGGCTCACTGTATTCCTTGCTGCACGGCGGGGCCGGCGGACGCGTGGTGGTGGACGCGGCCGCGGCATTGAGGCTGGCATTGGACGTGGCACGCGGGATGGCCTATCTCCACTCGCTGCAGAGAGATAAGGACCAGTTGTTGCCTCAATATCATCTCAACAGTCGGCATGTCATGGTGAGTGACCGATTGGCTATTCAAGTGAAGTCAAACACATACTCTTTATCATGCGTCTCAATTCTAGAAGGTCTTTCTTACTCGTTAAATCTTTCTATATAAAATCAAACTGAATATTTTGTGCATTCGTCGCAACTGTTGCATGCAACATAACAAGGATTTAAATGCACAAAATTTCCGAGTTTGATCTCAAATTGTGTAATTTCAATTGCGCAACTTTAAATCGATGCGTGGAGACTAAACTCTTTTATCCAGTTTGTGTTGAGTTAAATAGTTGCAGGCAGATTCAAGATTAGTACATTACAAATTAGATTAATAAAGTTATCACGAGTGCCACATTTCCTGAATCGAATTTCTCTCACAGATCGACGAGGACCTGACAGCTCGTATCAACATGGCGGATTCCAAGTTCACGTTCCAAGAGAAGGGACGAGTGTACGCGCCCGCGTGGATGGCGCCCGAGGCGCTCGTGAAGCCGGCCGCGCGCCGCAACTGGGAGGCCGCCGACATGTGGAGCTTCGCCGTGCTGCTGTGGGAACTAGCCACTAGAGAGGTAAGAAAAGAATATCGACTATATTCCGACGCCGATTGGGCAGACGGTTCCATAGATAGACGCTCTTGAAGAGGCGGCAGTTTCGACGGGAACTTGCTACTGGAAACGTAAGGATTGGCATTTTAGTACGGCTTGTGCGCTACCTTTTGGTGGTCTTTGGGAGGACGGTGTAAAGTTAACAAAACATTTATTTAACGAGACTAATAAATAACGGAATCACGTCGGATTCAGGATTTTTGCTTGGGAGGGGCCTGTCCCAAATGACTAAAGCTAGTATTAAATTACACAATATTTTGAGGCACCGTTTTTGCACCGGCTCCCTTGGATCTGCCATTGCAGATCCCAGTACCATGAGGTGGTCACAGGCAATGCTGTTGGTCAACGACTTAGGGCACTGCAGTGATGAACAATAACGCATTTGACGAGTAAGCTCCAAATTTAATAATATTGCCTTCTAAACCAGGTTCCCTTCGCGGACTTATCGCCAATGGAGTGCGGCATGCGGGTGGCCCTGGAGGGACTCCGGGTGGCCATTCCCCCGGGAGTGTCCCCGCACGTGGCCAAACTGATCAATATCTGCATGAACGAGGACATCGGCAAGCGACCCTCGTTCAACATGATACTGCCTATCTTGGAGAAGATGAAGAGGTAAACGGACAAGTAAAAAAAATATTTACCTGATCCAGCCAAAACGTGTTTTGTCTTTTTTCAGTGCTCGTAAATTTTTTTTCTTCTGACATCTGAATGTTTATCTTTTAACTAAAGATTGATTTACATTACAGTCAGTATCTATCCAAAATTTTCTGCCTCACTTCCAATTGAAAACACTTGATGAGCATTAGACGCAATTAATATGCTTTTCTGATAATCATCGAATATCTAATAATTAATTTCTGCTACTCATGTGATCAAATGCTTGAATTTGTAAAAATAAAAAAGTTGTTCTGGAAGAAGGCAAAACACGTTTTCTCTAAAAGTTTGTATGTTGATAGTTATTTGTTCAGAAGGTTAGTGTTTGTCGCTTGTCCCTTTCTTTGTGAGTGAGATGATCAATACTTTGCGACAAACTTTATAATGTGGAGGCAGAAATATACAGATATATGTTTTTTTATATGTATGATGATGCAGAGTATGGTGTTTGATGTATTTGGAAATCCATTTAATTCTTTTAAATATGTGTTAATTTACTTAGCCCCACTTGCACTAAGCCGTTAACCACTTAGCTCAGATTTATTTGTATGAATTTGACGTGGGTTACGAGGCTGAACCGAGGTTAGCGGCTTGGGGCAAGTAGGGCTTAATGAATCCATAATTGATAAAACATGAACAAGACTAGTTTGTGATGGTAGTTCTTCTTTCATGTAACACATTTTTGATGAAAGTAATGTGCACAAATAGCTATTAATGTAAGAATTAAATGGATTTGCATCTTAAATGTAGGAGTATAACACTTACACTGCCATGGAAATTATTCATAACCTTTGTAAGTCAGTAAATAATATTAATAAGGCAGATAATGTGTTGTACACAAAATGTATTTGTGAAGTGAATGCTAATAAAATAGGTATTGTTATTGGTGCTTGTATGCACAATAATTGAAATAGTACAACATATATTTTTACTACAGTACACAGCAAGTATTCTGCCAGTGCCATATAAACAAATTATGTATGTATATTGTATTTGTATTGTACATTACAAAGGAGTGATATGCAAATGCTTTATAATTTTCATAAGATTTTCTTTTGTACTGGAATATGTTTATTTTATCTGCAACCAACATTTTTCTTACAGCCAGTATTCTAATATTTTTAACATCAAGGTTGTGTAAAGTTTTATTGTTGGTTTTTTTTAAATAATTATACCTTATATCCTTACATTTAAGTGATAATATTTTTTTAATTTAGTATAATAACTATTGAAGTAGTAAATTAATTAATTTTGCTATATTATTTTGTGGTGCCTTATGCTAATTGTCACTAAGTCACTCAACACGAGACCCTAATAAAGCGGACTTAATTCAAAATGGTAGATTGTTTAATGATGAGGAAATAACAAAACAATTATCAATAATTGACATCTAACAACTTAGCATCACAAAACTGTTTATTGAGTTAAATAATTTGTATCCAATTTTTTGGCATGAAAATATCAGAGACCTAATTTTATATCATCTGGATTACAATACAAATAGGGTAAGTAGGGTTACTAAAACTGAATCTCAGGATGCTGAAAACTTTGGTCACTAAAGTGGAACAATGAGGAGATACCATTTGTATTTTTTTTGGAGAATGTTATTAAAACTTGAAGTTTTTTAAATAACACACTTTAAATGTATCAATACTTAGTAAGATGTTGTTGTATACAAATTGTGCTTGTCATAATGTGCCTTAAAATGCCTGAAGTTTAATCTATGACTGAGCATAAGTATTTGTCATTATGATACTAACTTTAATTATTATATTTTTGATGTGAAATAATATTAATTTATGTTATAATATAACTCATAAAATGTTTACATTAAATTGGTGTTTTATTTTATTTTTGTAGAACACACACGCCTAGGACGAACTGAATTAATCATATTGAAACATGGTTGGAATTATAGGTATTTTATTGACGACATAAAAATTCACTTGAGCTCACTTTTCATAGTCTCACAATGTCGCACCAGATCTTTCAACTTATAAACCAAGTCTTGCAGTTCTTGACTTCCACAGTTGAAGCGTATATCCTCCCCAGAATCTGTTTTTAACACCACTGTGTACAGTAGGTTGTCGGACCCAACACCAGGTGTGTTAGTTACCACCTCAAGTTTCCACTCCACGTCAACAATCTTAGACAAAGTATTAGAATCTAGGGTCTCCATGATGATATAGGAAAATTATGCACGAAAGTACATTCTGTAAGATTTAAATTTTCATTTTATGCCGTCTATAGCTAGAATGACAAGTTTCGTTTCGGGGTGTCAGTGTCAGCTGTTGCCACAGATTACGAAAGAACTAAGAAAAAATGTGACCATTTCAATTTAGTAAAATCTACTATTGGAGCAGATTTGTTATGATGATGGACAAAGTGATCAACGTCACTGTCATTCATTAACATGATAAACAAAACTTCTGCTGTGTTAATAAACTTCGTGTATTTTGGTCAAACTTTAACTTCGAGGTTTGTTGTCTTCGTTGACAAACTATGGGCAAAGGAAAATCTTTAACAGGCGATCTGCGCAATATGGTGTTGAAGGTAATGACTTTCTTTGAAGAAGAAAAAAGAAACAAGTCGCCCATAATAGATGTTAACCAAGCTATGAAGCGTACGGCATTGGCAACGGGTGTATCAGAGCGCACTTTAAGAAATATAAAACAAGAAGTAAAGAGACTAAAATCTGCGATCCAAGAAGCTGGAACGGATGGTCCTTCGAACACAGACATTATACTTTCAACTCCGCGAAAGAGAAAGCGTCCAATAAAATCAAGGTTACAAATAGACGAATTTATGATTTGTGGCATAAAAAATATCGTTAACAATTTTTATACAGTTAAAAAAGAAGTCCCTACAGTAAGAAAGATTTTATCTGCTGCTAAGGAGGAGTTGAATTTTCCTGGACAAAAAATGACACTGTGGAGAATACTGAAGCATAAACTTGGATATAAGTTTCAAAAATTTCAAAAACTTAAAAGTCTGAAAGTTCTGCCTCCACCTGAAGTGTCCACTGTTCCAATGCATCATTTTCATCCTCAATTTACTGAAATTCCCATGTTACAAAATAATAATAATATTAATAATGCAAAACAAATGCACAAAGATTTAGAGATTTGTCACGCAATGATAAGTTGAATATTTTAAAATACTTATTGGATGATTAAGAATCACTGAAAATATATAAGAATGAAATGTAAGAATTACGATTTTAATAACCATAATAATGTTTGTTTGTATATATGCCTACAAATATAAGTACAAATTATTCACAGAGCAAAAATTTAGGCAAACCTCATTTACCGTAATTTTACATGCTAGAATTTAAACTGCATAAGTAAATATAATTATTAGGTATAATTGGTTAAAGTAAAATATATAACTTATATTTTTCGTGTTATTGGTTATTACCGAGTATTTCTTGAATTTTTCCTTTGGTCCTCCTGTCCAACATATATGATTCTCGGTCAGTGCATTCATAATGCTAAAAACCAATGTCATAACTTTTAAGAGTATGAATTAACTAAGTACAATCTATGCTATTTTAATCCACCTACTTGTTTCAAAAGACATGAAAGAAATAACAAGGCATTACGCTTTTGATATTCAAAATAACTTTATTTCAAAATCCAGTAAGTAAAAGTACCACAGTAAAATACAACACATACCGAAAACAATTCCCTTTGCACAAACAAAAACTCATCACAGAACAATAGCTAGATTTGACTTAAATTTGAGTATGTAAGCTGCATTTCATAAATTCATCTACACTATACTTACTTAATTGTTAGTGTTTTGGGACTAAATACTTAAAATCATAAATTTATCCTTATATATATCACAATATCAACAGCTACTCTATGGTACACTCTACATCAAAAGGATAGACAATGTGCTCAAAAATATTTACACACTCAATTGACAAGAGATGTGAAAAGTTTCTGAACACCTAGCCTTTCCGATTGATGAAGATTGTATGAAAAACGACAAAGTACTTCAAACTTAATTTTTAAATAAGTTGCATTCTGATAATGGGCATCACATATTTAATTTAGCAATTCAAAACAAGTTTTCTAGCAAAGTACTAGAATATAATTTTAAAAATTTATTTATAATTAAAGTGTGGTGCCTTTTTGGCTTACTGCGACGGATAGCGGTAGATCTCCCAACAATCAACTAAGATAGGCCTAAACAAATTCAACGATAAACAGTCGAAAACAAGGTTCAAACGTCCTTACAATTTATTACATGCATCATATAATTATGTAACAAAATATTGCTTTTTCTTAACTAGCCATGTTGAGTTGATGATGGTTGGATTTATCTTAGTCGAGAAGACCTATTATCGCCTATATTTATATGTATGAAATGAAGTCGATGCCTTGCGAGTTAGTACATTTTAGAAAGCATCTTATGTTATGAATGTATATTATATTTTTCATACATAAGATACGATTATGATAACTTAGCCTAACATTTTTGAATGAAAGGAACTGAAAAGTCAATTTCAAAGCTGCTTTCCTAATGATATCTGAATGGAAGAATAAATGAGGAAGGCATCGAAATTTTGATAATGCCATTTATGCCCAGTTTCTATATCCAAACGCCTCGTCTTTTTTTGATATTTGTTCTATAGACAATCTGTCAAATTTTAACGGTCCGTAGGCAAAATGGGGCGTTTTGTGAATTTAGGAACTGGGCGCTAACGCCCTGAGTGAGACTAATCTCACTCGCTTTCAGAAAGCGAAATAAGAGAAGGAGAGAGAACTATCAAACGCGTATATAAACACACTGGGTATATAAATGTTATTCAATTCTCCTTACTTTAAACGAATCATATAATAACAAAAAAACACAAACTAAATACCAATCAAAACTAAGTAACAAAAATTTGGTAATATCACAAAGTTCTTAAATAGTACTTTTTTTCTCTTAAACAGTACAAACTAAAACAAGCATTAGTGCGTGCAAACAAACAAAAAATGGTGAACTCTTAATATTATTACCCTAGAAATATCATATAATCTTTTAAAATATGCATTTGCCTCGCCCTGCAATACTTATACCGTACTGTGTATTTCCACAAGTTTTAAATGCTAAACGATTCAATTATTCCCTATTAATGTCAGATTCATAATACACCTATATTATGAACCTGACTCTAATTCAACAGGAACCTACCATTCTATCATAAAGTTTGTGATGTGAAGAAAGTAGTATTTATTCTACTTGTGATGTAGTATATAATTACTACTTAATAAATAAATAAAATTTAGAATCCAGCAGATACTGATTTTAGATACATTATATTTTAAGGCAGTCCGATATTATAAAATACATAATTGGCAGCATGTTAAATTCAGTGTTTTTACAGTTTCGATAAGTATTAAATAAATCCACCTAAATAAATTGTAGAAATGTAAATTAATATTAAATCTGTATTAAAAGATGATAGTCAATGTGACCATATTTAAAGATGATCATTACATTACCTACTAATCAAATACATTAATTTTAGACACCGAATTTAGATATTTCAAATGTGAAACTTAACAACATTTTCAAAAAGTTGAACACATCAAGTATGTAATACTTTTAGTTTAAATTGTGTAAGTAATTGTTTCTTACTGAAAATGACCTTTCTTAGTGAAATTAGGGAAACATGTGATATTATATGAAAAAGTCATATAGGTACTGTAGTTATTACGTGAAGTATTCAAATAATAACTACCTGCCTAAAAAACCGTGTTGATTTTTTGAAACAATTGGAACTGAAGACATTTTCTCAAGGAATATTTTAGTGTTGCCATATAAAAAAGTCATCTTTAACATTGTTGGGCAATGTAAAATCTACCAAAAGCAGTTGATTTTAATTTCATATATAACAGAGATCTTATAATATGATATAGCAGCTGTAGTGATGTAAAATGTTTGTAGGCCTCTTAAAGCCTGAGATCGTTATTCAGTCGTGAATCGTATTAAGTATATTATTATTTTATCGATAAAACTTCTTATCGTAAATTACTTGCAAGTTCTTTTATTTCGTTTCCATATTTCTTCGCAAGTTGGGGCAATTCGTGCATATTATTTATATATGAAAGAAAAATAGAAATTACAAGTATAAACTTTTCTCCGCGCGGAAGGGTGATCGCCAAGTTCTTTAGATTTTACGTCAGTCAAAATGCTCTGTTGAAACAATATAATAAATATAATGTACATATGTATTGACTCTCGCGTTCTTCTATTGCATTCTATTAGGCTGTATTAATTCAATTATGTAGATAATAGGGATGACGACAGGGTAAAGAAATCGAAATTCTAATTAGTCCGTCAGTCAGGTAATAAAAACTGCGTCACCGTTAGATATAAATCGTACCTAACCGTGACGTCACGCGACATTTCAACTCAATATATCTCCGTATAAGTTTGATTACGTGAAAAAAGAAAAAAATACGTGTACAATACTTTTCAATCATCTTCCTGATAGACTAAGAAAAAAAAAAGTTGTCGTCATCCCTATTGCCATATGAGAAAAATGCTATGACGTCATAATGTATCCTTACGAATAACCGTCAGTTATGAAAGAAGAGTCAGTTGTTTCAAACCGTTCGTCAACTAAATCTCACACTATGCAGAAGATGACGTTTCTCCTCCCTCGGCTGTTACATTTAACGCTGTCCAGATGCAACTGGCACTGTCAAGAAAAGAACGTATAATACCGCATGAACGTCGAATATATGCCTCCTGCTCTGTCCCAGGTGTTTAGAGCGAGAAGAACTTGAGGAAAGCGGCGGGCGGCACGGGGTGCGGCGGCAGAGGCCCGCCCGCTTCCTTCAGGCGCTCGCGGTATTCCGGACACTAGAATGAACAATACCAATTACATAACATACTCACTACACTATGCGAGTGGCACAGGACCGGTCTGAGTGGCGCGCCGTGGGGTAGGCCTATGTCCAGCAGTCGATGTCTTTCAGTTGAAATGATGATGACTCACTACATACATACTCACGCCTGTTTGGGCCACAAGGCGGCACATGCTTCTATGCAACTTATCTACACTAATTTAGCGAATTATGCAATTACTTCTGACACCTGGGTAGAATATATGATAGTTTTTATATCAGGAATCACTCCTGAATAAGGTGACAAGGGATGTGGAAATACAGTATGAAATTCCACGCAGATGAAGTCGAAGAGGGTAGTTAAAATTTACATTACCATTTTCAATGACAACATCCAATCCAAATACAAACTGCACTTTCATATCCGGTTCCTGTTACTGAAACTGTTAATGATCTTCAAGTAAGCAAAACTAACCTGGTCAGCGATGCACGGATGTCCCAGCGAGCGCCAGAACAGGCACTTGCAGTGGCGGCACAACGACAAAGTCTCAGTGAACTGCGCCTCCTCTCGCAGCCCGTACAGTCTGACAAACAGTGCATTTTGTTTAGATAGGTCAACCATACACTTGGCGAGGAGATTACGCACTGAAGGTAACGAAAGTTTACTAACATTTAAGATTACATTTTATTCCATATCATTGAACCTGTTAGGTAAGCTGTTACACAAATATTTTAAGTTATCATATTGGAAACTTTTGCGTATATGACCATTCATCTGTTTGTCACAGTTTCCTGTTTAATTTTAGTCCAAGAAATAGAAACAGAAATTTATTTATTTGCTTTAAATGTAGTAGGTACATGCGGTGTTACAATTGGAATAAAAGAGTCATACATTTAAACTTAATTAAGTCATGCAAATGTTAGATGCAACTGAGTCTTTATAGGGTATAGAAAACCATAACTATTTAACATACCGAGTGTCTAAGTAGTCATTTACAGAGTAGAAGCATTCATTAATGAGCCAGCTATGAAGTTTTTTTTTTTAAAGATATTCAGAGGGAGCTCTTTGATATGTTCTCTCCAATACAGGAGTACCTCCCAACCCAAAGGTCATAGGGAGGAGAACATACTTCAGTATGTACAGATTCAGTTGACTTTCCCTTCCTGTCCACTTACTTCCTTAGCTGGTGGAACACGGCCTTCCAGTCGACATCCTCACTCCCTTCCTTCCCCTTGAGCAGCGGCTCGAGCTGCGCGCGCGAGAAGTGGAAGTGCACGAGCTCGCGCCACGTGCGCTGCTCCGAGCACACTGACGCCATCACGCTCCACGCTGACGACGCCGCCTGCGCAATGACTCAGATAAATTACGATTCTAAGCACCACAGCAACAGTAGATAGACGAAGGCCGCAAAGACCGACGACCCGAAGTATCACTTTTCACTCCCAATTTGCAACAACTGCTTTCTGTCGTGGTTCTCGGAATCCTATGCTATGGCTGAAAGCCAGCAGTTCAACTAACAACAAACTGTGGACTGTTTTACATTGGTTGGACAAATGAATAAGAATGGACATGTAGGGTACTCTATTGACAATTGTGTAAATAATATATAAATTCCGTTAATTTTATTATTGTATAGATTAAGCTTATTGTCATTGTAAATAAATATATAGATATAAGTAACGACAGTGGCTTGACTCTGCGAGCCATCGCGCATGCGCGAGCTTCTGCGCAGCCCCGCCATTGTTGTATGTAATGCGCCGGCCGCGCCCCGTCCGCCAGTGCGCCTACGACCGCGACGCAATCGATACATGTCCACGCCGCTCAATGCGAAAATCGATCACGCATATTTAAACTAGCTTAGCTTTATGTGATAGTGTTATTCCCTGTGTATTTCTCTGTACTCCTCCTGTGTGTGTCAGAAAACTTTATTATACGGAGTTGTGAATCAATCGACTTTTCATTGAATAGGTATATACCTACTACTGCAGTCCAGTCGATACCTAAACATCCACAGTGGTGACCCGAACAGTGCACAATGGACGAGAAGGAAAACACAGCAAGCTCAGCAGCGGCTACAGTGACGGAAGGCGGAAATGTCGGTCGCGTCGGCGTCAGAGTGCCTCCATTTTATCCGCAAAAACCGAGTCTTTGGTTCGCGCAATTAGAGAGCCAGTTCGCGTTGGCAAACATAACCACCGACGCCACGAAATACCACTACGCCGTGGGCCACCTCGATCCCCAGTTCGCGGCGGAAGTCGACGACATTATAGCCGCCCCTCCAGCTCCGGACAAATACGCGCAGCTGAAAAGCGAACTCATCCGTCGATTATCTTCGTCGCAGGAGAAGAGGGTGAAACAAGTGTTGTATAATGAAGAGTTGGGAGACCAAACGCCGACACAGTTCCTTCGGCGGCTCATCAGTTTGGCGGGAACCGGAGTACCAGAAGACTTTCTTCGCACCGTCTGGTCGGGCAAGTTACCTACGAACATACAGACCATCATCGCGTCGCAGCCGACATCGCGACCGCTCCAGGAACTCGCGGAGCTGGCCGACAAGATACACGACGTGGTGGTACCTACGCCGCAGGTAGCAGCGGCGACATCCCAACATCAACCTACAGTACCTATACCTACATCGGACGCTATGTGTTTGGCGGAGCTCACAAAACACGTATACGCGCTGCACGCCAAATTCGACCGTATGTCGAGAGAAAACGGTCGAAATTCAAGAACCCGGCAAAGATCAAAGTCGGGCAAGCGATCGGCATCAAATTATAGAAAATTCCCGACTTGTTGGTACCACTACAAGTTCGTAGACAAGGCAAGTCGTTGCGTGCCGCCGTGTGACTTCGCGGGAAACGAGGCGGGCACTCGCTAATGGCGGCCGACGACTGCCCTAGTAACAGCACCGGTCGCCTCTTCGTGACGGATCAAAGGTCGAAAGTTCAATTTTTAATAGACACTGGAAGCGATATATGTGTAGTTCCTAAGTCTAGTGTTAAGGTAAATAATTATAAGTCTGATTACGTGTTAAGCGCGGCAAACGGCACTGTAATAAATACTTACGGCTTTATTACCTACGTATTGAATTTAGGTTTGCGCCGCGACTTTACTTGGCGATTTATTATTGCAGATGTAACACGGGCGATAATCGGCGTAGATTTTTTGTGCGCATATAACATTATTGTAGATGTTAAAAATCAAAGATTAATTGACGGGAATACTCTACTTAAAACCCCGGCTTTGCCTGCTCGTAATTTTGCGGATGTTTCGTCAGTAAAGGTTTTATCTGGTAATTCTGTATATCATGACATACTAAATACCTACCCAGAAATAACACGTCCACCTGGCTTGCAGCGTACACCTACACACAATACAGTACATCACATACGTACCACACCTGGACCGCCGGTATCTGGCACACCCCGCAGGCTCGCGCCTGATAAGTTGAAAATAGCGAAAGCCGAATTTAATTGCATGTTACAGAATGGTATCTGCCGACCTTCGGAATCACCCTGGTCATCACCGCTCCACCTGGCTCCCAAGAAGAACGACGGCTGGCGTCCCTGTGGGGACTACCGGATGCTCAACGCGCGGACAATAGCAGATAAGTATCCCATCCGCCACATCCAGGACTTTGCCCACAGCTTATCTGGCTGCACTGTTTTCTCGACCATCGACCTGGTGAAAGCATATAACCAGATCCCCATCAATCCCGATGACATCGCGAAAACCGCCATCACGACGCCGTTCGGCCTCTACGAATTCCCTTACATGACGTTTGGGCTTCGTAATGCCGGGCAGACGTTCCAGCGCTTCGTCGATGAGATGTTGAGGGGACTGGACTTCACATATGCATACCTCGATGACTTTTTGGTCTTTTCTAAAGATCCGAAGACCCACGAGCAGCACTTACATCAGCTCTTCACCAGATTGAGAGAATACGGTATGGTCATCAACACAGGCAAGTGTACCTTTGGTGTACCTGAGGTTACCTTCCTGGGATACCGCATTACAGCCAATGGGACCGTACCTCTGCCTGAAAAGGCGGAGGCTATCCAGAACTTCCCACAGCCCAGGACAGTCCGAGAACTACGCCGATTTTTAGGGATGATCAATTTTTATCGCCGGTTCATCCCCAAGGCAGCAAGTCATCAAGCTCCTCTGAACGCTTTACTTACCGGATCTGTAAAGGGTTCTCACCCGGTACATTTTTCAGAGCAGGAGTTAGCAGCATTTCAGCAGTGCAAGGACGGTCTCTGCCAGGCAGCAATGCTAGCACATCCAGATTGCAACTCCACGCTAGCGTTGGTGACAGATGCATCTGATACTGCCATCGGATCCGTACTCCAGCAGCTGAAGGGTGATGTATGGCAGCCTCTTGCTTTCTTCTCTAGGAAGCTGAGTCCTGCCCAGGTCAAATACTCCCCTTACGACCGCGAACTCCTCGCCATCTACGAGAGTGTAAAGTACTTCCGCCATATGTTAGAGGCTCGAGTGTTTACGATCTACACAGATCATAAACCTCTGATATATGCGTTCCACTCTCGAAAGGAGAATTGTTCCCCCAGGCAGTTCCGCCACCTAGACCTGATATCTCAGTTTTCAACTGACATCAGGCACATATCAGGTAAGGACAATGTCGTAGCGGACACTCTTTCGCGTATTGAGCAAATCTCACAGCCTGTAGATGCAGAGAGGATAGCTGCTGCCCAAGTCGCTGACAAAGAGCTGGAAAATTATTTGGCTAACTCAGACTCCTCATTGCATCTCACGAAAGTAAATATTCCAGGTTCCTTGAGTCAATTGTACTGCGATGTAAGTAACACCACTCAAAGACCATGGGTACCTCAGGAGATGCGTAGACAGGTCTTCGAGAGTCTTCATTCCTTGAGCCACCCTGGAGCCAACGCGACGGCTAAACTGGTCGCTGATCGGTATGTTTGGCCTGGAGTGAAGAAAGACTGCAGAGAATGGGTACGTACCTGTTTGGCTTGCCAGCGCAGCAAGATTACTCGACACGTGTCTGCTCCTATTGGTAACTACCAGCTGCCGCAAAACAGGTTTAGCTTCATTCACATAGATCTGGTAGGACCCCTAACACTCTGTCAAAACTTTCGCTATTGTCTCACAGCTGTCGACCGTTTCACAAGATGGCCAGAGGCAATACCGTTAGCTGACATTACTGCTGAAGCAACGGCAAAGGCTCTGGTCAGTGGATGGATTGCTCGATATGGTTGCCCAACCGATATCGTGACAGACAGAGGGCGACAGTTTGAGTCCGCTTTATTCAAGCAACTGTCCGCCATAGCCGGATTCCAGCACCGCAGGACAACCGCATACCATCCAGCGTGCAATGGACTCGTGGAAAGGTTCCACCGGCAACTAAAAGCTGCCATAATCTGCCACGAAAACGACAATTGGGTTGATGCTCTTCCATTTGTCTTATTAGGGATTCGCAGCGCCTACAAAGCTGACTTACAAGCTTCTTCGGCTGAACTGCTTTATGGGCAACCCCTGCGTCTCCCAGGTGAGTTTTTTAACCCTGTAACGAACGAGACTGCTGACGTAGCGGATTACCTTGCCCGCATTCGCAGTTTCGCCAGAGACTTGAGACCATCACCAGCCTCTCGGCACAGTGGTAAGCGGTGCACCTTTGTCTTCAAGGACCTACCAACATCATCTCATGTGTTCCTTCGAGATGATACCACTGGAGGATCCTTAAAACCCGCTTACTCTGGTCCTTACGAAGTCATCGCGCGAGATGATAAGGTGTTTAAGATACTTCTCAAAGGTAATCCGGTCACAGTATCGATAGACCGATTAAAGCCGGCCTATATACTGCGTGATCCAGACACCACACTACATCCATCACCAAACACCAACACTCGCACTCAACATAACACACCTGTCACACCCACACCACGTACAGATTGCCAGGTAACGCCGAAAGCTGACGACAACGTCGTCAGAAGGACGAGATCAGGACGGTCTGTTAGATTGCCAGCTTGTTATCGCCCTTGACGGTCTCTGGAGGGGGGTGCTGTAGGGTACTCTATTGACAATTGTGTAAATAATATATAAATTCCGTTAATTTTATTATTGTATAGATTAAGCTTATTGTCATTGTAAATAAATATATAGATATAAGTAACGACAGTGGCTTGACTCTGCGAGCCATCGCGCATGCGCGAGCTTCTGCGCAGCCCCGCCATTGTTGTATGTAATGCGCCGGCCGCGCCCCGTCCGCCAGTGCGCCTACGACCGCGACGCAATCGATACATGTCCACGCCGCTCAATGCGAAAATCGATCACGCATATTTAAACTAGCTTAGCTTTATGTGATAGTGTTATTCCCTGTGTATTTCTCTGTACTCCTCCTGTGTGTGTCAGAAAACTTTATTATACGGAGTTGTGAATCAATCGACTTTTCATTGAATAGGTATATACCTACTACTGCAGTCCAGTCGATACCTAAACCTCCACAGACATTTGTCTTAAAATGCGATTAAAAAAGACAATTTTATAAAAGGCTTGATAAAGCGATGCATGCGTGCTATAACGCCTGTAAAGTTACTCGATATTTATTTTCACTTACATCTAAATCCCTGTGGTCCGCTATCCTCAACAATATCTCCCTGATGCACTCCTCAGGCAAGTCGTGAAGCTTAGGTACTACTTCTGGTCCCGGCTGGAACAAATGAAAATGACAAACCTACAAATTAAGTCCTGTAGAATAATTAGAAGTGCCAATAACAAACGGACAGATATCAAATTTATCGAAGGGGCACTTTAATCTATTGATTGACATTGTATTATCTGATTTATTAAAACAAACAGTGTAAAACTAAAAAACAAATACAATTTAAACTAGCTACCTTTTTAAAAACCATTAATTAATTAATAATAATAAATTAATTAATTATAATAAGACATATGAAATGTAAATAATTTAAATTAAAGAAAACTATAGAAAAAACACACTTTCCAAAAGTTCATTTTGCGGCATGGTGCCCATGACGCTGGCGGCGTTACCTCTCTGGATTGTTATAAATCTACTTGAAAAGGATTCAGTCGCATGTAGTCTAAAACATAACATAACTATAGCATAGTATAAGAACAGAAGACTATACTTAGTCTAGAACCCGACATTTACATGCATTATGCTTAAGGAGGATGAGTTGTTATAAATTGGAGGTCAACTAAACTGCGTCCGTTAAATTTCACACTAAGATAACGTTTCTGTTTTGAATCACAACTTAGCGGCCATCAACAACTTCTACGTTAAATATGTTTAACGTTCAAGAATCCTTCAAGTGTGGTCGATACAACTCTGTCTTCTCGAATTTGTGATGATGTTAGATCGTTTTCAGTTGCTTGACTTCCTACCTCCTGTATCCTAATACTGTCGGCGATGTCGTAGATCCTGGCTATGGCGTGGTCGTGGTGACCCCACAGCGCGCGCGAGCCCAGCGGCCGGCCCCAGCACGCGCGCCGCTCCGACTCTCGCAACGTAGACAGTGCCACCAGCAACGCACGAAGTGCGTTCAGGTTTTGTTTGGATGTCGCCACTGGACACAAAATGGTTCTGGTTAAGGCAGAGCTTCTCTAATTTCTCTTTCTACAAAATTGGGTACTACGTAGCATTTTGCACGATTTTGCAAGTAGGCATTGCTGTTAATCTTTTTAAGGTTGACTTATTTAAGGTAAGACGCATTGGAGACACAACCGCTTATAGTGCAGTGTAGTGTTTAGAAATGGAGATTCGGTGAGATTGTAACATTTGTAACATCTTCAGCCACATCGTCATTTTAAATCAGGTAAGGAAGTAACCAAATGTTTACCTACATATACGTATCTTGGAAAACATATTTATTTATTTGCAAGAAACATGAAAATTACACATAAGTAGATAATACAATTACAATACTAAAATCCACATCATGCTTCGTCAAAGCGTACTACGGTATAATTATGTTGTCTCTGCTTATATAAAAAAAATCCTTGGAGATAAGTCATTTTTTAGAGACATACCTGGTATGCTATTGAATACTCAAATGGAACACTCAAGTGAACATGACAGTCTTCATATTTCTTACCCTGATCCGCGAGCTGTTCTAGCATAGACAGCAGCAGCTTCTGCGCGGCCCCCGGCAGGTGCGTCAGTCGCTGGCCTCCGAGCAGCAGTTCCAGCAGAGCGCAGATATAATTGAACCTTCTCACATCGCGGACAGCGGACGAGAAGTCCAGACGACGCACGGCTTCCGAGAGACCGTTGAAGCCTGCAATCTGTCAGAGAAACAGAACATTTCTTATAGTTGAAAGTGAAGCGACCTTCCAGAACAGAACTTGAACTGGCGCACTATCGTAAATATAGATTACGGATACATGTTGGCACTAGGGCTTTCAAATCCCGGGACTATCGTAATACCGGGATTGCAGCAGTCAATCATGGGATCCCGGGATTGAGTACTGCTTGTACGTGATGGTAGTTTCATTACGCAAAAAAATACCACATTTAAGTCATACACAATATATCTTAATACAAATCAAATCGCAAATTGTTTTAAACAGTTCAGGCTGAAGTTTTACAAGATGGCTTACATAAAACCTTAACCTTACTAAAGGATTATAGATCCATCCTACCACCGTCTCATTATTACAAGCTGTTTTTGAGAGTTATCGTATCACCCACCGTCTTTCGCGAAGGTTTGACTACTTCCTGAATACCAAAAAGTCGATTTCAGAAAGGGCTACAGTACTTAAACTTACCGGTCGGATGGTCATACAGAAGACCGAAGCAAATAACACCTCTCACATTACATGGCATTCGTGGATTACGCCTATAACGAGAAATCATTTGACTCTATTGATACCATAATCCACAACAGCCCAAGGGCTGTACTGCAATCTCCCCGCGCCAGCCTCTGGCTCTTTGACTGTACCACTCACTATTTCGAAGTGTTGAAGTTTCTGTATGAAAACGCCACTGCCCGTTCGACACAGGACAGCACAAATCCTATTCCTCTGATGCGGAGAATTACACAAAGCTGTTTACAGCTGCAGTCAAGGATGCTTTCATGGTTCTGAACTGACAACGAGGCTTCAATAATCTACATGAGGAGTTGGTAGTTACTACTCATATTCGACTTACCGATGACTTTGACTACCTATACGTAGTAAATCCTGAACCCCTGGAATCTGGAAGATCTCAGTGCTATATTTATTGATCTCAGAAGAGTCTTCAACTGACTTGAAAATGATCATGGACAAGACGAAAATTGTTTCTAATGTCCATGTTGTAGGTAACTACCAACTCCCGTAACAGTCGGGATCTGTGCTCGAAAGGGGACGATTATGTAAACCAGGAAGAAAATGTTCAATTAGGTATGTTTAGTTAGTTCAATGAGAAACATAAGCTTTTTAGACTCGGCTGAGCAATACTGAGCATCGATCGGGAGTTCGGGAAGCATTGCAGTGGTTTTTTCGTCCACATTTTCACAGTTTCAAGTCCTTGGCTACTGTGTGTCGCCACTTCGCCAGTGATATTTAACTAAAGGATAAGACGTGGGCGCCAATGATGTGTTTCATAAAAAAACTCAAGTTCATTCAAACGGCAACGTAGAGGGCTAATTTGTATTTGATACAATCAAAAATGATGATATGTGGATGATATCCTCAATAGAACTAGGATCACCGACATAGTCCGAAGAATCGGAAGGGTTGCGAAACTTCAGTAGTAACTCTAATATTTGAGAAAGTTCTCAAATGACAACCGCAAACCAGGAGAAGAGATATCAAAAGCCTCCAAAAAGATGTTGTGACGACCAGGTGAAGGGTCCCGCGGATTTCTATGGCCCAAGATCGGTCTTGCGGCTGATATAATGAATGAATACCTCGGTAAATTATCTTTAAACCTTTATTAGATGAAAACCGATTATTTTGATAAGAAACTCAATCCCGGGATTGAAATAGAAATCTGCTGTATTAAACTAGCGCGGTGTGTTGTATCAAAAATACTAAATTACCCAAAAAAGAGCTATATTTTGTTTTACCCTAGTAGCATAGATCGGAGAGTGACTAATCCTTTACACTATTTAATTACTTATTTACTCACCTCTCTGGTACATTTTATCGTGATACGGCAGTGAGGGGGCACTCTGGCGGCAGAATCGCTTTTATCACCATCGTCACCTTCTTGGCTCCTGAAAAACGAAAGTTCCAACATAGTACATCGTGACAAATAGGGTTACCAGGTGAACATTTCAAAGATTCTCAGCAGCGTTTTACTGTACCACTCTATAGTAATAAAGTACAGCCATTTGTAATCATAATCACTGCAATTACAATGAAATAGGAAAATATGAAAAGCGCAGTTTATGCAACACAAAAAATCCTTTGTATTAAAAGTACTTAAATAATATTTAATTTAGAATACACCTTTTATACAACTTTCATTGCTTTCATACCAAATACAAAACGAACTCCTTGAACTTGGCAAAACGTGCGAGAGAAATTCCTTTTAAAATAATTCTGAGCGTTAGATTATTCTGGATGGAGGAATATTTACAAGGCTTGTTGTTGGCAGTTGGCGCAAAACGCAAAAAGCTATTTACGAACACATTCAGGAAAGCTTTCCGGAATAAAGAGTGTGTCTTAAACAAGTATATCCTTTTAATATTAGTTATTCTTTCTTGATGTGATTACAGCATATCTTTCCTTGAATGATTTTAGGCATATCATTCATCGTTTCTTAAAGGGTTTTCTAAGTGGTTTTCTATGATAGAGTGGTCCCAAACTTCGACTTGCGACTGACGGCGATCGGCTTGCTTTTTTATTCGTGAACTGCGCCTAAAATCTATACATTAATCTCGAGCAGTTTCTTAATCACAAAACTGTTATTGCGTAGGCAATTCAACTTTAAACGAAAGCATCAAAACAGTATCTATTATAAACGATGACGGTAAGTAAATGCCTTATGTTATGTAACTTCGATAACGTTACGTCATTTTTACCTATTAATGAGAGAAATGAGCCGACAAAGAACTCCAAAAATTAAAAATAAAGAACTATGTGTCATTAGTTCGTGCGACCCTTAGACAAGCTAGCTTTCTCGCGATTTCACTATAATGACGGTATTGACGGTCATAGCGGCCTGAGTGCGCGTGCGCAAATCGCTAGACAGATTATAATTGCGCCACCGGAGTCATGTCATGGTTTAATTAATTCGGGCCAGGAGGGCCACTTTGCTTGCCGATGTTGATTAGAAAGGACCATTATGTTTTCACCTTGTACTGCATTTACAGGTTTACTCCACTCAGACACGCTAATTGACAATGTGTTAATTACTAGTAATTTAAAATAATGAAATAAATTAGTCAACTTAAGCGTAGTTGTAAAACAGTGCCATTTTCTGCGTGACTATTCCACGGATACATGTATGGTGCACGGGCACGATTGTTATGAACTTGGCCTAAGTTAATCACGCACTTCGTAGTGTATACAGTTCATAGGAATAATAGAGATAATTATTACAATGCCGTACCAAAGATCTAATCTAGATCTGGGCGAAATTATAAATTTAGGACACCACAACAATTACGCCGAAGATATTTACATCAAGCTACAAGCAAATTTGCAACGACGTCTAGTTTAGTGAAAAAGCGTTATTTAGCCGACCGCACCTTGCATAACCAGGAAGCTCTGAAATACAGAACGGTCCGGGAAATAGGTCGTTGGAGCGTGACCTATATCGCTGTGTGCTTAGACTGATTCGAATGGAACAAACACTAAACTGAAGATTGGAGCCGAAATTTACTTAGCAGAAGAGATTTTCTTTTTCTCATTCTCACTAAAAACGAAAAGAAAAAACAGACTGCGCTTTTCTGAATTTATTGCCGCCTAAAGCCGTCGCGGAATCCACGTGTTTATAAAATGAATGTTTGGTACAGATCTGTCGGCAGCATTATTGGATGGATCCACAGAAATAATACCTAGTTTGTGGATGGATCTTTATGGCATCGTTAATCAGAGTATTAAGGATATCAGGATCTTATTTAATAAATCTAAAAACAAACTTTCTTTATGCATACAAAAGTTGGTATAGCCAAAATTCACTTTCAATACGAATAAATTCCGGTAGGCATGTTGCATGCTTTTATGTGGAGAATGATTCTATTTTCGGACAAAGGTGTTTCATGAACTTTTAACTAGGTCAGTACTGGCCACTAAGAGTTCAATCGTCTGTTTAATTTGCATTCCATTTTTAGTTTTTCTTTTGCCAAGTTTTAATACAATTTTTCAATTCGCTGCTCGGGAAATGTCAGGCAGTTTGCAAAAACATATTTTTAATGAATGCTGATTCAACTGACGTATTTTGCATGAAATGGCCTGTTTGTTCGTTCAATTTGTAGCGTATTCAGACAAGGAAAAGGCAATTAGCATAACAAACCAAACATATGAATGACGTTCTGTTACTGACAAATAAAAACTAGTAAAAATACCATTGCTATAGCAAAGGTGCACGGAAGTGTGAAAGCAAAGTCATTAAATTAGAACAAAAATAGTTCACAGGTTATACAACATAATCTATAACTTAGAAGAAGCCTTATGAAACTGACTCATCACGATCTGTTGCATCTTGTATGACGTTTCTCAACACACGTGGCCAATGTAAGAAGAACCCTAGAATTGTGTGGCCAAAGTAGCACTATTTAATGCACTAGGCGATCGAGATAGGTCAGGCTATAATAGTGGCTTCTAAATGGCCGGGTCGTTGACTTCAGGTTTTATATTGGTTGGTATATTTTGTATTATATGAAAGAGGTATGAGTTATGAAGGTAGGCAGATATGTAAGTAAGTATATCTGAATAATAGAAACATATTTGTCAACATAACATAGTTGTTTCTATTAAGTTTCAATGATGTAAGTAATCGCATGATCTTTTTACACCAGTCAAGTAACGTTGTTTTGCAGTAAGTAGGTATTGTTTTGAATTTCAGCAAAAAAAGTTAAAAATGTCTTTTTAGCATTAAAGGAAGCCATTCTAAAGGAAATTAAGTAATGGAAAATACTTACTTTCTCTTTTAAAACCAACAAAACGTCAATCAATGCAATATTCACAAAACAGAACGGCCAACTAAATGCATTTAAATGTGAAATAAGAACGAATTCAAAATAGAACGATGAGCCATCGTTGCATAAAGACAGCTAATTTAAAAAGGTCCATCGTTGAATGTATTATATTTAACCGAAAGGTTCAATGCATTTGGTCGGGTAATGCGAACCTGTTAGTTGTTCCGGGTCGGCGAGTGCTTTCAGTTGGTTACTTTTCAAGCGTGTATCTGCTGTACTGATTTTACTAATGCATTAAATTTGAACAATTTAGCTATATTTAACCATCATAACATAAACAATTAAGATAATATAGTATTTTAGTAAGATTATTTTATTAGTTGGATCAACGTGTTGCATTGCAGCCCGCAGGCGACTAAATGCGACATAAAAATAAACTACGCATTTGACACACATTGTTAATCTTATCACAAAATCAATTTGCAATCGAATCAATGAATCATGAGACAATGGATTTGATTACGGATGCGAAGTATATAATCTCTCTATATACGTCAAATAGAATTGATTGTGTTGTGTGCTTTATGTCTGTGTCTATGTCTGTTCCTTGAATGTGTGGTGTTCAATAAAGTATATTGTATTGTATGTCTAATTACACGTGTGAGTAGCGCTATTATCTGTTGCGAAGTTATCACGGCACCATAAACTGCTCTCTTTAACACGTTTGATAAACCGGTCTCTCTCTCTCGCGCTGTTTGTTGTCCATGACCTTGAGATAGACGGATAGATGCAAGTTCAACTTTTATTGTTATTAATACGGCCTTGCGGATAGTGCAGCTAGGGCGAGCGAAATGCTGCGTGCAGTTGTTCACAAACATTACGCACAGGTACTCGAAAAAATGTTGAAAAGAGAGGATACAGTAAACAACATTCATGTATTTACAATAACTCGATAAGGTGAATATTTTTCACACGTACCTGTCTTAAATTGTAAAAATGATTGATTGCCTCATATATCAACGCACAGCTACTGAACGGATCGGAATGAAATTTGGCACACTGATAGTTATTATAACGTAGACATCCCGTAACAAAATATTTTTAGTAATTCCACCCCTAAGAGGTTTGAAAATTTGTGTGCTCTATATCCTATTGCGAAGATTGCCTTTTATTCCAAACTACCTTTACATGAGAGTAGAGAAGCTTCTCAGTGCAATGCAATGACTGCAATGTCATAAGCGTGAATAACGTAACGAGGCAATCCACCATTTCAACCAATCAAAACCTCACGAAGTTCTGAAGAGCGCGGTTTCATACGGGTCATCTAAACGCAATTGTGAAATCTGTGAATACACCTTTAAGCAATTCATCCATCATTATTACTAAAATAGACGGCAGTGTTTAAGAATAAAGAGAACCGAAATTACGTAAAGATAAATGACTTAACATTAAATAGCATTTAAAATTAAAAATAGAAAAGGTAGTCCATAAACAGCTAATGACCGCACCAGCCAGTCAGAGTTTAGGCAAGCGCGAGTAGCGCGACACCCTGGCTTTCTGCCAAGGATGCTCAGCTCTGCCAACGACCAACCTTTTAATCACGTCTATACACGATACACGCATCTGCCAGTTTAACTCCAATTTTAGAACTAAACTCAGTTTTATTGCGTTCCAAGGGTTCTTAAATGTCAATCTAAAAGTGTCTGGAATAACTTCTGCTATTTTCAACGATCAAAGTTTCCCAACGTTACCTAATCTGTGGATGTAACTGGATAACTTTGTTGTAATCGTTTGCTAAGAATTGTTTCAAAACAATGAAAAAGTCGTCAAGCGTGAGCATCGATCGGTGTTACAGATTAGCTGAAGTACTTTTCAAAGCAGTTTCAAAACAAAATACACCTGAAGTTCGTACCTACTCGATAGTGAATTCGTTTTCATCCGGCGTTTAAGAAATGAGGTATGCAAAAGGTGAATTTCTTTGATGAGAAAACACGATGTCATTGACTTTGGATGAGTCATTGTTTTTTATTTTCTTTATCCACTGAATGACTCAAAATTTGCTATCCGCTTTCAGTTACAAGCAGTACTTCTGATGTTCAGAGGTAAACCAAATAATTAAAAGATAAGTTAGATAAGATAGACGAGGCATAATTAATAGGAATTAACCCAGTTGTTTTATCTGCCGATGTAGAACAATCATACGAGTGATTTGGGTCGTTTGTTCTGTTCTGATGTCGCCGATTATCAACGCTTCGAATGAATTGCGTTCTGGTTGACAGCACAAGTTGAGGATGGAAAATTTAAACATTACCTACAGTCTAACATTGATTCAATATTTTATACTATTTATGTACATATATCAAAATTACGCTACAAAGTAATGTATTTTTTTGTGTAAGTATAGATTAGATAGAATAGGATGAATTATTTATTTTCAAACAGTGTAAAACTAAAAAACAAATACAATTAAAACTAACTACCTATTTAAAAACAATTAATAAAAAAAACAATTATAATAAGACATATGATAGATAGATAAATATTCGTAGATCCATCCATTTTTATTGAATATTTTGGAAAAAACTTGGCAGTTAACTACCTTGCACCCACGTCGAGGATGAATGTGCAATGCAATGTGAAAACATAATGGGACAATATTATATAATCTGAAGTCTAAAAACGTGATTAGAATCTGTATTTTATCCTGTAATATTATGTTTCAGTTCAGTATATTTAATTTTTTAATATAATATTCATTTATTGTTATTATAGGGCCCTCGCCCACGGTGACTTTTTGAAGCGATGATACCACCGCACTACTCATATCGCTATTCTTTTTTTACAAAGTCACCGAGGGCGAGGGCCCTTAGTTGTTTCCGCTCCCTGCTCTTTTACAATCCTTTTTTTATTACGATTTCTTCTTGATTCCTTCATGGTGTCATGATTCGTTGATTCTGTTTAACGCAATATATGCTAATGCCAAGTATTTATTTACGTTAATTATAATGTAATTGTGTAATAAAGAAAAGACTGGTTTGTGTGTAAACATTCCCCTCACGAATAAATTAATACTGTATAACGAACCAAAATAGTTAGGTCCACGCATTGAAAAAAAGCATTTTTCTAGCTGCACGATCTAATAACTTCCGTAGTATGGAACGTACAAAAGAAAAAAAAACACACTTTCACTCTTAACCACTTTTACTATCTAAAATGGGTCGACGTAGAGAAGTAATCCACGTTTTAGACGCGGCTATTGGACTGGTAGTCTACGCAGTTAGGTCGGATAATATAGCTTATTACGACTACGATTCACATGAAACATGCAAAAAAAGACTATATTGCGATGCAGTGAGCTTGGAATCGGAAAGACCAGTATTGTATATTATGACGAATCCAGGCAGTACGATACAGTGCTTAATAACTGTCGGTCGGTTGTGTTTGAAATGTACTGAACAATGAGATCTTTATAACCTTACTAGTACTGATAGCCTCATTTGTATACGATCTAGTTGTTCCTTATTAAATTTCAAAGGTCCAATTCAGCGACTGAAAGAAACTGCCTATTTCAGGAGGAAAAAAAAAGACTTATTATTCTTGCATCCATTGCATTCTAATTTCACGTTGAAAAAAAAAAACGAGAAGATTTTTGTCAACATGCACAAACTTTATAGCTTCCGGTTCTAAATTCAATTCTTTTAAATTGGCCTAAAGTTCAAGATTTTTAAGTTACAGCAAATCAATATGTTTGCCAGATAAATAGAAAACTTTTCCATTTCGCATATTGGGTTAGGCTGACACCTCTTGGCATCGTCTGTGACCTATATAATGAAGACTACAGAGACCGTAAGTTACATAACGAACGAGATACATAATATCGAAAAGATAGCGTGTTTGTCTTTACGTGGCCAAGCCAAGACACGTTAGGAAAAAAATTCGTCGGCCATTCACTTTGGGGTTAATGATTAGCAATTTCTCCATTCGTTTTGTACTGGACAATAACAGAACAAATGGGCTACAACTGCAAAGCCGATTCAATGGTTGTACGGTCTTAGTTGTGTGGATCAAAGGATAACCATGCAAATTCGACGGATATCTAAGACAGATGCTACCGAAGCGTTACTGCAGGGACATCGGGGCGAAAGAACCAAAAAAGGCTTTAGACTCGGATTTAAACTAACCTTTACCTTAGCGGACGGTTCAGATAATGTTCAGAGAAGAGAGAGACCAAGCATCCAGTTAAAAAGTATTCCAATATATTGTGTCTAATAAAATGTTGTAAATAAACCAGCCAGACAAAGCACTACCTTTTAAAATGTGATCAGGGATGAAATTCTTTGAAAGCAAAAGCCGAAATCACTATAGATACTGAAATGGACGCATTCATCTGAGTACCAGCGGATCTAAATGATGTGTAACTTCACCACTACCCTGACCTTTATGCAATAATGAATATTAAATTTATAATTGCCAAATCCCGCGTCAACTTCACGGAAATTATGTGACCCAGATTTCCCATATATTCAATGACATTAACAAGATAAAACATTGTTCAAGAGCAAACGAGATTCACGGATTCTGAACGCAATCCTTTGTTTTTGTTTTTTCTCATGATTGGCAAACAAGTAAAACAGCATCCGTTTTTTCATGCAATAATGTTGGCTGGTAGGAGGAGAACCGAGTGTAACTAGAATATAAGGATCTATGAGGTCTTGGACACACTTAAATCCAGGCATGGACAGGCCATAAGTCATTAAATCATCACTGGAGCCTTGTTTATGAAATCACGACTGAAGCCGTTATAAGGAAGTACTAAACGTTCTAATCATCATAAAAAGACTACTCCTGCTTTAAAAGATAAAAAATAAAAACATTTATTCAAGTAGGATTTTACAATCACTTTGTATTTCTTTCGCCGGAAGGGACGCCGTTATTGCATTTGTATAACACTATCCTGTTTTATCGGACTGTTAAGATCCCGAAACACAATTACCAAATAGCTTTGACTTTTGCTATCTTTGCTGACCTTTTCGGGAGCGGCTGAGAAAGGTCAGGCCCAGCCGCACCTTAGATTATACCGTGATTTATTCAGGCGATTCCTTTTACAGGTTTTACCGACAGTTTTTCCCGAATGCATTAGACTGGGCGAACAGGTTGACACGAAGAAAGAGCGTTAAAATTAGACGCGGCAGTAGTTGCTGCAACTTTTTTATGACCATGCATGAGGCAACAGATTATACTCGAAGTTTCCAGCACATAAAACTAGGAATACTAGGAATCTGAGAGACTGGTTCAAAATGAGCACAAAATCTTTGTTTCGTGCGGCAGTCTCTAAAGTCAAAATAGCCTTAATGATCGCCGACCTCCGTTAGGAGATGGCACTAGAAGAAGAAGAAGAAAACTAGGAAGAGGAACCCCTACCCACCGACTCTGGAACTGTGACCTTCTCAACTCAAAATATCATATGTTAAGTACCTGCGGTACAACTAACTGTGGGTAATAAATAACATAAAATATAATAATGCGAAATGAGTTTACTGCCCACATTCTTAAGAGTATTTCAGGTTTCCTGAATAATCCATTGGATGGAGTGTGTTGTCTAGTATGTATTTCACATTTTAATACATCCACGCCCTTATGCTTTTCAATGGGTAATTAGGTTAAAAACCGAAATAAACCTTAAAACAGCCTGTACTTTTCATGGCGGCAGTAACTTTTTCAGTAGGCAGCATTTATATCGTAAAATGGAATGTTTATTATTGTTGGCTGACTTAAATTACTTGCAATGTGTTGTATATATATTGACAAGCTATTTAGGTTTTGTTTTACTTGCAAAAACCGTCTTCATCGGTGGTCGTGGTCGTATCAATTTTGAAATAGAAAAAACGTCATGTTTTTCAAACCTGCGGTCGTTATAGTCATCATGATTAGTTTTAGTCAATTGGAAACCGTTCTTGCCAAAAAATGTCCTTTCATAAGATTTTTTAAAATCGGTTTCCAATTACGCGATTACGGGATCAAGGGATTTATAAAATAAACCGCGAATTCGCCCGCGTGGAATTAGATTACCGCGTTCCCACGGGAACTATGTATTTTTCCCGTAATAAGTCCTTGTCCTTCCCCAGGACTCTCCAGGATCTCCATGCCCAATTTCATCTACTTAAATCGGTCCATCATCGGTTGAAGCGTGAAGAGGTAAAAAACAGACTGACACAGTTACTTTCGCCTTTATAATATGTACCTGTATGGATATGGAATTATGGATATAGCCAGACTAAATTCCAAATTAAAACCTAATATTAGTTCGAATGAACGCTTACAGGAAAATCTCGATAACTTTATCACAAACACAAAATTCATCTTGGTAGGTATTTGTTCCTAATTCAAAAGAAACACATCTAAGGAAATATCCCGTCGTTCCAACAGGTTAAATTTAACTCCATCCTGTCCTGTCGGAACATGTTTAGAAGTGGATTTGTTTCAATTGTTTTTGAACCAACCGTTTCGCCTCATTTGGACATGCATGCGTAGGAGGGTTTCAGTTAATATTTGGGGTCCAAAAAACTCGTTCTAAAGAGATTAAATAAATGATTTTGAATAATTGCTGGGTGAGTCAGTATTATTAGCAGCGTAAAAATGTACTTAAGGATTTTAATTTTAAAGTAGTAACAATAACGTCTTATGTTATGTTAGACGTTAGGCTAATGTTGTAAAAAATGAGAAAGAATCCGACTATGTATTCTAGACTAGCCTTAACTTCACATGTCTGTGCAGTAATAGTACATTGTGTATTAAGGGCGGTAAACGAGGAATTGTAGTCGAGAGCATTTATAAGCCCGAAACCGAAGGTTGAGGGCTTTAAAAGGGCTCGACACTATACTACTAAAAAATATACACACACATACATATATACTACTAAAAATATTGTTAATACCTACTTATAGCTAATATAATTTGTTTATTATTATAATTAATATATTAATTATATTATATTATTGTACCTATATAATAGATACTACCTGACCTGTAATATCTATTATCAATAAATTATGTATTGTGCATTACCAAGATATGTTTTTTAAAAGTTTTTAGAAATCATAATTTATTCGTTACCTACTTGTTTTACAGGAGGTTCGGTGATTTATTTACACGTGATTGGTTAGATTTTGTATCTGATGAACTTGGCCAATTTTTCACATTCATGCTTTTGGTGTGTAATGCCAAATTGTAAATGCCAAACTTTTCTGAGATATATACCTAGGTACCTACCTACCTGTTAGCTCAGAATCTGCTTACATAAATGGTTTGATGTAGATAATAATTAATCTTTCTATACACCTCACAATGAAAATCCCAAATTCGTATGGCGACATAAAAATGTTCCTGCATTCAACTAAAAAGGTTTACAAATCTCAGTCAGGTCGGGATTTGAATCTATAATTTTTAGTTTGAAAAATGTATTGCATTGCAGCCGGATGTGTAAATGAATTAGATGAATAATAGGAAAACTAATTCGGTATTTATTTGGCCAGTTTCGTGTTTATATCGTGAAAGTCCAAGAGATTCAAGTGAGACGTTCCATCCTGAAATCCATACAAGCGAACCCCTTGCACACAACCAACACCAAACCAGGCGAAGGACTCACGCACACACGCGCCGCAAAATCAATACTGTCGAATGAAAACAGAAACAGCTGATCGCTAGCAACAAACGGTAAATAAATGTACACTTACCATGACTTCTGCTCATCTGGGTTATTATAGTTAGATATAGCGGGATATCTGCAATACAATACACTACGTTTAATGAAACACAAGCAATAGCGTTAGATATTATTAGGGGAAGTGGCCTGAGTTATTGCTGCGTTGTAGTGCAACGAACAAAGGAATCAGTTTTGATGTTTTTAACTCACCTTTGGGCTGTGCATTCAAGGACTTTCTTCTTTTCCCATCCTTCCTGTGTTTTGACCCATTCCTCGCCAGGCGATCTCCAGTCTTTGGATATAAAAGGCATATTTCTCGAAACAATCACGAGAATGAAGCGCGAACGGTATTTCCGCCGCACATGCAAACGTCTACGGCGCGAGACGCGATTTGACTTGTTGTGCTATGGGCTGTGCAGCAAAGCGAACGCTACATACGCTAAAACGAGATAACATGCTTAAAATGAGATAGCTGTGCGCATGGCCATTTGTTTTGATGACAAACGTCATGAACAGCTGTTTAAAATATGAAAAATTCTCAAACCAAGGAGGAACAAAACAACATCGGATCGAAAAAAATTTTAATATTTTTCTTTTGGTTTATTACCGTTTGATTCATGATTTATTTCAATATATTTTGATAAGATTATCATTGATATCTCTTACTTCTGCATGGTTTAAAAAACTACTAAATCTACTCTAAACATAGAGGGCAACATTGATAGTGTTTCTAGGGCAAATATGTATTTTTTTCAATAAACCTAAATTAAAATCTAATTTATTTAACTTAATTTGCCTCAAGTGAGTTTATTTGATGTATATTGGTAAGAATTGGTAAAGATTAAAACGTTCTGAAAATAATTGCACAAATTACGACATGTTTTGTCATTAATCTAAGTGTAGCAATACTTTCTAACTAACGTCACTGTCATTTCTTCGCTGTTCGAGTTAGTTTTGAGGTTAGTATTTTGTGTTATATTTCGTAATGGGGGACTCCGCGTTCAAGCCCAAGATCAACTCTGAAGCCAAGGACCCTCTGTTGAAGAAGGCCGAGCTGCAGTACATGAAAATAATCGAGCAGATGAACCGCGCTCGAGTGGAAAAGCTGCAGTTAATCGCTAAAAAGAACAGGCTCACTGGTTTAGCTATCGGCGCAGGAGTGTTTAGCATTTACCTGTACTCTATATTCGCTGTGAAGCAGGAGACGTTCCTTGACGATTTCAACGAGCCCGCGAAAATACAGCAGTAATGGCCGCCGCTACTAAAGCAGTTCAAATAAGATTGCCTCCTCTGCCTAGTATTAAGGATGTCATTCGTTTGTATAAGCTACGCGCTCTTAAAGAATTGTCGCAGAATTTTCTCATGGAACCGCGTATGATTGATAAGATAGTTCGTGCTGCTGGCAACATAGAGAACCATGTTGTCTGTGAGGTGGGGCCTGGGCCTGGTGGCATAACTCGGTCAATCATCCGGCAAGCTCCCAGAAAGGTTATATTAATTGAAAAGGATCCTAGATTTATTCCCAGTCTGGAACTTGTAGCTGATGCTTGCCGGGATAAAGTAGATTTGGACATCATTACAGGTGATGTTTTGCGCACAGATATTGGACATTTTGTACCTGCTGATGTCAAAGTGGATTGGAATGATCCACCCCCTGCTTTGAATCTGGTTGGAAATCTGCCATTCAGTGTGTCTACTATTTTGATGATCCGTTGGCTTGAAATGATATCTAAACAGGAAGGCCCTTGGGCTTTTGGGCGAGCTAGAATGACCTTAACATTTCAGAAGGAAGTCGCTGAGAGGATGGCTGCAAGGGTTCTCGACAAGCAGAGATGCCGTCTGTCTGTTATGTGTCAGAATTGGTGCAATGTCAAGTACAAGTTTGACATCCCAGGTTCATCTTTCATACCAAAGCCTGATGTAGATGTGGGAGTAGTGACCCTAACACCAACAAAGAAACCAATAATTAGATTGCCATTTAAATTAGTTGAGAAAGTTGTGCGACAGATATTTTCCATGAGGCAGAAATATTCAATCAGAGGTGCTCAAACTTTGTTTCCGGAAGAGGTGCGGGTAGAAATGGCACAAAGAATGTATGAGATGGCAGAAATTGACCCTGTCACAAGACCCTTTCAGATTGTTAATACTGAATTTGCCAGACTATGCGAGGCTTACAATGAGATCATCAAAAAGTACCCAGAGTTCGAGAACTATGATTACAGAGCACCAAAAGTGAAAAATGAGCAGCCGGAAGAATGACTACTGTTTTAGTTTGTAAATATCATAGCTTTATATTATTAATAAAACAATGTTTAGTTGAATTGCAGTTTTATTTTTATTATTAAATTTATATAATAATAATTTTATTTGCTAGGTAAAGTGGGTATGTAAGTCTTAAGAGGTGGCAGTAGTGGTGTCAGCCAATCTTGCCTTCTTCTTTTCTTCTAGATTTCGTTTTTTCAATACTTTCAAGTGCTTGTTTGACTTTAAATGTATTCCATACTCTTTGTCTCCGATTAGGATTCTTTTACAGACTTCACAATAATTATTGGAAAATGGGTTGAGATCTTTGTTTGGTTCCGTGGCCTTGATTGGTTCATATTGACACGGAGTCTCATTGAGGTAGCTCTCTACAATGTGGAAAGCTTTTTCTTTCACCTGAGTATCCCATTCCTCAATATTGGTAGTGTCGAGTTCGTAAATTGGAGGAACCTGAAAAAAAAAAAACAATTTAAGCGAAATCTATTTTCATATTGTGAAACGAAGTGTAGAAACGCTGCTATTAGCGACATCTATTTGGACTTTATTAAACTATGAGTACATAAGACTACTCAACACTAGATGGCGTCGTCAACGGTTTAACATTACGCCACACACAGCACGTTTTAAAAGTTTAGCTATTGCACGGCAGATGGCGCTCGTGAAAGAATTTTATTAATAAAAACGTCAAAGTAAAATAAGTCATGAAGGAAGTGAATAAAGAAGTACCTAAGTATAATAACTTCGTTTATAAAAAAAAGTCTTAACATAGGTATAATACATTTCCTTTAAAATCATGAATGTAGGTTAACTTTAATCTAATGTATAAAATTCTCGTGTCACAGTGTTTGTAACCAAATTCCTCCGAAACGGCTGAACCGATTCTTCTGAAATTGGGAGTGTATATTCAGCAGGTCTGAGAATAGGACGTAAGCTATTTTTCATACAAAAAAAAATCTAAGGCGGTACGAAGTCCGCGGGGTCAGCCAGTTATGCAATATAAACGAATATCACGTAACTTAAATACCCACACGAGATTACCTACCTATTCGCTAAGGGAAAAACCAAATAACTAGTTGAGCAGTTCGGGTTTTATGGATATATGAACCGGGGCTAGAAGTAGGTGGGTAACAAAGGAAACATCGATTAGGAAAGAAGTCATTGATTGGAACAAATCATCATTATACATATACATATAAAACTAGTACTACCACGCAAGCCGAAACTAATGGTCGTAGAGAGCTGAAATTTGGCACATGTAGGTTCCTTGGGGAGTGTAGGGGAACACTAAGAAAAAATCTTACGCGTACGGGAAAATATGGTACCTACGCGGGTTCATCGTGGGAACATACTAGCTACTAGTAAGTACAGTCAGCAGCAGAAGTAGATAAGCTGTCCAGGTGTTCAAAACGACCTACACACGGCCTTATTCTTAAGACGTTAAGGGCGTGTGTAGGTCATTTTGAACACCTGGACAGCTTATCTACTTCTGCTGCTGACTGTACCTTAATACCGAGTAGGGTTCGATTCTGGCTCGCACCTCGTGAGTTTACTTATGTGCGAAATTCAATTTGAATTTACCACTGTACTTTTCGGTGAAGGAAAACATGGTGAGGAAACCTGTACGCATCTGCGAAGTACTTATTTCAAAGATGTGTGTGAAGCCCAAAATCCGCACCGGGCCCGCGTGGGCACTTTAGTCCCAACCCTCTCGTGATGAGAGGAGGCCTGTGGCCAGTAGTGGGACGCAAATAGGCTGTAGTAGTAGTATGTAGTAGGTACAAAGTGTGGAAGCTTATAATTTTCTAGTCAGTACATTTACTAAAATTTAAGGAAAACATGCACTAAAATTAGTAATTACTAACTTTAGTGCATGTTTTCTTTAATATTCCGCTTTCCGAATGAAATAAATAAAATAATAGATATATTTTGTCATACTAGCCTCCCTGTTAGGATGCTGCAGGAACCTGCCGCGCACCATCTTGTTCTGCCTGCGCGCGTACCGGCGCGTGCCCATCTTCATGTTCTCAACACTTTGCCTCAGCAGCCTCTCTCCCTCCTCCGACCTGCGTGCTTCCTCGCTCATCATCAGGTACTCATGGAACTCCTTGAAGCCCAGCGTTTGGAACACGCCGCGCGTGTAGTCGGGTGGGCTGGAAGGGATATAGTCAGTTGATGAGAGGTGGGACTCGCCTCTGCTTTTGATGGGGGAAACTCTTCGTAATAAATAGTAGGTATCTACATTGTAATAGGTATTACCTAAACATAATTGTTAATATACGTAAACGTTTTTTGTTTTACTTATCCATACTATCCATACTAATATTATAAATTCGAAAGTTACTTTGTCTGTCTGTCTGTAAGATTAATACAGATATACTGTAAAGATAGTTCTAGTCCCGCGGAAGGATATCGGCTACTTTTTATCCCTGAAAAACTGTAGTGCCCATGGGAAGGCGATAACCGAATTCCACGCGGGCAAAGTCGCGGGCAGGAGCTAGTATTCAATAAAAATAAGGTGGTAAACAACCCTCTCGTGATGAGAGGAGGCCTGTGCCCAGCAGTGGGACGCAAATAGGCTGTAGTAGTAGTAGTAGTAGTAGTAAACAACTTATACTTCAACTAGTATTTTTCACATATACCCTAACACATGTCAGAATAGTAGGTACGTTTTGATACAAGTGCGAAAAGTTTGTCATTTTATCATGAGTCTCTAGTTATGTTGGCGCGAGCGAAAGCAAGCGTTAACACTAGGAACGAGTGAATGAAAATGACAATTTCGCACGTATATCAAACGACATTTTTTAATACATTTGCGAAAGATAAGTACAAAGAAATAAATGAACAGGAAAAAGCTCAAAAAACTTTACGCACTAGTTCGTAAAAAACAACTTTAGGCACATTCACTAGCTGTCAAAAAACAAAAAGCGCTCGTTCGGAAATGACAAACTTTTGGCACGTTAACCAGGTATCGAAATGTTTAATTTTGAGCAACCGTATTAATAGTACATTACTGCAGAGGCCGCCAAGTAGCGCATTGCCGGACGAGTCAGTTAGAAGGCTGAGCGAAGCGAAGCCTTCTATTAGTACGAGTCCGGCAATCGCAATTGCGGCCGAGGTATATATAATGCTTTTCTCAAACAGCGAGGAAATACGTAAGGTCAGTCGGGGCAAGTGCGCCAGGATGGGGTAAGTGCGCCTAACATAAATATATCGACACCTATAAATATTACTCAACTAGTAGTTGGCTGTTTACAAGGCATAGGGGCGAAATAAATTTAGGCGCACTTACCCCACATCAGTATTTACTACTTCCATGATCGTGGATGATTTGATCATGAAAGTTGTAGGTACTTATTACCTCCATGGATTTGTCAGTTTCGGGGCAAGTGCGCCAGGATGGGGTAAGTGCGCCTAACATAAATATATCGACACCTATAAATATTACTCAACTAGTAGTTGGCTGTTTACAAGGCATAGGGGCGAAATTAATTTAGGCGCACTTACCCCACGTCAGTATGATTTGGCCATGGAAGTTGTACTTATTACCTCCATGGATTTGTCAATTTCTAGAGGTGTCTCAAATAGCAAGCGAATTAAAAAAAACACACACGACAATAATGTTTTTGCTGGCCAAGGCCGGTAATGGACAGCCTCGCGTCTTCTTTTTTTGAAAGTAACACGAACATTTCCGAGCATGTTTGAGAAAAAATACTTTTTTTTCGATACATATAAGTGGTACCTATGTTAATTTTTAAAACAAATTCATCACCACGTATGGCAAATATCATCATGAATCATAAAGCACCGACAGTTTTATTTCGAAAAAAAAACTTGCCTTTTCCACACATTGCTTCGACTCCCGAAGATGTTTTCCTCCATTCAAGATGAGGAGATAAGTTTATAAATTTGATATTGCCTTGGATTGATTTTTATGAAAATATAATAACATTCGCATCCTTAAGACTTCCTTAATCGGAAACTTTTAAATTCATCCACTAGATACAGATAGGTACAGCCAGGATTCAAACGAAATTAAGTTTTAATAAAATTCACAGAAAAAGGCCCACGCCTTTATTAGGTCGATCTGTATGTAACTATGTAATGGAATCTTGCAAGTTAAAGACCCACTTTCCGATTTCCGATTGAGCTGAAATTCTGAACGAATATGTAAATCGCGTGACAATGCAATATTATAATGACGTGGAGCTGATCTGATGATGGAGCTGGAACGTGGCCATAGGAACTCCGTAATAAAACTCCATAAACCAATCGAATTTGGGCTCGTTTGATTCACCTTGAAGGGTAGATGAAGGATTTACAAAGAAAAGTACAGTCAGCAAGAAGAATAAAAGAGAAAACTTATTTCAACAACATTTGTCGAATTAGCCCATTATTTGGGGGCGTATGTATTACATTACATTACGTTACGGGTGTCATTTTGTCATACTTCCCAAGCGAGTAGGAGAGATTGCGGCCGAGGCGCGGCGCGGGGGCGGCGCGGGAACTGAGGCCCTATGACTTCTTGTAGAAGCGCTAGAAGGGACCGACTCATGGAAAATAACTCGATTTATGAAAAAAAAACCTGACAGCTTTTGATATACCGTTTAGATTCGTCTTGATTGTGTGACTCTCACAATCAAGACGAATCTAAACGGAACGGGCTCTTAGCTTGTGAGGTGTCGACCTCACAAGCTAAGAGCCCGTTCACACGGAGAAATCCGATTTTTTACAGGAACTGTCTTTGGCCCCTAAATCGAATCCTGGGCCTATATTCGAAGTCTTTAAATAGGGATCTCGCTGTTCCCTATAGGATCGCTCACGCGTCGGGTGAACTTTAAGCAGCTAGATTTAAAGTTCAACTTGACGCGTGAGCGATCCTATAGGGAACAGCGAGATCCCTATTTAAGAGACTATTGAGACGGGAAAAGGAAAAAAGGACGTCAGAGAAAAAGATGGGAAGATGAGATCAAGAAAGTAGCAGGATTTACTTGGAAAAGAACAGATAGATAGAAAAACTTGGCACATTCTGGGAGAGGCCTATGCCAGAAGGCAGCTGATACCAACACCAACACCGATACCGATGTCGCATTATAGATATAAATATAGATAATAATAATAGTAATATAGGATGTATACATATAAATAAATATGTTAAAATAGAGGAATCAGTAAATAAAGGCTAATTGAAATTGAAATAGAGGCCCAGGACTCGATTTAGTGGCAACAGCAACAGTATTTCAATGCCCGCGTTCACACAAACACACGGTTTTTTGTAGGATTCTTGTCCCGAGCCTGTGTGAACGCGTACAAGTCATGTCTCCGTGTGAACGGGCTGTAAAATCCATTACGCTGTTTCGGTTGCAGAGCGTGCCAAATACGTATACTTTTATATAGGTATACACTTGAAAAACATAACGGTCCTTCCGGCGCAATCGGGTAAAAAAAAATCTATTGTGTACCTAAAAAATATTATAGAAGCGCTGATAATGGAAAAGCGGGAAATGATCTTAACTATGTGAAAATGTATACTAAGGTACATAAGATATACCTCTATATGTATAGTTAGGTTATACCTACATCCATACTAACATTAGAAAGCGAAAGTAACTCTATCTGTCTGGCAATCCTAAATGGACGAGCTCTTAATCGATAAATTTGAATGTAGACGTGGATGTCGACCCATAGGCGGTATAACATGTCTCTTCCAGCCTCTATAGGTAGTAAGGTACAACCCGTAGGCGCCTGGCGTGTCACTGGAGTAGTGTTGGCTACCGGGATGCGCACGCGGCCTACCGCTTCTTGATACTTGATCACAACAAAAACTATTTTTAAACAAGGGGGAATAGGGATGACGACAACTTGTTTTCCTTTGTCTATCAGGAAGATTATTGAAAAGTATTGGACACGTATTTTTTCTTTTTTCACGTAATCAAACTTATACGAAGATATATTGAGTTGAAATGTCGCGTGACGTCACGGTTAGGTACGATTTATACCTAACGGTGACGTAGTTAGCCCCCACTCTCCAACTTTAATGCGTTTTAACATTCATTCTTTGTTAATTTGATAAAACAAAAAATACGTGTCTAATATTTTTTTATTACCTGACTGACGGACTAATTAGAAATTCGATTTCTTCACCCTGTCGTCATCCCTATTATACCGTTTTATAGCTCTGATGAATTTATCTCCAACACAAAATGGACATTCTCCTAGACTGGAATTAGAATACTTCCTTTTATATTGAATACATAAATTCATTTATAATGTGCCAATTCTATTAAAATAATAATTTTAATAGAATTATATTAATAATTAATTGGCATTTGAAATTTTAATAGTGTTAATGTGAATTACTCACTTTGCGACTAAGTATACTGTGTATGATGTATTTTTATTTTTACTATGACATGTAAATCGGTTTTATGAATAAATGAGTATGAATATACGATTACATTCCGCCATCCTCATTTCATTACTTAAGGGACTAGGCGCGGTGGTGTTTTCCTTGATTCCTTCGTCTGGTTAACTATTCTCTGAATAAGCGCAAATGCAGTTTTACAGGTGGATAGAGAAGTATTCGAAGTAGTAGTAGTAGTGGTAGTAGTATTCGATAAGCTTTGATTGAATATTGTTCCACTTCCACGCGATGAAGTCAAAGGGCACAGCTGGTGCACCATCACGAGATACATACATAGGTAATATAAAGTAAAATCCCCCGCCGCGTCTGTCTGTCTGTTCGCGATAAACTCGAAAACTGCTGAACGGATTGGATTTTCATGCGGTTTTCACTAATAGGTAGACAGGGAGGTCCCTGAGGAAGAGTTTGGCGTTCAAATTGTAATTCTATAAATAAATAAAAAGCCTATCTATTCCAAAACCAAAAATTCAATTAAACTTTAGTTTCATTATTTCGTTATCAGTTCTTACCCGTGTGAAGCCGGGGGGTCTCTCTAGTATGGTATAAAAAAGATTACCTTTACGCTTTGCTTACTAACCGTTGTGTTTATTTTTATTACCTAATTAAAAATATAAAATATACGCGTTAATTCATAACCAGAATTTAACGAATAAAAAACCGAAATGCATTTAATTTCAACGCTTAAAACTCCTGATGCGTGATTTTGATTTGACCAAGGATGAGGAGGTATTTTAATTTTCGGGCACTGCCCCGTCACGAGAGGTTTTTATTAATAAAGGCGATTAATTAGTAAAGTCATTAAGGACCAAAGACAATTCCGTCAGCACCATAGACAGTAACCCGAGAGCATAGACAACCGCACGCAGATGCTCGCGGCCCTTGCCCGCGGCCATCTTGCGTGTCTTTTGTTTTGGATAATTTCGCAGACATGTAGTACATCTACCTAGGTAATTATAGCATTTGGATATTTTAGACTAATTTTACAATATTCTTTACTAGACTCTTCCTGCGTTTTTCCGGAATAAAAAGTAGCCTATCACCTACCAAGGGATTCAAACTATCGCCATACCAAATTGCATCTAAATCAGTCAAGCGGTTTAAGCGTGAAGAGGTGGTAACAGACAGACAGAGAGATTTACTTTCGCATATGTATTAGCATGGATGGATTTAGACGAAAAGCTGCCTATACTTTTGAACCTTCAAAACTACTACACAGCCTATTTACGGCCCACTGCTGGGCACAGGCCTCCTATCATCACGAGAGGGTTGGGCTATAGTCCCCACGCGGGCCCAGTGCGGATTGGGGACTTCACACACATCATTGAATTACTTCGCAGATGCGTGCAGGTTTCCTCACGATGTTTTTCCTTCACCGAAAAGCTCAGTGGTAAATTCAAATTGAATAGGTAAGTAGGTACCTACTTACTTACATCTTTTCTTTTTTTACTCGACCGATCAAAAATCAAAACAAATTAAACCTGCAGGGAACGCAGAATACAAAAAGTTGGATGACAACAGGCGGTCACATGGCTAAAAAGATCTCTCCCGGAACATTTTGGATAAGGCCAGATAAAGGTTATACTACTTACTCTAAAAAACTGATGAGTACGAGGCATGGTGTGGCATGAAATTTCAAGAAGGCGTATGACAGTGCGCTAAAGGAAGCAGTCTATACCTAAAGCGTAATGTTATATGCATTTATATAGGCATTCCAGGCATTCTTTGGTTTGAGAACAAAAAGCCAAAAGCAAATAAGGCAGGTGGTGCACGTTACGATTAAAACGAACCTTTAATTTTATGTGTAAAATTAAATGTTATAATATTAACATTAAAAGGGCGTTGATATTACATTGCACAGTGCTTATAGCAACTTTAGTTGTTTTTGGTGTTCAAGGGGTAAAAACATACGAGCATGGAAAGAATAGGTAACCTAGATACGTCTCGCTACACAGTACTAGTGTTTTTGAAACTGTAGCAATACCATGAGTTTACAGTGACCGCGTACACACTAGCGACTACGTAAACGATTTGTATGAAGAATAGTACAGCGCCCCTGGCGGTCACTCGTTGAACTAAAATTCTTCATACAAATCGTTTACGTAGTCGCTAGCGAGTACGGTCACTGTAAACTCATGATAGTGCTACTGGTCGACCGCCGATACAGTTGCTGAAGCACTTAAGCCGTTGACGCAGAGACTATTTTTGCTTAATCCACGCGCCTTCTAAGTTGTGTAAACCTGTACCGCCAAAGTAGGTACTCACTTTCCGTCCTTGATCCTCTGCCTGTTGTGTCTATCGTGGAAGTGGAGTAACTCTTCGACGAGGCCCTCCGCGATCATGGCGTCCACCCGGGCATCCAACCGCTCATCGTGGACGCTCTGAAACAAAATAAAATCCATTCTAAACGAACAATCCATACTAGTATTATAAACGCGAAAGAAACTTTGTCTGTCTGGTTTTCCCGGGAATGCGATGACCGCAACCCACGCGGGCGAAGTCGCGGGCAGAATCCAGTACTTACATAATCTTAAATAAAAAAAATCAGGCAAAAGGATGGACTTTTTTACGTAACTATACCTACTGCACTATTATAAAGGTTCCTTGTAAGTTTCAAGAAAGATTTCAGGAAGGATTTTGAAAATTCATATGTAAGGGTGAAATTGTGAAAGAACAAAACCACGGCCATTCTCAGAAATATATTTTTGTAGAAGGCTTGCATGCAGGTTACGTGGTGGCGTTTCTTCTCTCCGAAGGAAACCGCAAAAACCGTTTCAAGATAAATTATCACTACATCACATACACATCTACATAGTATAAAACAAAGTCGCTTCCTGCTGTTTGTCCCTATGTATGCTTAGATCTTTAAAACTACGCAACGGATTTTGAAGAGTTTTTTTTTAATAGATAGAGTGATTCAAGAGGAACGTTTTAGTATATAATTTGTTATAGTTTAACACTCAATTCCCGCGGGAACGCTATACTTAACCGAATTCCACGCGGACGAAGTCGCGGGCAGAAGCTAGTTAAAGATAACACACTATAATAAGTATACGAGTATTGTAAGTATTAAAGTCTTACAGGCTAACATTACGCAAGTCTTAATTTGTACAAGCACGGCGCCACACGGTGAGTATAATATAAGGCTCATATACGTAAATAATATAGACCCGGTCTAACGTACACGTAATATGTCCCCACTTCCACGGTGTCCAATCCAAAGTTCTGTCACCGAGCGTGCGTGACAATAAGCGTTTTTAAAAAAACTTTTTTCGAAACTGTTTCTCAGTATCTAAAAACTCGTCTCGTTGTTGAAAAAATGTGACCCAGCTTTAGTGTCACGATATAAGTTTAACTTTGGATTGGACACCAATGAAGTGGGGAAACATGACATGTATCTACGTTAGGCCGGGTCCATATGAAGTATTATTTATGTCTATGATAAGGCTGTTATCATTGAATGGATCCTCGAGCGTGCATGCGCCGAGCTTCAGGTGTGAGGTGCAGCCGCATACCATCATGATACCATAATATACTTCGCCAGGTATGACAGTCCGGTATTCTGTAGTAGTGTGGGTGTCACCCTTACGTCATTCGCACTGCTGTGTGTTGCAAGTGGTCTATTAAAATAATCCCCGTCCCCCATGTATCCTGTGAGTGTTTCGTTAAATCATTACGTTCATTTGTTCTTAACTTGTGCCATTTTATGTGCTTAAACAAGTAGATGATAATTGTAATGCGCAAATAATTTATTTTGCATTATAACGGCAGCAAGTATTTCCTTAAGAGGGTTTACTCACAACGCTGGCAACGTCGCAAATAGCTGTCAAATATTTCGTTGTTTTCATTAATTTATTAATATTACTGAATGAAAATATGAATTGTCGCTTTATGGTTGGTTCAATAAAACGTTAAGTATGGATTGCAACAATTATTCTAGGAACATGATTTTTTTAGGATTATGGAAGTACTATCTTTTGAAAACTTTCCATCGCATTTTCCATGCATTTTAATGTAATCTTATCATTTGAATGCCTAACCAACAAATATAAAACGAGACGCGTCATTCAACCATAGAATGATAACTTCATTTTTAATTCAGTAATATTGAGAAATTAATAAAAACAGCGAAGCATTTGACAGCTATATGCGACGTTGCCAACTTTCGGGAATAACCCTCTTAAACAAGTATATGATAATTGTAATGCGCAAATAATTTATTTTGCATTATAACGGCAGCAAGTATTTCCTTCGTTTTTGTTTTATTGCAATAAAGTGGCAACTCGACTTTGACGTTACGGTGACACGTCACCCGGATCGGCAGACCTTGTTTTCTTAGACCATGCGTACGACTATGCAAGGCTCTAGTACAAGTAGTATAATTACTAGAGCTAGAGCGTACTAGCAGCCTCCACCGTCGGCGGCCACAGTTATGTCATCCAGGTCGCTCGTGCTGATCTGAGTTACTACGGACTACGGAGCCTGCTAGAATTTCTGACGTAACTCAAATTGAAGAGGAGGCTAAGGGCCTTATCCCACTTGCGATTTGCGAGCGTGTTTTGTATGGAGGCGAACACGCCGCGAGTTCGCCGCGTACGAGTTTTGTATTGAAAAACGCTTTCAACTCGCTCGCAAATCGCAAGTGGGATAAGGCCTATTAATGTAAGCATTAATTAAACAAACTGCTAGTTACTGAAGCCGTGGTAGCCTGCTGCCAGTAGGCTACCACGGCTGGTTTGACCTACCATCCATACTAATATTATAAGTGTGAAAGTGTGTTTGTTTATTTGTTTGTCCTTCCTTCACGTCGCAACGAGTAGACCGATTTGGATGAAATTTGGTATGGAGATAGTTTGAGACCCGGGATATAACATAGGATACTTTTTATCCACGGGAAAGGGTTTTCCACGGGTCAATCAAATTTTTCAATACTTCTATAACTACTCGTATAACTATCTCTGTATAGTATCATCGGGTACGCAAATTCTACGTCTACGCGGGACGAAGTCGCGGGAAACAGCTAGTCTTTCATGAAGAGGGTTGGTGTTGAAATCCTCTGAGTATTACTAATATGGGAATTATAATTGAATAACAATGAGAATTTAGGTGTACCTATAGGAAATCATCATGAGGAAACCTGCACGAATTAGTAGCATTAATACATAATTTATGAAGTTCCCAAACTGAACCTGTAAATGTTATATTACTGGCTGTGGGTACTAGTTGGAGGCTATCTGCATTATGATTATTGTGTTTTATTTCTGGACTCTTGGAGACTATACCTACATCCTATAAGATCTTAGATTAAAGTTTAAGTTCCCTTGCTGTATACCTAACAACATGTTTTCCTGATCTTTTTTGTTCTGTTCTTTTTTTCTCTATTGTGTGGTGTTCAATAAAGAGTATTTGTATTGTATTGTATCCCTTAAATGTAATTTTAGTACGTAAGTACCTTTATATATATTTTATACATACATATGTATAATGCAAATGTAATGTGAATTTGCATGTGGAATTAAAAAAAAGGCTTTCTGCTGAGTTTGTCGCGGCGCTTCTCCTAAAGCAATGGGTCTTGGAAGCGCTGGTAAATTCATTGCTGACGTGTAAAATGGCCCCTATGTGGCGCCCCGAATTTGCTGAATAAATGATTGATTTGATTCGATTGACTATTTACATGTATCTAAAGGTTATCACAACGAAGACCGTGCGTGTATGTGTGTCAATTCCATCACCCGAGAGCTGCAATTTCGCAAACCGTGCGACCTTAAGCCCTTGTCCTACATTTTCGACGTGTCGACGAAGTTAAAGGTAGTTTCAGAGGAATTTACAGCCCATAATATCAATTTAATGAGACTACTTACGTACAATGTACTTAACTATTACTTAGTACCTACTTTATGCAAAAGCTATAATAAGCAGCGTCTACGTTTTTAATCTATCTACCTACGAAATACATACCTACTACAGTCGAGTTCATAAATACTTTAAACTTTATTACGACAGAGTAAAGTGCAAAGTGACTGTAAATTTAATAACGTTTAGTTAAATAATTTATGTGTATCCTTCTTTGTACTAAAATGTTGGTAATTAGTGTGTAGTAAACAATGCAATTAAAATAAATAATTTTTAATTTGAATTTTGAAATAAATATACTAAGTACTGTAGTACTACTATACTGTATACTACTACTACTGTATACTGTAGTATAGAGATAATATACTATAGGAAGTCCCGCGCCTCCACATTTCAAAACGCTTCTATCATTTATGGTTTTTCTATCAAATTATTCATCCTCCACATTCAGAATTTTTTCCACTCTCATTTGAAACCTCACTCAATGTAAAATTGAAAAATGAAATGATTAAAAGCCCTACTGTGGACTCTCGTTGCTCATTGTAGGCCTAAATAATGCAAGTCGCAGTAAATTGCTCGACGAATCAAATCACATACAATCCAGTATAATTGCATTGCGCTGGCGCATGATTAATTGGCGCCTGCGTCGTGACGGAGATATCGGTCGTCAGCGACGACTGACATACAAATAAAGAATACTAATTCTGTCATGTCATATACAAAGAGTACACCTTCACGTTCCAATAATACAATTAAATATTCTAAAACAACGTTTTGACATTTCCGTGCCCAACCTCCACCAAGCTCCATCATCATATCAGCTCGGTGGTGCCATATTATTGCATTGTCATCCAAGTTACAAATATCTGCCAAATTCCAACATTAAAGAGTTACATTGTCTCAAACTTTCGCGATACACACTATCACCGGCCTTCTCGTCTTCTCGTGACCACGGCCGTTGCATCGCGGCCGAAACGTCGAGGTAAAATATAAATAGTTTTTACGCGATTAAGTCCCGGTGATAGTGTGAATTAAAGGGTTAAATTCAGCTTGCAAGATTCCTTACATAGTGTTGTTAATTAGTTACACGATGACCTAATATAAACGTTGTAAAATCAGTCGTCCTCATCATCGCAACTACACTCACACCCATGCATATTGCACGCATACCTACAGAGCTTTTCGGATGCAAGTAGGGTTGCCATCTTCTAAAATGAATAAGCCGGACTCTGCCCAGAAAAAAGCCGGACAATTTACCATAAAAGCCTGACATCACCACAACGCCCACAACTCACCACAACGCCCACAACTAAAAGCCAAACACACCTTTATAAAGCCAGACATACCTTTTTTTTAATGTTAAGCCCCATTTTTCCCGTTCCCGTGGGAATTTCGGAAAATCCTCTCCTAGAGTTCCCTTACACTCCTCAAGGAACCTACAATTGCCTAATTTCAGCTTCCTTCGATCAGTACTGACAGAAGTGACGATGATGATGATGTTTCGCTTGAGGCGCTACCAAAAAACCAAACAAAAACAGGACAGGCCAGACATATGAATATTTGGCCGGACACAATTCGAAAAAACCAAACATGTCCTGCTAAATACAAACCCTAGATGCAAACGAAACCACAATCAAACTTATTGATGTGAATCATATTTTCATTTTCCGATGTAACAAGGTATTTTCGAAGTGGATTTGTTTATAGGTCAATTGCATAATATGTATATTGTTCAACATAAATTCGTTGGTAGAGATATGAGAGCTAGGCACTAACGTTTGTGCGGCTACCGGTGTCGACGTAATAATCCGTGAACCTTATACATATACTATACATATTATATTATACATATTTATTATACTTAACATAGATTCTGTACATTGATTATATGTATTCTGCGTCACGTATACTGTATACAATGATTACAAGTCCTTTGCATGTGATACGTTGGTTGGCATAGATACTGATTACAAGCCTAGCACGTCGATACATCCAAAAGATCTATCCGGGTCATCAAAATTTTTATAGTCACTTTTCTCTTTCTCTCGGTTAAAGATAACGATTCACGAACAGATGATAATGGTAATTCCTGTAGAGCAATAAAGGATTCCCAGATCGATTAAAATCTAGACGTGGGATGCGATTGAGGCGTAGACTGGCTGTAATACCTACCTGGTAACACGTTTCCATTCAAAAACTTACTTAACACGGATTGCAATAATCTAGTTAGGTAGGTACTTGAGAAATAATCACATCTTCTATAAACATTACAAGACCTAACTAGGCTGTGGGGTGGGGGCGATAATTAGCAAACCCAATTAAGAGCTTTTCGGGAAAATCGGTAATTTTTTGCAGGACCATAGCAATGGTCCATGTAGGGTTTGTAAAACTGCTGTTTGGCTTAAATTATTGCAAATTGCAAAAATGGATTTTCCATTTTTTTTCGCGTAGGAATTTCGGGAAATCCTCCCTTTAGTGATCCCCAAGGATGCTTAATTTCATTTTTCTACGATCAGCAGTTCCGGCTGTGCCATGCTGTGCGTTGTCGGCCAGTCACTGTTTTCACACCTCCGCCGCGGATTGGAAATAGCGGTACCGCTGAACATTTGCGATCGTTTGTCCATTATACACATCCTTGACGCCGTTCACATCTCCGCGTTCAAACCGCTATTTCAGTTCCGCGGCGTGAAAAGACCCTCAGTCGGTAACGCAAGAGTTAAACATTACGATAAACGAAACGATAAATGTAGATTGTAAGCATAACCTCAGTAGTAAGCGAACAGGGAGACGAGCTGTCAGTAGGCCTCCAACAAGTCTCGTCGTCAAAAGGTCGCGGGAATACGGTGGAAGCAAGTGGCACAAGAGCGGTCCGAGTGGCGCGCCTTGGGGGAGGCCTATGTCCAGCAGTGGACGTCTTTCAGCTGTCATGATGATGATGATGTACGCATACTGATTGATGGTATTTCCATTTTTAGCTTCCGTGAATTTGTGTAAAATCTCACAAGATATCTATTTATTTCAATAAAGGAAGCGAGTTGTGCAATAGGAATTGATTCACGGGGCCGGCGCTCTGACTCAGTTCCGCAGCTTCGGTGCAACGAACCGCTGACATGCATACCAACTATTTACGTCTGCTTTAATGACTCCACTGTGGCACAGAATACCAACCACATACACCAACTTGAGGCAAAGTCACGGTCGTTTTGGTGATCATGACAATGACCTCCAAATTGAGTGAATGGTTTGATGCAATATGGCGAGTGAGAACGTAATTGTGTGTTTTAATAAGCGTCAAGTTTACGGTCGCTGATAGCAAATCAGAGCCAACAATCTTTACTATAAATAGTTTTTGTCCCTTTCTGTCTGTTTGTTTCTTAGAGCTAATCTCCGGAACTACTAAACAGATTTACATGCAGTTTGAATTGTCATTCAAAAAATCAGCTTATAGTCTTGCGACTGATCGCCAATTCGAAACGAAAAAAAATGTACTCATACCTAGGTGTATAGAGGTATCATTTGGGGTACAACATAATATAAGTACACTTTTATCGTCGATATCGGGAACATAGCTATCGTCATTTTGTCATATACCTACTACAAAAAAATATTCAGTCAATGAAAATACCAGCACAGAGGCATTCAATCTCAGTCATCTCGTCAGGGATGCTAACCTAACCACTGGCAACGCATTCAAAATATTATGATTCCTTAATGATTGTGGGTCACAGTGCATTATCATCACATCAGGTGACCTGAGTTAGAAATAGCGAGTTTTATCTTAAAGTGCATTGTAAATTGTACGGCAAGTACTAAGTGGCATACGAATTTGCAATGGCGTGACGGCCATACGGTGACTCCATGGGTAAAAAAAAAACAATAGGATAGGCAGTGAGTGCAATGGCACATCGTTTATTGAGCAAATAGGTCACGTACATGTTTTAATTTATCGGACTTCCTTAGAAGGAATGTTATGTTTTCCAAATTTATGTGACTACTAGCTTTTCCCCGCAACTTCGTATGCGCAGAAATATTAAAATAAAAAATCCCGTTTTTCCCGTGGGAATTTTGGGAAATCCTTTCTTAGCGGATGCCTACGTCATAACATCTACCTGCATGCCAAATTTCAGCCCGATCCGTCCAGTGGTTTGGGCTGTGCGTTGATAGATCACTATGTCAGTCAGTCAGTCAGTCAGACCTTTGAGTTTTATATATTTAGATCACCGTATTCCGTATGTAGAATTAACAAGCGTTCAATTGTGACTGATTCAGCCAGCCTTGTAATAATATGGAACATATATGTATAAATGAACACTTTATTTTAATTAAATTCAAACCTTTTGAATCCCCAACAAAAGCCAAAAACTATCTGTCAAAAACAATTATAAAAAGTTAATTTTTATTTGAAATAGAGTCAAATTAATTTAATAAAGCTTTGAAGTAAGAGTATTACTCGTACAGTCAGCAGCAGAAGTAGATAAGCTGTCCAGGTGTTCAAAATGACCTACACACGCCCTTAACGTCTTAAGAATAAGGTTCGTGTGTAGGTCATTTTGAACACCTGAACAGCTTATCTACTTCTGCTGCTGACTGTACATCAACTCAATAAAAATACACTATATTTTTTGCTAATAAAGTCTATATTCGTTAAAAGGCGAATGATTGGTAGAAAGCGTTTCGGGCTATACTTAGGGTTGGTTGATTCAAACCGTCCGTTAAAGCTAACGTTAACGAATGGTTTAAATCAACCCAAGTCGCCACGCGGGCCCAGTGCGGATTGGGGACTTCAAACATTGTTGAATTAGTTCAAAGATACCATCACCACCACTACAGCCTATTTACGGCCCACTGCTGGGCACAGGCCTCTCATCACGAGAGGGTGGGCTGTAGTCTCCACGCGGGCCCAGTGCAAATTGGGGAGTTCACACACATCCTTGAATTACTTGGCAGTAGCGTGCAGGTCCCCTCACGTTGTTTTCCTTCCTTTCCTTCACAGAAAATCTCAGTGGTAAAACATCGTGAGGAAACCTGCATGCATTTGAGAAGTAATTGAAGGACGAGTGTGAAGTCCAAAATCCGCTCTGGGGCCGCGTCGGGACTATTGCCGAAGCATCCTCCTGACGAGAGGACGCCGGTGTCCAACAGTGAGCCGTAAATAGGCTGTTGTGGTTGGTTGGATTGGCTCCGTCTCACATTTTTATTACTGCTCGTATATCCCTGATACAGTACGCTCCACGGATGTTACGCTTTGTAAACTCCTTTTAACACCAAAATAAATCTTCAACAAGCGCCAAGTTCATTCTACAGACAGACCTTGACTGGCAATTTATTGGCAACGATTTGGATTTAATTACCTCCTTCATAATAATTACAAATAATTAACATTTTAATATTGTCTGTGGAATACGAACCGACTGAATATGCTAATTATTACGAGCAACTAGTTTTATGAATGAAATGTTCGTTAGACGGCGGCGGCTACGGCTCAGAGACGCGAATCGCGATTCAATTACACCGAGGAACGTTGACCGTAAAAAGCCATTTTGGCAAACCTCTTCGCTAATTACAATTGTAAAACTACAACAGAATAGTTAAAAATAATAGTTCATTTTTATATGTGTAATTAATTAATCCAAATGCTTTATTTTTAAAGTTAAGTCATAAAATGTACCATTTGACAAAAGCAATTTTAAAATAATGTGGCGTAATTAACGTAATTTTCGTTAGCCAAACAGTAGTGAATAAATTCAGTTATTTTTTCAATTGGCTATGGGTGAAAAATGACAATGTGCTCGATTATTTTTTTATGGATAGGAATATGCAGCACTACTTCTTGAAAAAATCAATAATGTCAATAGTGTCAACACTTTTTTTCAAGAAGTAGTGCTGCATACTTGGACCAAGGAAACACCTTTATTTCAATCGTCATAACGCAAAACCAATTTTATTTTTTACGCAGAATCTACGGCACGGAAAATTCTGAGATTTTTTTCTCTTGATACGGAAGGTTATTCCTATCCTTAAAAAAAAAAAATCCAGCACATTGTCATTTTTCACCCATAGCCAATTCTTCCGTATTTTTATTTTTATTTTCCATCGCTTTCGACGTCAGTGAAGCTGGTCGCATCTAAAATGGAAGTAGAAGTGAATGGAATGCGGTGTCAACGGAAAAATAAACAAAATTGGAATTGAAGTGTTAAATTCGAAAATAGACCGAAGCGGCATGCGCGGCGCCTGTCAGAGTGCATTTCAAACGGAACAATTAGCGTTCTATATTTAAAAGAGTGTTGTCAAAACATTGTCATTTGGATCCCGCGTTGGTGCTTTTCACGGAGGGTTTTTTTTAAAGCGTCGAGTGCGTCGTTGTCCGAGTGGCCTCGGACACGGTCGTAAAACTAGTATAAATTCGTAGTTTCGGATTCGGTTTTTTGATAAAATATTCAGTGGGAAGCCAGCTGCCGCGTGGCCGCCCTTGACTGCGCGCCGCCACGCGCAAATCGCCGGTGCCGACCTAGACGTGCCTCCGACAGACGTATCACCATTTTTTCATCGCACGATTCTTAATACGATTTCCGCGAAAAAGTAAAAGCGTTTTTTTTATCCGGCCAATGTTGACACTGGCCGAAACGTGATCGCGGGAACCACAACAAAGGCTTGAAGCTATTTTATAAATGGAATTAAGTAAATGAACCTATATTTGAAACACGTTAAATTAAAAAAAAACTAATTAGATTTATATTTATTTTATACTAGCTTTTGCCCGCGACTTCGCCCGCGTGGAATTCGGTTATCGCGCTCCCGCGGGAAGTATGCGCTTTTCTGGGATAAAAAGTAGCCTATGTCCTTTCCCGGGACTCCAACTATCACTATACCAAATTTCATTCAAATCGATCCAGCGGTTGAAGCGTGAAGAGGTAACAGACAGACAGACAGAGTTACTTCGCATTTATAATATTAGTATGGATGTTTTGCATGCGATGTTATAGAAAAAGTAATATCACGTTAACATGCTATGCTAGTTGTTGAAAAGTATATCTATGAAAGAAGTTAACGTAAATCTACGTTAACATCTTTTGTGAATTATGTAGGTAGGTATTAGCTTCTGCACGCGAATTCATTCCTGTGGAATTTGGTTCGCTCCCGCGGTAACCATGCATTTTTGCGGGATAATAAGTATGACCTTTTCATACTTATTATCCCGCAATGGGACCGCCTTCTGTTCCGACGGTCGCGGGTACGAGTCCCGCTTGGGGCAAACTTTGTGTGATGAGCACCAATTTTTGTACTGGAGTCATGGATGTTTAGTATTTATATTTGTAAGTATGTAAAAACTCGATATAAGTATTATTCTTCGACTTACTTCCTAAATTTTACACCGCTGATCATTGTTATTCCTTTCGCATTCTCCACTTTCCCAAGGTTGACTGGAAGAGATCGCTGTGCAGCGATAACTGTGCTTGTTGTATACCTAATATAAATCTTGGTGTTTTGATTATAATGTTTAATAAATAGTATACCTAAGAGTTGTATTGTAGGTAGGTACATGTACATATTGTAAGAGTACCTAGTATCATCATAGAAATGTTCACTGACCCTAAAGCAGAGAGAAAAGAACCTGAAAATGCTCATGGAAGCGATACTGATATAGCGATAGCGCTGTATTTCTGCTATTTGACAGTTCGCAAAAAAAGGCCTTTGAATTCGCAAAAATAATATAAGTGCTATATCTATCAGATACGATCAGCCGCTCCATCTCGCCGGGTGGCTCGCACGGACCATCGCGTAGCAACAGTCAAAAAATAGGCCTCACGTATGCTTATTTCATATCGATCTACTTTTTATTGACCGCTTTTTATCGATAGAAACCATTAACAATCATTGATGGAAAGACTGGCAGCCGAAACGAAAAAAAGACAGAAAAACACACAGACAGCTGACATCACGCGTTCGCGCCAAAAGTAAAGGCACTCGCTGCGCAAAAAGATTGCCCACGCGAAAAAAACTAATTGTGAACGGTCAATCGCACACCGCTGCTAATAGAGCCAGGGTATCTGAATAGTGATTCGAAGAATCCCGTGTTTTGATTAGCAAACCGTAAGAATAGAAAATTGTCTGGTTAGCGGCCGTGACATCTTGGTTGTAACCCCGATGTCGTGAATGAGCCTTGTTGTATTAAAAATTCCATAGAAATTTAAATCTAACTATTAACTTCAAGAGTTTCGACTCCAAATAAAAGGTCCAAACTTAATAATTTATCTATCACAGTGTCTAAAGTCTGTAAGTCCAAGTAAGTGGCATGGCATATATATGATCTGGAATGTACTTATTCAACAAATAAATAAACAACTCTTACAACTTTACGGTCATTTATTTTCATTATCACTGGCAACACTTTTTTTTTTTTATTGTACGAGGTCTATGAACGATGATCGGCTTGTCGCGACTTGTAGTGTAGACTCGTGGGAGACCAACCAGGATGCAAGATCAATTTAAAAAAGTTTGAAAAAGCTTTCGCGCGTATACTTGACCCACCCACTGTTTAGTTGGTGGGGATGCTTACGATATCTTAGAGACCTTATGTAGGACCTGATGCTTGAACGACGCACTTCACGTGTATTGCAATCTATTTCCTTTACAAAGTTATAACTGTCGGAACAATTTACCCCGGGAACTTCCAACCCCGGCCTCCCCTACGTAATTTTATTATTTTTATATGAAACCTGTTTATGTTACCATTGTTAAATTAATGGGCTCAAATCGCTTGCCGAATTTGTTTTTGAGCCTAATAAGTATCACATTCAAAATGTAAGAAATGAGACAGCTAGTTATAAGTATAATAGGAACAACTCATAATAACGGTCCACTGTGCGTTTGGGAGCTGAATGGGCCATCAATCTTGGATGGAGGAGATTTATTAGCGTCGATTCGTTTGGAAGGGTATCGGGCGGGACGGCCGATGTGTCGACACCTTTACATTGTAATGAGCCGTTTGTTTTACGGCGTAGTAAAACAGATTTACAGTAATTATCTTTCGCAAGTGGGTAAATATGATAAAATTACTTAATAGCGTACTATGATAAATTATGATTTCTTTAAGTACTTATAATTTACGTAAGATTATCGGGATGATGAGGTTCCATCCATCGTTGGTCAGCTGAAAACTGAAAACTGTAGCAAAGGTCAATCGCTTTATGTATTCTACTACAACCTATTTCTTACAATTTAAATAGTAGAATAGATAATAGAAGGTAGAACCTTTGTCCAAAAGTAGGTCAGGAAACCAACTAAAAATATGACAGCTGAGATTTCGCAAATTTTCATACAGTAGCAGAATCAAGGAAAACCGCCTTGTGTACCTTTCATAGGTGGGTAACCGGGAAACCCACCCCCCTGGCCTGATTGGATTATTATTCGAACACCATCATCCCACCCTAACGGCGCAGTGAACCTTGGCCGTAATGGAATTTAAAAAATAAACACCTCCTTAATGAAGGAGAAATGAAACCCGATGGAAAGGAATATTATATTTCAGCGTCGATTTAATGAAGTTACGCAAAATGACAGTCATATTTGAAAATCTAAAATATACAATAATAGGTCAATGTAGAATGAATAACAAATTCTCAAGCAATAAAAAAAACGTACCTTATGAATTTTGGTAACATGCTACCAAAGGTCTCAACCCCAATTATTATAGTAAGTAGATTTTTTATAACTATGGTAGGTAATGGCAAACGAGCGTACAGCCCACCTGATGGTAAGTGGTCACTGTAGCCCATGGACACCGAAATCCTATAATCCCCCATTAAGAAACCATAAGATCTCGAATGCGTCGCCTACCCCGAGGCCTAAGATGGAATGCCTCTGTGACCGAAATTTCACCGGCTGCCTTAACACACCCCCCGACCGGAACACAACAGTGCTCGCACTGCTATTTGGCGGCAAAATAGTGGGGAAAGACGATGGTACCACCACGGACGGACCTAGCACCAGGCCCTACCACTAACAAATATCACTAACAGATACCTAAGTAGGTTGAACATCTTGAATTTTTTTTGTGATTTTATTTGTTTGGCCGTTCAACATAAGTATATTTACAATACTTTGAGTACAAGTTCGAGAGAGAAATCAAGAAAAGAATTCGAATGGGCTGGGCAACGCTTGGGAAACTTCGTTGAGTCTTCTCAGCGTCAATACCACCAAGCTTGAAGACTAAAGTCTTCAATCAGTGTGTCCTACCTGTAATGACATACGGACGGAGCCGAAACGTATGGACACTCACGGTCCGTCTGGTCCACCAACTAAAGGTTACTTAGTGAGCTATGAAAAGGGCTACGCTTGGTGTATCTCTGATGGATCGAATCCGGAACGAAGTAATACAGCAGAGAACCAACGTTTCCGACAAAGCCCAAAGAATTAGCAACCTGAAGTGGTATGGTTTCGTCACCTTTGCCGAAGGAACGAACGCTGGAGCAGACGATTTCTCGAAAGGAGACCACGAATCGGCAAAAGAAGCCTAGCACGCCCTGTGGCTAGATGGAGCGATGACTTGTGGCAGAAACTGGAAGGTAATAGCTGAAGACCGAGCTAAGTGGCGATCAATGGGAGAGGCCTATGTCCAGCAGTGGACTGATGCAGGCTGATGATGGTGAACGTTGAGTAACACGTGAGATGCAATGTTCCCGGTGAAAAGTGCTGCGGGATTGCTAGTAGTCGAGTACTAGAAAGTACGCAAACGTAGTGTAAGTAGTAATTTACAAACCCACGCGTACTCTGAAAATACGCGTCGGCGTTTTCCACGAAAAACCGCCGGGAAAGAATAACATAAATGTATTACCATCGCAAAACGCCCTTGACCTGAGCGGTATTAAAAAAGTTCAGATCGGTTGTATCCCTTAAAAGTAAACAAACTCCTTAGTGGGCATGGAAATGCGCTGTTATTTTGGCGCAGGTACAGTCATATACATAATCGTACATCAAATCCGGCGTCCTTATTCCCAATAGGTGTGGGAAGAAAGAAGCCATTTTGTTGTACTAGCTGTGATACAGGCATATTTCCATCGCTTAATTTACTTTCATGGTATTTCTCATATACTTATTTTAGTTTAGTTTGCGTGAAATAAAACGAAGAAAATGCAGTTAACGTTGTGTTTTGTAACTGCTTTTGTTTGCTAAACATGAAAGGATCAGATAACAAAGACACTTAATAAATCTGACCGAAGTGTAGCACGTGTACTGATTTTTTGTTCACATTTTGCTTCGTGCCTGCGTGCCTGTGTTTTTTTCCGTGCCTGGATTTCTACCGTTAACGGGATGAAATCCGGGATACCACGATAAGTTATGCACTTAAAGTAAGTCTGTCTGTCTGTCTGTTACACCTCTTCACGCTTCAACCGCTGGACCGATTGAGATGAAATTTGGCATGGAGATACATAGTTGGAGTACCGGGAAAGGATATAGGCTACTTTTTATCCCGGAAAAGCGCAGAGTTCCCGTGGGAACGCGATAGCCGAATACCACGCGGGCGAATTCGCGGGTTGAAGCTAGTAATTATATAAATGCGAAAGTAACTCTGTCTGTCTGTCTGTCTGTCTGTTACTTCTTCACGCTTCAACCGCTGGACCGATTGAGATGAAATTTGAAATTTGGGGTCCCGAGAAAGGACATGGGCTACTTTTTATGCCGGAAAAACGCAGAGTTCCCGTGGGAACGCGATAGCCGAATAACACGCGGGCGAAGTCACGGGGAGAAGCTAGTAATTATATACCTAAATGCGAAAGTAACTCTGTCTGTCTGTTGCCTCTTCCCGCTTCAACCACTGGACCGATTTGGATGAAATTTGGTGTGGAGATAGTTGGAGTCCCGGGAAAGGACATAGGCTACTTTTTATCCCGGAAAAACGCAGAGTTCCCGTGGGAACGCCATAGTCGAATACCACGCGGGCGAAGTGGAACAGAAGCTAGTGTGATATATACCTACATAGATATATGATCTGACTGCTTCCGGTGTCTAACTTTAAAAGTAGCTAATCTATACACAAATCTCCAACTACACACAAATAAGTCATGCTAAATAGCAATTAAACCCGGCACAGGAACTCGCCAAGTGTTTACAAAAACAAACTCCCCCTTATTAAATTACGGACGAAACCTACACTTACATAGTTTTTCTTTATCTCAACGAATTAACGTACGAAAGTACTCGTAATATACTCAATTACCGCCAAAGGGTATCATCAGAGGCGTATTTACCCTAGGGCCATGGGGGCCATGGCCCGGGGCGGCAGGCTCTGAGGGGCGGCGCCAGCCGCCCCTCAAAGCCGACCTCGGTCGAATTTTGTACACTTTTTTTAAATTTTTTTTGTATGATTTTTAAAAATCAAACAAAACTACGAGTATTTTCTACATTAAAATATTACTGAACTTTTTAACATTAAAATTTGTTAAGCTCGTTCTACACTTGTATCATATCAGCGTATCGTATCTCCGTCGCGTAGCACCGACGCGTATCATGATCGTTAGTGTGTGTGGACGCAAAAAGATCGCGATCATGCTACCCACCGTATCTGATCGCTTGCGATCCATGTTGATACGCGTTTATTAAAACCATCAAGATAGCGTACACCGTAACGTTATCCAGGATCTGATTATGCCAATAAATAGTACCCAAATAGTACCTACGGAATATCTAGGTTAAAAAATAGTACCCTTTAATTTCCCGAAATATAAGGCTTGTTCACGGTGTAGGTACGCTACCGAGCATCAAGCTGGCGTACACTGCGTGGATCTCTGAAACGGCTTTGGTTCTCAGGAATGATTTATAGCTCAAAAATACTAGCTATAGTACCCTACGCCCGTCATTCATGATTTCAAACATACACACAAATAAACACTTGTTGCTGTAACAACTTTGGACGCCAATGTTCATACCACCTCACACTGATCTTTTATATGATAGATTTCAAATATCATGGACTTCTTCATAATTTTTCTGTAATCTATAGGTCAATAACTATCCTCCTTATTTTTTCAAAAATTTTAGGTCCAGTAGTTTCGGAGATAAGGGGGGGAATGGTCATTTTTCGCCTATTTTCTTAAATAACTCGAAAAGTATTGACCAAAAAGGAAATTAAAAAAAATATATTTGAGATCCCCATAAGAAGTACTTTCATTTGATATGTCACGCGATATAGTTTGAAAAACATCATTAATATTTTTTCAAATTTACTCCCCAAAAATAGGGTCTATGTTTAAAATTCATTTATTTTCGTTACACGTCCGTCTTTGGGTCACAAACTTACATATACGTACCAAATTTCAACTTAATCTGTCCAGTAGTTTCGGAAAAAATCGACTGTGACAGACGGACGGACAGACACACGAATGATCCTATAACGGTTCCGTTTTTACCTCTTGAGGTTCGGAACCCTAAAAACAATTTAAATTGTCTGTAAGGGATTTTTTACTCTTACATGGCAACCAGTTGAGACAAAAACTTCTATTCTTTTCCTAACCTCTACACATTATTGTCATGATGGAAAAAATACTTTAAAATCTTGACATTGACATTGTAGTAACCATAAATTAGCTGATAGACACGCGTACTACTCGCCGAACTTTTATCCAAACGGTACAAAATGTGCCGCTTTGGTGGCAGCAAATGAGCTGACGAGTAAGTACGCGTGTCTATCAGCTACTTAGATGTTTTAAAGTGTAATAAAATACACATTGTATTTTTTTGCCTTTTCTAACAACATAAAGTCCGGATTCCCGGGGCATATCCATACTAACATAATGATTGAGGTCGTTCACCCCGTGTCTAATCCAAATATCCGATCACTGTTAATAACACTATTCTACCTAACCTATGTAATAATACTAAGACGCATCATTTAATATGTTCTCGAGTGCACTAGCCCTAGCGCTAGGGCGTGGCCTCCGAAAGAGCGCGCTGCATGTGATAGAAAGAGATGACCAATTTGGGAGCGTACGGTGCAACAAAACCGGTTTTTTGTTAGCAGTCGGCCTTCTGTACGTTAGTACTATTACGTATTCTGTGTCCGTACTTACCGATCTTGATACGCGTATCCGATCGCGAGTGTGTGGGGACTTTAATAAACGCGTATCAGCAAGCGTACAGATACGGCGCGTAGCATGATCGCGATCTTTTTGCGTCCACACTCACTAACGATCATGATACGCGTCGGTGCTACGCGACGGAGATACGATACGCTGAAATGATACAAGTGTGGACCGAGCTTTAGACGTAGTAACCGCGAATTTTGGGTTTTTAGGCAAATTAGCGACAATGGCTGAAACAAAAAGCCATAAACTTGCAAAGCATTTACCCAATAGATCTTGCAGATGATCTGCAAGATGAATGCGTTCTTTAAAAAAAAACCTTTTATGTAAGTCTATTTTCTAAATAAATTATTTGTACCTATTGTTTTTACATTTATTTTTGAAAAAATAAATAAGTTTTCCGCCTTGTAAGGGGCGGCAAAACCCAGTGGCCCAGGGCGCATTTTTTTTAAATACGCCTCTGGGTATCATTACGTAGATGTAGGCTTTTCTGCGACAAGGTTGTACGTTCAACAATGGGGAGCGTACCGTAGAACTTTGTAACAATGGCCTGTGTGTTTAGCATATGGACCACCTACTACGCCCAAGCACCTCATTGACTCTTTTAATTATAATAAAACGACTAGGTATGTTCACGTAGGAGGGTGTCTAGGCTCCTTCCGATCGTGAGGTCATTGAACTGGCGAAATATTAACGGCGCGTAGTATAGGTCAAAAAGGTACCAAATTTTAGTCGCGTTTAAAGGCCTAAAACTAAAAATTGGCCGGAGATTATAGGTCTCGAAAAATTATATATGAAGCATTGATATGTTCTCTTTAATCTGAGCTGCGGAATTTGCGATACGTCCAGGTCGTCATTACAAAAATAAAACCGGCCAAGAAGCGAGTTAAACTCGCGTGGAGAGGGTTCCGACTTTTGATTATTTTCAATGATGTCATTTTCAAACGGTTTCACAGGATAGCTCTTTTATATGATAGATTGCAAATACCATGAACTTTTTAATAATTTTCCTGTAATCTATAGGTCAATAACTATCCTCCGTATTTTTTCCAAAATTTTAGGTCCAGTAGTTTCGGAGATAAGGGCCCGAGAGGTCATTTTCGCCTATTTTTTTAAATAACTCAAAAAGTATTGAACAAAAAAAAAAATAAAAAAAATACATTTGAAATCCTCATAAGACGTACTTTCATTTGATATGTCACACGATATAGTTTGAAAAACTTAATTAATATTTTTTCAAATATAGCCCCCGAAAATAGGGTCTATGTTTAAAATTCATTTATTTTCGTTACACGTCCGTCTTTGGGTCACAAACTTACTTAAAAATACCAAATTTCAACTTAATTGGTCCAGTAGTTTCGGAGAAAATCGACTGTGACAGACGGTCGGACAGACTATAAGGGTTCCGTTTTTACCTCTTGAGGTTCGGAATCCTAATAAAACGACTATGTTCACGTATAGGAGGGATCTAGGCTCCTTCTGATCGTGAAGTAATTCAACTGGCGAAATATTTACATTAGTAATTATTAGTTCTAAATCATGTATTTTTTTTATACAGGTGACTTGCTCCTTTCAGATGCCGTTATCAATGGAGAGAGATTCTCAAGGAAACAGATAGTTTTAAAGATCTAAGCATACATAGGGACAGATAGACAGCGCAGGGACTTTGTTTTATACTATGTAGTGATTATAACATGGGTCAACAAATAGGCTGCTTTTCTCGTTGGGGTAGACTAGACCCCAATAGCCAATACCAATCCGAACCTCGAGTTCATACTATGATGACATACGGTCACGTGACTTTTTACAGGATTTATTATTAGACATTGATCCGAAAAATGGCCGAACGACTCGGGCACCCGTTTGGCGCTCATAAAGGTTTACTTTTGTATCAAATATTTATCTTGACACATGTTATTATTTTTTTTATTTTTTTTATCAAGAAATATTTATAGAGGCTTAAGTACGACACATGTTATAAAGAGGCGTTATTAGCATATTGGAATTTGGAACGTAACATGCCAGTTCAGTTCGTGTCAGTTTGCTCCATATATTTTGACATATTCTGTTAGGTATTGTTCGTCCATATGTTATTACTTATTATAGGTCAATGGTACCTACGTAATACAAGCCACACAGGTAGAGTTAAATCTCAATCTATCAATACGTGCCATTCCGACTGGCGGCTGTCATCGCAATTACATAATATATGAGGCGATGATAGTTGATGGACGACCTATGGCACTCCCAACTAGTATGGGAATTAACTATGCTTGAAGGCACGCAAAAAAAGTTAAATGAATTTATAAACTTTGAAGTATTTCCTGTTAAAATTGAAACGAGGCCTGAACCTGTTTATTTGCTATTTTTAGTTTAATTTTAAATATAAAATGATGATTTAGCAATCAAACTATGTTTCAGTTTTTTTGTTAAATGCCTACTACATAATAATTTTCCTTGAAGTTCGTAGTCAGAATACATTGTCTATTAATTACGCATTTGCATCCAAATTCCTCCCGAAGTCCCGACTCCCGGCGTGCAGGTGTAATTACAATGTTGCCTAACTCGGTGCATACTTAATAAGATGGTAAAATTAAAACCCTAATTAACCATTAATTTTAATTTAGTCATAGATTCGAATCAAGAATTCAAAGGCTTCTAGTAAATTCAAAAAATGTTAGCAGTTAAAAAACATAAAGGTCAAAATAATGAAGTTAAACGACCTTCAACGGCGGCTGATTGTGCATAATCGTATTACATTTTATTCTTTACGTAAATTGAAACTTTATCTTGAAAGTGAGTCAGCAGTTTTTGCAAGTTTATAATCCAGTGAGATACGAGGTTACGAAAGTTTTTAAATGTATTTGGCATTGATCTATTATAAGTAAGGATTCACAATCAGCCGGAGAAAAATGACCCATCGAAACGGGTGCCCGAACTGTTCGGGCACCCGTTTGGCGCTCAGTAAATTTGACACTTAAGTCTTATAGTGTTAGGTTTACTTTTGTATAAAGTATTTATCTTGACACATATTATAAAGAGGCGTTATTAGCATATTGGAACGTATTTTCTAATGTCAGTTTGCTCCATATATTTTGACATATTCTGTTAGGCACTGTTCGTCCATATGTTATTATAGGTCAATGGTATTGGGTTATTACGCTATGCCATGTGGCCGAAGACAGGGTGAAGAAAAAAGCAACAGCAGGTGCGGCTTCACAGGCTGATTTAAATTTCGTTTAATAAATTTTAATTGGAAAGCATTAATCGAAGTTAATAACCACCGCCGAGATATTGCGTATTGGGTAATTATTAAGCGTGATTAATTATAGGAATGGCGAAGCTGGAAATTGTTTTTTGGGTCTATTTCTAGATGATTGCGAATTTATTGAGAGCATAATGTAAGTAATCATTTGGTTTAAATTGTAGACGGATCGAGTTCTATAAATCAGTATTTTTTCATGTAGGTACAAAAGTATAGCATGACACAACTTAGAAGGCGTGTGGTGAAGCGCTTAAGCCGTTGATGCAAAGTTTAATATTGCTTGATCCACGCGCCTTGTAAGTTGTGTAAACCTGCATGTGTGTAATTAAGCCAGTTGATAAAAAGGTGCCTGTCATCTCCGCCTGGGTCGACCGAGCCAACTGCGATATAAAACCAAAATAATTCAATCAAATACCACACAGCAATTATTTTTATATTTATACATACTATATGTATGTATAAATATAAAAATAATTGCTGTGTGTTAGTCTGGCTAAGGCTCTAGAACTGCTGGACAGTTTTGGCTGACTCTTTTTCTTTTTATTCCTTGTGATTCACGGAAAGTTTTGAAAGAAAAAAAATGTGAAATATCTAAAGGAGCAGCGAATAAAAGAAAAATAACTTTGTATGGGAATCTGTGGTGACACGAAGTTCACCGGGCCATAAGTAGTTACTTGTATTATACCTAAAACGTTAAATAAATTGCAATTTATAACTTGATTGAACAAGAACATAAATAATTGGGAAGTAAAGAATAGGGAAGTATTTGGTCTTAATGATGCGGAAATGGGCTATAGGCGGCAGTGGCAACTGTCCATCAGGTGTCAGCCTACGAGATCCAGCATCTATGTAGGTATTTCTATAGCTATAAAAAACTGGTTTTAAAACAGATCCCAATTTAAATCATCCTGTAGACAGCGAAGGGTGCAACAGGTGTACGACGCACGCCATGTCGCCCCACGATTTCCCTTTGTTTACACTCACTCACACACACGCAACGCTGGTTACTGTTTACATCCATACTACTGTATGTGAACATCGGATACCGGAACTCTGTCTACTGTGACACAGCTCTAGCTACTCTTTCTACTGTGGCAATGTCGCGAGTCTAAGCAAAAGATGGTGATTTTTAATCTAAGATATTTTTTTTTTGTCGGAGAAAAAGGAGAAGTTACCGTTCATAGAAAGCCTTAATAAAAGTTTATATGTAGCATTGACCTATAATAAGTAATAACATATGAACGAACAGTGCCTAACAGAATATATCAAAATATATGGAGCAAACTGACATAAGAAAATACGTTCCAATATGCTAATAACGCCTCTTTATAACGAAGGCCAAACGGGTGCCCCGGCTGTTCGGGCACCCGTTTTGACGGGGCCATTTTTTCCGGCTGATTGTGAATCCTTACTTATATATAATAGATTAATGATATGTAGTATTTATTTTAATTTTTAATTAACCTTATTATAATCACAGTACTTTTGTAAATTGCTAGTCTACTCGTATGTCTACGTAATTGTCAAACTGAGCATTAAAATTTTTAGATAGCCCTGGGAAAACGTGATTATTTTTAGAAAAAGAAAGCAACACCATAAAAAGACAGGTGCGGTCGTGTCATAAATAGCTATGGGATGTAAATGAATCGGGTTAATGACCGTAAATACTTTAATTGCCGGAATCGAACCCACCAACACGTAAAAACAGGATCTTTGACACCCCTTAAATCAGGGATGGGCATAATTTTCCACCATCTTCCCTTTTCACGCTCTTCATAAAAACTTCTAACACCCCGATTACGTCCCACTGCTGGGCAAAGACTTTCTATTATCACGGAGTCTGTGCTATAGTCCCACTCCAACGAGTTTCCAATTTTGCAAATTACTTCGCAGACGCGTGCAAGTTTCCTCACGATGTTTTACTGAACAGGAAATCTCAATTGAAAAATTTTAGATTAAATTAGATTAAAAATTAAATTTACTGAGAAGTGTGTGTGAGCTAAGATTTGAACCTCTGGCCTTCTGTAACTGCATGAGAGGCGGTTATGTTAAAGCAGCTCGGTAAAATAAAAATCAAAACCCCTCAAAAAATGTGGTACAGGTGAATATTTCATCTATTTATTGCAAACTTAAACAAAAAAGAAACGAAAAAGATGAAGCAGTCATAAAGATTAATATGATAATTTAATAGCTAAAACTGGACTAGGGCTTTCAAAATAACGTTACTTAAATAAATGGGTAACATACTTACTGGTTTTTTTCTCGGTTTTTAATTAAATATATAGTATTGCTGATAATTAGGATATAATAGGCTCAGAACCCATGAGGTAATATTAATGTGATTAGGTATTTGTATGGCCAGGTTAGCCTTTAACTCTAGTTAAAGTTAACCTAACCCTGAGTTAACGAGGTCAGTGTGCAAGCGGCGTTATGAATAGTAAAGTGTAACTGTAAAAATAACACGGAAATTTCATGATATTTAATCCATAAGCCATAACTACTACTACTACTACAGCCTATTTGCGTCCCACTGCTGGGCACAGGCCTCCCCTCATCATGAGAGGGTTTGGGATTTAGTTCCCACGCGGACCCAGTGCGGATTGGGGACTTCACACACATCTTTGAATTACTTCGCTGATGCGTGCAGGTTTCCTCACGATGATTTCCGCCACCGAAAAGCTCATGGTAAATTCAAATTGAATTTCGCACGTAAGTAAACTTAGAGGTGCGAGCCGGAATCGAACCTCCGACCCTCGGCATGAGAGGCGGTAGGTCGAACCACTGGGCCGGTTCCTATATTCAACCATCCGTTACCGGTAACGGTAAGTGGCCTCTGGAAGCTACCAGCCGGTATCGGTTAAGCTGGTGTTTCTATATATTGTTTTCGTGACGGACCGTAAGCGATAGGACCCTACCGACCGAACTGTCAAAACCATGGAGGTAATAGTACATAAGTGATAGTTAATAGGTACCTCCATGTCCCCCATGTTACCTCCATGGTCAAAAACATTGTCGTCTGTTGGTAATCTGTATTTCCGTTCCGTTTAAAGCAAAATATGTTAAGTGATTTTCATTTAGTTTAATTATTAAATTCTGATCACATTACTTTTTGCAGTGAAATGATACGGTTTTAATATTAGGTACTATAATTTCATGTTACAATGTTGATTTTAATTACCTAGCAATAACTTTCTCGAAGTTGTAATCTTGTAATGTAACCTGATCAGAATCCAATCAGAGCCAGAGCCGCTGCAAAACTAGACTCGAAAATATAACATAAGTAAAAAAAACAAGCATCGTTCGGCACGGCACACGTATCGGTTAGACTCAGCTGAACCACTCCATGAATAAAGCATTGGTGGAGACAATTATTGTCTTCATACACCAACAGTACCAACGCAGTTGCTATTGCTCCGCAACGCGAACGAACAGTGTCTCCGCCGTGAACTGGATAAAATCTAAAGGGATTCACCGTCATGAGTATCAATGCCGGCGACCCGGCGATATACCTTTTACGGGCACACATAGGCTGCATTCCGCCCAGGTAAAAAAACAGAAGCTCATATGGACTATCCAGAAAGCATGCTCCTGATCTCTTCAGACTAAAACCGAGAGAAAGGCCTCCAGGTATGGCTGAACAGTGAATAAACTGACAGAGGACAAATATTGGCAACTCATCGTACTACAGGAGTAAACAGGGCTGCAAGTGCCACCCGCACCCGCATCAAACTTATAACTACACCATATAGTTCTGGAATATCTATGATCCAAATATGATGGCCCCATGGAAGAATGACCTCCAACAGCTGATCAAGAGAGCAATATATTATTTTAAGGAATGCAAACTGAATTGTGAATTTTACTTGCAGTGACATCTTTGCCATATATGATAAATAAAATATTTCTATCTATTTTTGTAATCTGTTATTTTATATATAAACTAACTATACTAGGTGTACCTACCTACTAGATAAACCATCACATTTTTGCTTCCCTTCCCGTTCCCAACACAAGTGTATCTTATTCCTGGATAAAAAGTAACCTATGTCCTTTCCTGGGACGACCCCCATACCAAATTCCATCTAAAGCGGTCCAGCGGTTGAAGTGTGGGTAACAGCCAGACAAAGATACTTTTGCATTTATAATATTAGTATAAACAAACAAATTTATTCCTATTAGTATGGATTTAAATTAAAAATTTAAATCATTTTAGTAAAAGAAAGTATTTTTCACTAATATTTTCCTACCTATATGTATAATGAAAATTTCAAAAATATCTTTATTTACGGCTGTAGGCACATGAATGCATTAGGTATCCCACTGTGGAGTGGATATTTATAGCCCAGTAGTGGGGAGAAATCCTGCAGTGATAATTATTATATACCACAGCCTTTAACAACTCTTAGAAATGTATTTTGCATCAATACATATTCTAGATTCAGTTAGAGAATATTAAATATCTGTCTCATTGAGAACATCTTATTGAATAATACATTTCTCAAGTCAAAGATTTTTTAAGCTACATTTAAATTTAAAGAAATGAGTTTCATTTTTGATGGTATCTGGAATTTAGTTATAGATATATAATAGTTTGTCTGTTAGTCTATGTTTGCTTCACAAACTGGTGACATATAGGTTGAATCAAAGTAATTTTGGTCAATCCCTGTGTTATAACCTTATGACCTCCCAAATGTACAGAATATTAAAACCCTCCTTTATAAGAATGACAAGTAACATTAATTTCTTTCATTCCATTCATGCCTACTTTTGTGAATCAATCTATTAATACTACTACTTACTACAACTATAGTCTATTTTTGTGTCCCACTGCTGGGCACAGGCCTCGGCCTATAGTCCCCACGCAGGCCCAGTGCGAGTTGGGGGACTTCACACAAATCTTTGAATTACTTTTCAGATGCATGCAGGTTTCCTCATGATATTTCCCTTCACCGAAAAGCTCATAAGTAAACTTAGAGGTGCGAGCTGGAATCAAACCCCCGACCCTCTGCATGAGAGGCAGTTGGTCGAACCACTAAGCCCCACCGCTTTGTGGATCAGTACATGATCTACCCATATTATAAAAAATCTACCTAAGGGTCACAAAGAAGATGAATATGAAACAGATAAAAAAAGACAAATATATATTTAATGATTATTTCAAAACAAATCTGCTTAATACACCTTTATCCATTGTATTGACTAAACTAGACTGTGTAAAATTTCTATCAGTCTGCATTCTTCTGTCTTCTGTTTAATTTAGTAGCTTCTTGACTAGGTATCTCAGGCTCAGGCATTGATAACATCAAGAGCCGGGTTATCGAGTCATTGGTAATATAAGGCCGCAGCTCAGAGACATTTTATTCCTGTTTTCTTCAATAATTTCAGAATCTAAGGACAAAATACACAATGTATTATTCTCTCCTCACAGAACATAACAAGTCAACATAACAAGGCTTGGTTTCTTTTTATGTGTCATTTTATATAAATCTGCCAAAGATTTTATTGAATCTCATTTGTGTAATTTGTGTCATGCATTAGTTCAGATTATTTGATGTGTATTTCTCTTTAAAAAGTATACATGTATACTATTTCTTAGTAGGTAACCAGTGTAAAAACCGTTTCTGACTTTGGAATTAGGAAAATTTACAATATATCCTTAGATATTCAAGCATTTAAGAAGGAAATAAAAACTGGAAGAAAGAACTTTGCAGGGCATTCATTCAAGCCAAGTTTGTCATTAATTTGTCTTCATTTCAGACCGCTACCTCGACATATTGATTTTAAAAATAAAGATTACTAACCTGGCTGTTACTTCATGATTATTTGATCCAATTTCCAATTAAAATTCGCATTGGAATCGCGTGGGAATTGCGCGGCAGCGAGCGATGGTCTCTGTGCTCGTAATATGTAGGGTTTTGCAGGTCTCGTTATAGTGATAATGCATTTTTTTGGTGATTTGGCCTCACGGGATGCGATTATTTCGTCACTAACATCACATACAAATTGCATTTTTATATATTTTATTTTTAACACATCCGTCGGTATCTTCGTAACCGGCCGAAATCGGGCGGTTAAATCCACTAACGAGGCGTTATTGGAGATTCATCTATTTGCCAAAACGTCAAGCTGACAGCTTAACCGACAGTTTTTCTTTTTAATATAGGAACGGTCAATCTGTCAAAGTTCATACAAATTGCTAACGAGCGGTTGCCAACTTTACCATCATCCGTTAGTAGCAAGGTATCGGTAGCGGATGCGTATATAGGAACGCTTTTTGCCTACGGATGGTAGGAAAACCTACGCCTCGTAAGGCAAAACGAGGCGTTACGTGGATATAGGAACCGGCCCTAGGCCACCACGGCTTTTAAGCCATAACACCCGAATTCAATTCATAAATCATTCATCATTTCCACACATTCATAATTTCCCAACTTTGTATACACAACGGTATACAAATTGGATAATTAGTGAAAAAATGGTGGTCGTATGTTAATAATTGTTTATGGATGGTCACATAATTTACTGATATAAATAGCTGGCAACCCTGCGCGAGCGCGGGCGCATCGCACCTGCTTAAGCAGCAGGCCATAAACACACGCGTTTGAAAAAACACTGGACGCTTGAAAAAAAGACTGGATAAAAAAGGCTTGCAGTGGCAAATAATTAAAGAAAATGTGATAATAAATCAAATTACTGGAGCGCTTAAAACTGTAACCTAGGCGCTGATGATAGGATCAACGTTTATTAATAAGTGTTCTATTTTCTCGATGATTTTATTTAGGCCGTTTAAAAAATTATAACGTAAAAATATAATTATAAATATATATATAATTATGATGATGATGATGATGATGATGATGATATAATTATGCACTACATTTAAAACTAGCTGCAACTACCCTGCAAACTTCGTACCGCCTAATAGTCAATGAGTGACGTGAGCTGTCAATTGTGGAAGATGGCGGAAGCGAATATCATTAAAATCATCATAATTTTCAGGTGCATTTTTTTGATATTTTAGTGGTTATTATGCTTTTCGGGGCGAAGACAAATCCAAAAAATCAAAGATCATCGAAATCGGTTCAGCCGTTCTTGAGTTATCATCATCATCATCATCATCATCATCATTTCAGCCGAAAGACTCGGCTGGGCAGCGTTCGGGAAGCTTCGCAGTGTCTTTTCGTCCAAATTACCGCAGTGTCTCAAGTCGAAAGTCTTCGACCAGTGTGTGTTGCCAGTGATGACTTATGGTTCCGAGACGTGGGCGCTTCCGATGGGCCTCATAAGAAGGCTCAAAGTCACTCAGAGGGCAATGGAGAGGGCTATGCTCGGGGTTTCTTGAGTTATAGGTGGTGTAAATAACACGACTAAAGGGTCAAGCAAAACGTTATGACGATATTTTACCCACAGAATCAGCTATCAATTATATTAAGCATGTTTTTTGGTTTTTATTTTTTTTCGAGTTGATAAAAAAAATGTATTGGTTTCAGGTATCGCTCACACCATCAATCCCTCTCATCAACAATGGTCCTGCTCCGTAGCGCTGATACACCACCCCAACTGAGGTGTAATGCTACGTTTACATAAATAGCGTTCAAAACGACATTCACAGGCGCGTTCACAGGCACGAGCGTGTAAAAGCAGGCTGTTTTTGCACGCGATCGTGAATGTGCACGTGAACGCCGTCGATCGGTCGGCTGTCGGTTTCCTATCGGTTGTTCGGCAAAGATCATTGTTGTTTACATGCACGGCGTTCAAAACGACATTCAACGGGCACGTTCACGAGCTCGGGCACACGCGTATAAACGTAGCTTAAATATGAGAGAACCCGGATGCGTTCAATTTGCCGAATGCATTTGAAAATTTTGAATCATCAATTTACGTACGAACGACATTAATTTCGTCTTCCTCTCCAAGTATGCACATGGTAGGATTGGTCGGATGTCAAAATCATCAAGATAGCTAAGTTCATTTTACATTATAATGTTGTGCTATACGCGGACGCCATTCGAGAACTTTGTCTCGGCAGCTTAAAAGTTCTGTGAGCGTCATTTAAAAGAATGGGGGCTATCGCGTGTGAATTTGCCACTAGAGGCGCTAGTGTCGCGTGAGGTCCAATAACATTCAGTTTTCACTGGTTCTGGCGGGCTTCGTGATATAAATCATAATTTCTTTAATTTACCTGTTTAAAAGTGATCTCCTTCGTGAAATTATCGCAAATATGGATTATTTGGCTATGAATGTAAACGCTTTGAAAAAAAAACATTTTTTTCAAACAAATCGTAACTGTTCAACATTGCGGCATAGCTGCTCGATATGATGATAGTTATTTATAATTAATAAACTTAATGAGATTCAAGATTGAAAACTTTCTTTCGGCGCCGATCTTATAAAGTCGCCTTTGACAGCTATACCTCTGGACCTTAGTCTACAGTGGCGCCAACTGGTGAGCAAAGAAACGATAGTCCCCATTCATTCCATCTCAATATTAATAGAATAAAGTGAGATGCTTATCTTATCTTACTTAAGTGCAGCCAGTTGTATGTAAATGTACTTATACGGTATTTATATTTTGTTGTGTTAGCTGGTAACACGGGGTCTAATTGATTACTCGACCTTTCACGCGACTGCAGATATGATGATTATTTCAATAATGAATTGGCAACAATAGAAACAAAACGCCGGTTTTGACGGCCGGATTGGTCCAGTTAGTAGTGACCCTGCCTTCTGTTCCGATGGTCGCGGGTTCGAGTCCCGCTCGGGGCAAACTTTGTGTGATGAACACGAATGTTTGTACTCGACATTTTTACGACTTATTACCTAGTTACTTTTCTTGTGTTCAAAAAGTTTCTAGTGAATTAAAAGTTAATACTTAAGCTAATTAAGTCGCGGGCAAAAAACTACTTTATTTATTTAAAGGTGCAACTGCAGAAACCGGCATTAAGTTCTGGTCTAAGATTATAGATGGACACGTCTAGTCTGTCTTACTATCGTCAACTGAACTAATTACGATCAGTCTAACGCTAATCGATCGCATCGATTAACAGACGTTAGTGCAGAAAAACATAAAATGGATTGCTGTAATTAGTTATATGCTAATCGCATGCTGTTAGTTACTAATGATACCGCAAGGCGATAATTTTATAATCTTCCAATAGTTAATTGATTATTATTACATGTTTATATAATAATAATAATAAATTGTTTATTTCGGACCATGTCCATATAATTGTTAGTATTACAAAAATATAAATATAAATTATATAGTTGTTACTAATTTTAATACATGTCTATACAACACCTGTGGTGACGAATAGACAAATGAGCTAAAGCTAAAAATGTCGTTACGACAGATATTCATTTTCTAAGGTAAAATAAATGACTAGCTTTAACTATTTCTGCTCTTTATATGATTCAATGAAGAAAAGATCGCGACTTTGAAAGTGCATGTTGTCTAAGGGCGATGTACAGTCGAGTTCGACAATATATACACACTTTTGCACCTTACCATGTTGTAATAAGGTCCAAAAGTGTACACATATTAATGAACTCGACTGTACCTATATTTATTAATAGACTTGCTTGAGTCAACAGCGTTAATGCTTCCCCGCCCCGCGCGCCTTCAAGACGAGTCGTGCTATACACAAAAGCAATTACTAAATGCTTTTTTAATATCATTGGTACTCGTATAGTGGTAAATAATAACATACAGCCCTTTGTTCCAAATACCCTGGAACTCCCATACCCCTTTAGCCCAACACGCGGCAAAAACATAAAAAACGTAAACATCGAGCACCTGCGCGCACAGATTGGCAGGTGCGGCGCCACCTGCGCACGCGCCTATGCAGTGGAGCGACGTTCGTGCAGGTATAGGGGTGGTGCGGCCATGTTGTCTCGGGGAATGTCGGTGAACTATTAGTGCTAGGTACTCGTAATAAATACTATCTACATATACTAAAATAACTCTGTAAAAGAAGTCGCGTCTGAAACTTGAAAATTAAAAGAAACTATCAAGTCGAGAGGACTATATAAACGATACTGAATACAAAATAACGATTTTTAGAAAAAAATACTGTATGTATGTTTGTATGTATGTATGTCCGGATTTGACTCGAAAGTTACTGGACGGATTAAAACAAAATTTGGTATAGGGGTAGTTTATAACACTGGTCAACATATAGGCTACTTTTTATTCCGGAAAAATGCATACTGGCCGCGTAAATAACCTATTAACGAATTCTACGCGGACAAAGTCGTGGGCAAAAGTTAGACTTTAATAAGTAGTTTTAACAGGTAGAACTAGCACCATTTTTATTTAGTATTATTAAGTACTTTACACCTGCATACTTACATAATATTATATATTTTTCTTTACCATTATTTATTATTTAAATGCATCCACTTATTTACAAAATATTCCAGACAATTTCACTTTGCATTTTGAGGTTAGGCGGCTTTACTTTGACACATAACTAGTTTCACCAATTCATCTCTCTTCCGACACTCTTAGGGCCAATACACAAATACACACCGGCGTGGATCTCTGGAACGGCTTGGTTCTCGGGAATGATTTATAGCTAAAAAAATAGTACCCAAATAGTACCCACCGCCCATTATTCTGCCCATTGTTCTGTATTTAACTTTTAACGAACTTGAGTGAATACTGTGCGAGTTTCCGTGGTAACACTGCCAAATTTCGTACACCGTTAAATGTTGGCATATCTCAGCTTCTATTATAGATAGAGTGGTGGAACTTGATGATCGTAGGGTACTATTTATTGAGCTACAAATCGTCCCTGAGAACCTAGCCATTCCAGGGATCCACGCGGTGTACGCCATGCTTGACGCTCGGCAGCGTACACCATGAACAGGCCTTATATTTCGAAAAGTTCAAGGGTACTATTTTTTAACCTAGATATTTCGAAGGTACTATTTGGGTACTATTTATTTGCATAATCAGATCTTGGATATCGTTACGGTGTACGCTATCTTGACGGTCACGATTTTTGTTTTGGCCCTAGGGTAAATATGTACGGTTTACGTCACACACGTGACACGACGACCACGTCGCAACGAAGCGCGACGTTCGCTTCGCACCGTGCTACGCTGCGACTTCGTGTCGTAAATATTTACGATTTACGTTGTAGATTTCCACGAAACGATGTCGCAGCGCAGGACGTCGTCACACCGTGCCACGACGCGACGTCGTATCGTGTATTGGCCTCGACGGGCCTCGATGGATTGTCTGTTTGTGACTCACCTGTTCGCACTTCAGCCACAGGACGATGGTGGCGCCGGGCCTGCGCAGGCGGCCCTCGCGTTGCTTCTGCTCCGCTAGCAGCTCGCTGTGCCGACGCCCTGTCTTCAGCCAGACCTCTATGGACCTATGGACAGACAGATAAACTTAGCTAGAATAGTTGTTCATCATCATCATCATCATCAACAGCCCATAGTAGTCCACTGCTGGACGTAGGCCTCACCTAATGCACGCCAATGAGCTCTGTCCAAGGCGTGCCGCATCCAATCTACACCGGCCACCTTGCGCAAATCGTCACTCCACCTGGCAACAGGGCGCCCTACACTTCGTTTGCCTTGTCGTGGTCTCCACTCAAGAACGCGTTTACTCCAACGACTATCCGCAGTTCTCGCGATGTGACCGGCCCACTGCCACTTCAAAGAGCTTATTCTTTGGGCTATGTCGACAACTTTCGTTCTCTGCCTGATCACCTCATTCCGGATCCGATCTTTCAGAGAAACGCCGAGCATAGCCCTCTCCATAGCTCTTTGAGCTACTTTGAATCGGTGGACCAATCTCACCGTAAGTGTCCACGTTTCGGCTCCGTAGGACGCACTGATTAAAGACCTTGGTTTTTAGACATTGCGGAATTTGAGACGAGAAGACTCGACGCAGCTTGCCGAACGCTGCCCGGCCAAGCTGAATTCTCCTTTTGGCCTCCTTCTCGAAGTTGTTTTTATCTAACTGCACAATCTTCCCAAGATAAACATATAAGACCGGCTCCGGCACGACATGGCTGTTGACCATGACTTTGGTTTTATCCAAGTTCATGCCGAATCCGACCTGTCTCGAGGCTTCAGCTAGGCCATTCAGCATCCAACGCAGCTCCTGCAGCGATTCCGCAGTCCTGATGGACGATATCGTCCGCAAACCGGAGGTGTGAGATGTACTCGCCGTTAATGTTTATGCCGCGTCCGGTCCAGTCTAGAGTCTTGAATACGTTCACCAATGCGTTATTGAACAGTCTCGGAGATATAACATCTCCACATCTCACCCCTCTACGCAATTGGATAGGCTTTGACTGTTCACCTTGGACCTGGACGCACATTTCGGCAGCGTGATACAGACATCTCAACACGTCAACGTAGCGGTAATCGACTTGACAGCGCTGCAAGGAGTCCAGAACAGCCCAGGTCTCGACCGAGTCAAAGGCTTTCTCATAGTCCACGAAAGCTAGGCACAGGGGCTGATTATACTCTTGGGTCTTTTGTATAATCTGCCGCACTGTGTGGATGTGGTCTATGGTACCATAACCCGTCCTAAACCCAGCCTGCTCCGGGGGCTGAAACTCGTCAAGCTTTCTCGATAGGCGATTTGAGATGACCCTGGAAAACAACTTATAGGCGTGATTCAGCAGCGAAATGGGCCTGTAATTCTTTAGAAGAGTTTTGTCACCCTTCTTAAAGAAAAGAGCCACCACGCTCCTGTTCCACGTCTTTGGAGTTCTACCAGAATGAAGGACAGTGTTGAACAGACGTTGTAATTCTCGAAGAACAGGTTTGCCTCCTGCTTTGATGCTCTGTCGTAACTCCATCTTCACCCGGTGCTTTTCCATTTTCGAGTTGTTTCAGGGTCATCTCAATCTCGTCTAATCCCACGTCTGGGAAGTCCTCGGTGCAGTGGCGGCTTAGGGTGGCTCGAGAATCCTGAGAGGAATGTTTAGGATGAGGTGCATGAGCAGCATACAGTTGACCATAGAAGCTTTCGATCTCCGATAGTATCTCCGGCTTAGAGAAAGCAATTTTTAGTTGTTCACTACATATCATTAAAAGATGCCTCAATATCAACCAAGAGGTAGATTACGTCTGAGAAATATCGATAAAAACACAAGAAAAAATAACCATCTTTCGCGTAGTTTCACAGATATTTCAGAGGTTTTTATTATTATAGTATTGCATGACAATCTGGCATTCAAAAACCTAACGACGATGAACATTTTACATCTCTAATTTAAATTACAGCCATTGTGATGGTAATCGGAACGTCGCATTACCCCAAATAATCACCCCAAAGGCGAGACATCGTCAGTATCGTCACACGGCGGACACGCCCTATAAAAGCACGATTTCGAACACAATTCGAATGAAGTGTCAATGTGTTTGCGTGCGTGGACGTCTGTCTGCATGCGAGGACGTCTGTACACTTGTAAATGTGTGTGTACCACTACGCGGGCCAATGATTCACTCTCCCTCTCCGGGTGAAACAAATGACGGTACGGGCGAGTTGGGCGCGAGTTGCGCGCCTGCTAGATTCAGGCGGGTGATTCCGTGGCCATTCTGTATGTAGTACTACTAAATATTCTGTGACATCGTTCTCCGTGAGAATTCCCATGGCCGTAGCAATAAGTGTCGAATTACGTTTACGCAATGAACAGTTACTGGTTACTCGTTTTCATAGTAAATTTTGAAGGTATTCCATGTTTTTTAAGGCGTGCGTGTTCAGATCTTATTTGGCGCTTGCGCCAGTTACTTGAACTAACGTTATTACTAGTGTTAGCAGTGTTCAAAACAATATAGGAAAGTTTACAGCACCTACTATGGAACTATAGATTTTTTAAATGCCTAAAGCCGACAAACGAGCATGCGCCGCAGCCCATAGATAACTAAAAGTGCCAGAGGAACCGCTAGTTTACTAGCGTAGTAATGTTTATTTCCCAATCTAATGTAATCTTTTACTACTAATATTCAGAGATGAACCTAGACAAACATTAAAAGTTTAAATAGAGTCTTATCAAGGGCGATCTTCTCCACACGAGAAGAAACTAAGCATTATTTCGAAGTCAGCCACGACCGCTGGTAGCTTGGTTAGCGAACTGCGACAGTAAGTGATAAAATTGCCGTAGAATAGGTACAACATCTAGCCGGGAGATAATGATATTCCTTAATAACTCTCTGCGTATGCTGAAATAGTACTTTGTGACAATTTGTGGGTGTATTGTATTTTTGTGACCGCATTGATTTGATAGGGATACAGTTGAATAAATTTCTCATGTATGGGACATTTCAATTAAGTATATATATCGAAGGGCCTCAGGGCGGTAACTAGTCGGTGTATCGGCTAATGCAAGTAATGCAAGTATGATCTAAACGCAGCACCGCTCGCATAGCGCGCTCTCGTCATAAAGACATTAAGTTGCGTCTTATATCGCCATAATAGCCACTTAAAAAGTCGTAAAAGGCGAAGGCAAAGTCGCCTCCGGTCTGCCTCAGATCTGGAGATAGGACGTGGTCTCTTAAGGGCCTCCACGTGCTTTATGCTCCAGGCTCATAGTTCTACTTTGGAGCTTAAGAGGAATTATGGTTTTAAGCCCGTTAGTGATATTTTTGGAAGTTTTTGATGGGAATATGTCTCTGTTTAAAGCTCAACAACTTACTTAGAAAATGACCAATTTGACAGTTCTCAGTTGGACGGAGAGGATTCGGGATAATCGCAGTTTAATTTCTAAATAAATAACACAACATATGATATGAGTTCAGTAGATTAAGCGATAGGGTTGAAAACACTTAAACACGAACATAGAGTGCTAAAATCATCAGTCGGATGGAAATAGCTACAACACTAAGTTTAGTTAACTACCTATTTAAAAGACATGATGACTCAGTCTCCACTGGACCACGCCTCGCAACCTGACCCCCCGACAACAAATAAATCAATAACCCCAAACTAAAGAGGTTGCAATAAAAACTGAGTGCTTAATAGACCAGTGTCCAGTGCTCCGTGATTTGATAAATTAAAAAAAAAACGTAAGCAACAGGTGTCGGGTCGGCGACCCGCGTTACATCACGGGTGAAAAAATGGCGGCAAGAAATGTAAAAGATTCGATGGTTATCTTACATTACGCTGCGTTTTTGTTTGTTTCACGTGATAAAGCTCAGTGTGAATCGCTCATCGGAGCGGGATGCAGTTATTCGTCAGAGCATAGAAGAAGTAAGGTAAACTTAGAATGTCAACCTTCAAAGATATCCCCGATATGCCCGATATAAGTGTTAAATGCGATAATAGATGTCACTGCCTAGGTAGCCCGCATACAAATTTGAACTCCATGAGCAACATCTAGATGGCGCCGTACCAATGAATTACGCACATAAGTAAACTTAGAGGTGCGAGCCGGAATCGAACCCCCGAGCCTTGAGCATGAGAGACGGTAGGTCGAACCACTAGGCCACCACGGCTTTTTTCGTTTCGTTCAGCATCAATATGTAGGGGAGTAGTGGCATGAAGGAGCCAGGTTTTGAAAGAGGCACTTGCATTATTTCGGTAGGTAGTTTATGAACGAATTGGTTAGCAAATTTATTTTTAAGTGGCAATACTGATTTCCCGCCACCCACAAACATTTGACAGTTCGCCGGGACCAATGTTCGCCGGTATATCGAGTCAAAGTTTTTGGCACTCAAAAGTAAGTAATTATATATGTACAATGCTTGATAGAGTAATACACAGAAAAACTATCATGTTCATAATTAATACGACAACGAAACTTTTCAGAGACCACAACGAAATGAAAGAAACAAAACATACTGGCATATATTTCAATAGGTAGTCGCTAAATATTTTCGCATAAAAGTCATTACTACGACTTAAACCTTTATAATGCCCTAGAAGCATTTAAACGTAAGTATACCTAGGACATATAAGTACTATTCATGCAGCAAGAAGCTAATTGAAGAGTGTTTGCCAGAGCTTCTGCAAGTGCCAGGAACCTGTTAGGCGAGTCCATTTTGTACGAGGAATGGAGACGTTGGCACTGAACGTATTGATTAATATCCTCGGGAAGGGTCGGTATCAATCAACCACGTCCACCCACGGACACATTTACTCACTTATTATGTAGTATACATATATGAGAAACGATCGAAGCTTTCTTGTTGTGACATGGTCTGAGGACTGCGCAGTTTCTTGTGGAAGTTTGCAATAAAATAACTATAATCTGAAGTAGTAAAGTAGTATCTAAACATTATAACAACATAAAATGATACTATATAAGAGGACAGGTACTCCACCACCACCACTACAGCCTATTTACGGCCCACTGCTGGGGACAGGCCTTCTCTCATCACGAGAGGGTTTAGGCAATAGGTCCCCACGTGGGCCCAATGAGGATTGGGGACTTCACGAACGTCTTTGAGTTACTTCGCAGATGCGTGTTTCGTTTCGCCACAGAATATTCAATAGTACCTACTACACCCAGAATGGCCACGGAATCACCCGCCTGAATCTAGCCGGCGCGCAACGCAACTCGCCGCCCAACTCGCCCTTACCGTCATTTGTTTCATCCGGAGATGGAGAGTGAATCATTGGCCCGCGTAGTGGTACACACACATTTACAAGTGTACAGACGTCCTCGCACGCAAACAAAGTATCAATTCATTCGAATTGTGTTCGAAAACGTGCTTTATAGGCCGTGTCCGCCGTGTGGCTACCACCTTACCACTAGGCCAAAAAACAATTTAATTTAATTTATTCAATAGGAATTTACATCGTGAGAAAACCTGCACGCTTCTGCGAAGTAATTCAAAGATGTCTGTGAAGTACCCAATCCGCACTGGGCCCGCGTGAGCCCTCTCGTGATGCTGGCTGTATGATGATGATGAACCGACTGTGTTTTTAATATCGTTATTAAAAACATTATCATCATCATCATCATCATCATTTCAGCCGAAAGACGTCCACTGCTGGACATAGGCCTCCCCCAAGGCTCGCCACTCAGACCGGTCCTGTGCTATTTGCTTCCACCGGTTTCCCGCGACCTTCACCAGCTTCTATTAAAAACATGAAATGTGAAAATTCTTGTTGATGTGGAGATGAATATTTGCTGCGCTTTCATTTCACGGCGTGGCCACCAAAAACATTGAACAGTTGACATGGATATATAAGTACTTAGAAGTTCTTAGAATATAAATACATGCGAATAATAGCTACATGAGATACTTTTTATATCGATGGATAACACTTACAAATGTAAATATATGTCTCGGGTAACGTATAGGAACGCTATTACTTTCCAACTTTATACCTCAGTTGTCCAAACATAAATAAGAAAGCACAAGTGGATAATGAGCGTAATGAAGTGGCGTGTCTAAAGTTCTCTATTTTGAAACCCAAGACACATGACACCATGAGGTCGCGTTTCGGTCAATAAGCGACTTCCTCGATCAATTAGAGATGCGTGTGCGCAAGCTTGGCTTAATTACTTATAACCTCAAGTGACAACTACATTCAGTTATTGGGATCGTTAAATAAATGCAATTCAAATTCCGACAGTATAACATGTTGCGCTTACAACAAGCAATAAGGTACCTATCTATCTAATTTGTACTACTTTTTATGTAGGAAGTGTTTAAAAAGTCGAGATTAAAATCATCAAAAACATACCAGATAATAATGAATTGTCTCTCATATCTACTACACTACAGCCTATCACCCCTCTCATATCTATTAATATGTAATGTAATTATCAGCTCTACTTAAAAGGATTATCTTTCTATCGAACCAAAATGTGAAATTTCGTGATGAACCTAAGATATTTAAAGCTAGACCCACACAGGCGTCGGTAAGTACCGTAATAGAACGCATACATAGGAACAACACATGCTAAGGCACATGTGTATTAGGACATCACGCTTCCGCCAAGTGCCAGGTGTCCGTTCACACACGACACGTCACCGTCAGTTAAATATCGTGCCGTCATTTCAGGAATGTGAAAATAAAAATACCCATTAGGTAGATTTAAATGTCCAACGACTAGGAAAAAGAACTAAACCTAGACATTAATTTTCATAACACATTCAGGTGGAATTTTAAATACTTTGGTATGATTCTGTAGATTTTTTAGGATTATGTTTGTTCTATGTTTAGAGATACAAAGTGATCATAAGTAGGTACAAGATAGATTAAATCAAAGATCAACTTCATTAAGCTTAAGAGAAAGATATATCAATTGGTAAAAAGTACTTAATGTTAATAGTCAAAATTCAAAATTCAATCATTTATTCAGCAAATTGGCCACATAGGGGCACTTTTACACGTCAGAAAAGAATTTACTAGCGCTTCCTAGACCCATTGCTTGAGAAGAAGCGCCGCAACAAACTCAAGCAGAAGGCTTTTTTTTCAAAATTTACACATAGTTATAACATTTACATTACATGTATAAAATATACATATAGGTACGTACTACAATTACATTGAAGGGATGTAGGTATAACTTAAACTTAAATCTAAGATCTTAGAGATACAGTCTCCAAGGGTCCAGAAAAAAAATATTATGGAGATGGCCTCCATTGTCAAATAAATATAAATTCCATAGATGTCGACGTCTCAAAATGTCAATAAATAATGAAATACATCATGTATAAAAGAGTTCATTAATACATGTCAATAAGAACATGATGAGGTCTCTGTTGAGTGATGATCTGATGAGTGATGTTGTTTGCAAAGCTACTTATTGAGAAGACATAAATAAGGATATAATATTCAATGATGAAAAGAAAACTTTAACATAAAGAAGTAAATAACATCTCAATAATGAGTGTCAAGTAGAAAACGACAAAGTGTGATATGGAAACGTTGTGTTCGGTGACAAATCTTCGAAAAAATCGGTCGGCCCCACGGGTTGTGCCACTCGATTAATTACCATTTACAACTAATAATAACACTTATTAGCACACAACCTGACGCTTACCGTCCGCTAAATATTAAATTTAATATTACCAGCCTTAATCACATAAGAATAAGAAGATTAGCAATTTTTTTCGGCAGTGTAGCACATGTGTTCGCGGTGACATGTCAGCGACGAGAGACATCATAGAGTTTTTTTAATATTTTTTATCGCGAATTCAAGAATTAGAGTGACATGTGTCTAAATGACGGAATCGGATATACATAACATTATATGTTCGCTGATTGACAGTCACCATTTTCGAAACGAATGATTGTTCAATCAGGGATTAAGGTACGGACTGACCGTAAGATTTTTTGTGCAATCAAGCTTACATCAATGAAATCATAATGTTCAAGCCTCATTTGGAGTCAAGGAACTTCAAACGCTGTTATTATCTGGCCGCTTTTGTTTCTATTAATTTATAACGACATAATAAACACTTAGTCGAGTAATGGCTATAATACAAGCTAGAAAAACTTGACTGATGGTCGTAAAATCAGTTATAGAAAAAATCATCCACAAAAAACCTACTGTACCTAAATACACTTCCCTGAGATCTTCAATGGTTTATGCTGACCCGATTCAATAAATTCTAGCTTTCCTAATACCACAAACGTCGCAGCTTGGCCAATAAATTCTGCGCGAAATCGTGGGAGGTGTTCGTTCGTATCACGACAGTTATTAGAATCATACGAGTTGGTTTTAAAATAATTAGTAAAGGATTTAGCAACACATGCCTTCCGCTCTACTTATGAATATAAACTTCCCTAGGAGGGCCAGGCAACTGCTATTTAAATATACCGTGGCAGATGGTGGTATAATACTTACTTAACCGACTGAAATTGTTGGATGGATATTGAAGACGAAGAATTAAAATTAAGTTATACTAACTCAATCAGTTTATATAGCAGCAATTTTCAATTATTTTGCTTTATGTGCCGTAAAAACGAATACCAAAAAGATTTACCACATGGCGTACAGTGTGCATCTTACTGCTAACTTGCTAAAGAAATAAAAATAAGTAGTGGCCATAATAGCTATGAAGGCATGTAAAGATAGTAACAAAAGTGTCCTAAGACTTCTGTGTAGCTAAACATAATGAGTGATAGAGATGTAGTCAAAGATCAAAGATCTTCGCAAAAACAATAGATCTACTGATGCTAAAACGGTAATTGGCTCGAAGTTACACTGAAGAAGTCAAGCTTCAAATGTTAAGCGATACATTAAAGGGTATCGTGATTCTGATCAACGGAGGCTGGCAGCAATCAAAGAACGTGAACAATTGAGCGTTGTCCGTACAACGGCTGATACTGATCAATCTCCTACGGAATAAATGGGCGGTAAAAAAGGTACAATAACGAGTAAGACATTGCCATCATCAAGCCTTAACTATTGGGAGGTAGACAGTGACGGAACATTAATCATCCGCCACTAGGAGGTGACACGCCACGTGTGACATAACCGTCAAGATAACCAATAAAAACTAACCCGCCAAAAACAAAACGAACTCCAAATTATCGCTCTTACACCTTTGCTTTAAGATCGCTTCGAAATTTCCCACCGAGATAAAACTAACCTTGCCAAAGAATAGGGTAACGACGATATAATTATTTTTGAGTCTTTTAGTTAGCATCATAGTGCGACGACCTCTGTTTAAACGAGAATCGATATAAGTGAGTACAGTTTTTGTGATCGTTTTTACTACATTTCGGATAATGTCGTGGTACACGTGTTATTGTTTGAGGTGACTAATTTGTAATTCAAACATGCCGAAGGGTGTTTGCATTGCCGGAGAACCGTAATGCTGCTAGGAAAACAGTTGGAATGACGCGTCTGGGATGGACAGGGCCAGGGTAGGAAAGGAACGTCTTCGGCAAACAACAGGGCCCTTTGGAATCTGCTAAACCGTAAGGCACGACGTGGATGCTGTTACGACATCTGGGTTCGCTGCGTGAATTTCGTCACTGTGTGTTCCGTCAAGTTAACTGTGTCGTGTGTAAGTAACCCCTGTTGCTATGCAGTAATTTTAAGTGTGTCTTTGCCACACTAATTACAGATTACAGCGCTGATATTTATTTATCAGAGATATATGCGTTCCAATACTTCGAGTCTTAGCAATACTACGGCCCCCATTACCAACCTTGTAATAGAAATAAGCGATAGAATAATTAGGGCATTGGCGAAGGTCAATTCAACGTCAAAAGTTTGTAGGTATGATCCGTGCCAATTGGGTCGAGAAAATTACCATTGTTCTAATTTTTACTACGTTATTTCTACATTTTCTATAGTCTTCTCGCGATGACGTGTTGATTTACTGGGAACGGGTATTAAGTTTATTGTCTGTGTTAATTTTGGATTTCACTACAAACGTTACATCTCGCTCGTAATTCTGTTTCAGATGTGGGTAAATATTTCCTCAGTTCCAGATTATAGTAGGTACCCTTCCAAACCATATAGTGACGTTTGGGAACAAAAAGAAGACCATTATAAATCCACAATAAAAGTGTAAGAGTGATAGAGAGATCATATTCTTTACAACGACAACAGTGCCCTCAAGGTAGGACAAGTGCGCACGCACGGTGGGTGATAATTGGTCTCCCAAACATGGAAATCGGCGCGAATTGTCCTGGAATTTGATTAGGCCCTGGAATTGCGGCCAGATCTGTTGATGGGCGGCCTTGGTGTGTTGCCGGATCGCTTAATTGTTTGAGCCATCCGAAAGGTAGTGGCACGATGGGCTCTGGTCCTATAACTGTGTCCTCAGACCCATCTCTCGCCAGTGCATCGTGAGCCGCTGTGTCCTTTGACCCAGGGTTATGCTGCTGGTGCTACATATACCTCAGACAAGGAAAAAGCCGTGGTGGCCTAGTGGTTTGACCTACCGCCTCTCATGCAGAGGGTCGCGGTCGCGGGTTCAAATCCGGCTCGCACCTCTGAAGTTATTTATGTGCGAAATGCAATTTGAATTTACCACTGAGCTTTTCGGTGAATGAAAATATCGTGAGGAAACCTGCACGCATCTGCGTAGTAATTCAAGGTATGTGTGAAGTTTCTGATCCGCACTGGGCCCGCGTGGCGACTATACCCCAACCCTCTCGTAATGAGAGGTGGCCTGTGCCCAGCAGTGGGCCGTAAATAGGCTGCTGTAGGTAATGAGTAGGTAACTAAACCCTGTCATTTGGGCCGTTTGTGGGTCACGGTCACGGTGGGATCCCGATCATTGTTTGTACATGAGATCAGATTGAACTAACCCTTTCACTGAACATATTCCTAAAACCCATCCTAAAATCTCGTCAATCGACAATTTAGAAGTGGTAATAAATTACGGATAACTAAGCCAGGATTACACTCAAATTTGTTAACAAAGGTTCTAACGTTAACTGGGTGAAATGACGGCGGTGTTTCCGTCAATATTGGATGAGCAAAGTTTGAGAAAGGTTTAATTCCACGTTAAGTCAAAACGGCTTATCTCGGTGTAGAATTCATACAGGGTTCAACAGTTCCATGGCATTGTGACTTCTTTATAAAGGCTCAGAGATTGTTATAAAGGTTAAAGACTGATGATACAGTAAATTCAAAGAATTGTACAAAGAATTCAACATATTTTACCCATATAGTTTTTTTTTTTTTTTTTTTTTTTCTATTTATTAATCAAAAATAAATGACAAAAAATAAACAATCTTGGTGCTCGGAAACCTATGTGGTTTGTATGAGCATTGCACAGTTCCTAAAACATACATTTATTAAATCTACCCACACCAGTTATAATCTAAGAGATCAAGTAAACTATGAAAGATGGCTTCGCGGCATTCAACACCGCGAACGTGCATGCGCAGGCGCACCAGTTACATTCGCTTTGTTGACCGCCACACAAACGTAAACAACATCAACGCAATCGATCTACAGAGTGATTTGTAACATTGTAAATGAAAAATCATTTTTAAGGTACTAAGTTATCAAGGTACATTTGTTTCAACTGATAATAGGATGAGCACAAATATTGTAGTACTTATCCATTTTCCTCACACTACTTGGTATTGGTACCAAAGGGCATAAATGGCATCATAGTGAAAGCCCTCATCCATTCAACTTATTTTACTTTTACTAAGAATACCAAGTATTCGGTTCAAACTGGTTTCGAGGAGAATATGGACCGTCAGAAGTTCCCACACCTCTTGCTCTAAAATACTTGTTAGGGAGTGTACACACCGCCGTCATCCAGATCCGAAATATCGCAAGTAGCCGTATAATAGTCCGTAAGAGAGTTTTGTCACATTATACCCAATAGGTACTATGACTGTGCGCAGCAGTGACGTTACTCTGATGGTGTGTTGGGATTACTAGTTATAGTTATGGTACTTAGTTTAGGAATAAGCTAAGTGTAAATATTTTTTCGTAAATAATAATATTTTGTTGTAGGTATTGTTTAAATAATATTGTAAAACCTTGACTTATAACAAAGTTATCAATAAAGATATGAATATGAATACTTTATAGGTTATTTTTCGATAAATATAAACTTTCTCCCAAATAGGCGACCAATAATAAAAAAATCAAATTCCACAAACACTGTCCCTTCGAAGCTACCAACATCAAACAATGGTTGACCCGAACATCTGCATCGCACTTGGGCAGAAGCGACGCAAAGGTCTCTTTGTCCTTATCTACAACTTGACAACCCGACTTAATAAGAACAAACACGAACTCGACGAGACTAAAGTACTACTACTACTACTACAGCCTATTTGCGTCCCACTGCTGGGCACAGGCCTCCTCTCATCACGAGAGGGTTTGGGCTATAGTCCCCACGCGGGCCCAGTGCGGATTGGGGACTTCACACACATCTTTGAATTACTTCGCAGATGCGTGCAGGTTTCCTCACGATGTTTTCCTTCACCGAAAAGCTCAGTGGTAAATTCAAATGGAATTTCGCACATAAGTAAACTTAGAGGTGCGAGCCGGAATCGAACCCCCGACCCTCGGCATGAGAGGCGGTAGGTCGAACCACTAGGCCACCACGGCTTCTTTAGGCTACGGCGACGTTTGAGCAACATTCAAGGACTTCGAGGAAAGACGGGAACTGCACAACTTGCACAAATAAACCCAAAGCCAGCCTTACGTCGCGCCGTTACCATCTCTGTGTAGAGCGAAATACGTGCTACGTTCAAGGACTTCAATGGACTGCGGGAACTGCACAATTATTGGAAGCAATAGTCAGAAGTCGCTGTTGAAAGTTCACAAGAAACTTCGGAAGTCAACCATGGAGTGAGGCTGACAGTACTAGCCATCATCGTCGTCTCCAACAAGACTCATCGGAAGCACCAACGCTCATCCCGACAACAGTATACCCGTCACTCCTACTTTCCTATATTGGCTCAGAGCTGCATAGCCGGCTGATTGTGGTCGACCGGTTGCGGCTAGTCGATCGTCCTCTCCCATCACAGAGCGTGTCACTCCTAAACAATTATTTGTGCCCCTTGGTCTTGATCCGTAGTAATGATTATGCAGACCTTAAGCAAGAACTAGACTTCCGAGTTGACATTTTGTACCGCCTTGGGTGAATCCCGGACTGAGTTCATGCTCGAGATCGGCTACCAAGGCTATTGCTACGGATGATAATACGCTTGCCGTATCAGACGAAAATTCTAAACTGGAATTGTCTGGCTGGGGGTGCCTGTGTTCATGTTCGTGTATATGTAAGTTTGTGACCCAAAGACGGACGTTTAACGAAAACTAAATAATTTTAAACATTGACCCTATTTTTGGGCGCTAAATGTGAAAAAAATTAATGATTTTTTTCAAACTATATCGTGTGACATATCAAATGAAAGTACTTCTTATGAGGATCTCAAAATTTTTTTTTTCATTTCTTTTTTGGTCAAAACTTTTCGAGTTATTTAAGAAAATGGGCGAAAATTACCATTCCCCCCCTTATCTACGAAACCACAGGACCTAAAATTTTAGAAAAAATACGGAGGATAGTTATTGACCTATAGATTACAGGGAAATTATTAAGAAGTCCATGGTATTTGAAATCTATCATATAAAAGAGCTTATCCTGTGAAACGGCTTGAAAATGACGTCATTGAAAATAATCAAGAGTCGGAACCCTCTCCACGCGAGTTTAACTCACTTCTTGGCCGGTTTTATAATAATAATCTAAATATTTAAGAATTTGTAAAATGCTAAAAGGATTCGAATATAAAGACGATAAGTGTCGTTTTGAAGTTGGTTAAATACAATTGTTATGTAATTAAGATAAGATACGCATTGGTGATACCACTGGTGTTACAAATATGTATAGGCGGCGGTGACCACTTACCACCGTCAGGTGGACCGTTTGCCTGTTTGTCGATCGATGTTTTTTTTACATAAAAAAAGATAAAAGAGCGAATTCGCCCTTGTCGCGCCGACTAATTAAATATTATCAAAAATAGAGAGAAGTTGTGTAGTAACAAGTAATGTAGGTTGATGTTCTTTTTTTACTTTACACCTATATTATTATTAGCAATAAGGTTTCTTATTCCGTTTCCAAGTTTCCTATCGAAATACCGTATACGGACCATGGTCCACAGATCAATTATTAATTTTAACTGCCAATAAAATAAAATATATAAAAGCGTTAACCATAAAACTGAAAGTATCTTGTTTTATGAATTGAAACTCCTTGACGCAGGTCGTTTAACCAGCCATGGCCAGGGTTTCTTGATCTTTTCACTTTTTACGCGACTGCACCAGAAGGAGGGTTATGTTTATCGAGTGTATGTATGGCACGCTCTGTATCCTAAACGGTAAGGTGTTTTTACTTTGGCACACAGTTTGATCCATTGTAATTCTTCTAAAACAGATGAACCGATTTTAATTCAGTTCACAGAGACTGATCGTAGTTCTGATAAACATTCGCACTATTTCAATAATTTAAAACAAATTCTTTGTTCTGTCAGAAAACATTTATCATAGCCATGGTCAAGGAAGTCGTCTTGTGTTAGTCTTTCATAATATAATACAATACAAATAGACTTTAAACACCAAAAAATTAATTAAGTACACAAGTAAATACAAATAACAAAAAACCGGCCAAGTGCGTGTCGGACCACGCGCAAAGTATAGGGTTCCGAAGTTGAGGATGCCCACAGTACCTTTCTAAGACTCATTAGCATCTAGCTAGACTGTGGTATGACGTGCCCGCCCGACGCCCCGCCGCTCGAGAAAAATCATTGGTATTTTAATCATTTCATAAGTTGGTCGACTATTACTCGTAAGTTTGTACAGCCTACTTAGCTGTGATAGTTTTCCTTTCAACTACGTTATATATGCCACAACCGTGATTTTTTTCAGAAATCCAAATACCACCATTTAGCTGGCAGGGGGGGGGGGGGGACACGTGACTCTAACAAAAAATAGCACTTTAAAGCTTAATATTTCACAAACGCATCACTTAATCAAAAAATGGTTTTAACAAACCTACAATATTTTTTTAAGACCTCTTCAACGATATGCCGCACCATGGGGTACGCAAGAAAAAAAAAATATATCCCCACTTTACGAGTAGGGGAGGTACCCTATAAAAAAATACATTTCAAAATTTTATTGTACCACTTTGTCAGCGTAACTAATATGTATATTCATGCCAAATTACAGCTTTCTAGGACTAAGCATCTCCGAGCAATAGTGCGGACAGACGGACGGACGGACATGGCGAAACTAAAAGGGTTCCTTGTGGACTTCGGAACCCTAAAAAAAGGGTGACAATGCTACTAATATTATAAACGCGAAAGTTTGTAAGTATGGATGGATGTTTGTTACCTACTCTTTCACGTAAAAACTACTGAATGGATTTTAATGAAACTTTACAATAATATAGCTTATACATCAGAATAACACATAGGCTACAATTTATAAAGATTTTGTGTATATAAGCTACTCGAAATACTAATCCTGCGCATCCGAAGTCGCGGGCACCAGCTAGTTATTATAATTAAAAAAAAAACATTATTATCAACATCATCCTGAGTTCTACAATGAAATTAAACAGGTTGGCGGAAAAAGAATACAAATTAAAAAGAAAAAAAAACATTTTCGAAAGTCATGTTTCTTAAGCAAATTAACCTGAGCCTGCGGTCGGTCCATCTGTCATGCATACGACATATGGCTTTTACGGGTTCTTACGATTTGTTTGTATCGCTCTCTCGCTCGCACTGGAGGGGTGCACGTGTAGCCGTCCCGCTCACTCGTGTTTTTCTTCGAGGTGGCTGGTAATTGAAATCGAACACTGCATGCGGGCTAAGTGAAAGGACTTGCTCGCCATAGAGAAGAAATGTAGATGGTTCATCTCATGGTCTAAGAAAACAAGGTCTGCCGATCCGGGTGACGTGTCACCGTAACGTCAAAGTTAAGTTGTCAACCTTATTGCAATAAAACAAAAATGAAGGAAATATTTTCTGCCGTTATAATGCAAAATAAATTAAAGTAAATTAAGAAGTAAATGACAATTCTGAAGCACACAAAATGGGACAAGTTCAAAACAAATAAACGTAATCATTTAATGAAACACTTACGGCGGTCGGGGATTATTTGAATACACGACTTGCAACACACAGCAGTACGAATGACGTTTTACTACAGAATACCGGACTGTCATAACTGGCGAAGTATATTATTGTATCATGGTTCATCTCTGTTACATAGTGTATCTTAATTAGAATGGCGAAACCGCACTTAAAACCGACCATTCCCAACATCTGTTGTTTAATTGATATTTTCAAGTAGGGTTGTAAAAAGATAACGCAGGTTTGTCGGGAGGCACCAAGCATACTGTGAACGAACAATCAGTACACGAGCTACACTTGGGTCAGTTTTATTACGGCTCTTTGTTATTTAGTCTCTTCATATTTATCAACAAAAGCGATTGTAAAACCCGCCGTTAAGTGAATTTCTGCCATAGTTTTCTGGAATGAACTTTACCAAGTTGAAATACAGGATTACAGGATGCTTATCACATTGCCTTATATTTCGCGCATTCGGTATTTAACTTCACTGTGTAGCGTAACTTGACAGTGTACTGTAACTTATGTCTATGCACTTACTAGAATTAGTAAGTGCATAGACATAAGTTCTCAAACAAATGATAGAGAAAAACAACCGAATATATGAACGACGAGAAAGTAATCTTGGTTTTATTTAGCACCGCCTAACCATATTCTGCTTCTAAGCTGTCCGTGTTAAAGGCAGCGCAGATTGCTTAGCATCATGAAAAGTGTGTGCTTTTAAAATATAAAAAAGTTCCCTCGTCCTCCAGGAGGCTTCATCTATGCAGGCACCATACAACTCATTCCCAATTCGTCCCATTCTATGGCGAGCCGTGCGTCGACCCTCGTAGCTAGCCTGCAGGACAACATGCGTTCAACCGCAAGCTTCAGCTACCTTAGTTTCATGCGAATAAAAAAACGGGGGTAGATGATAGTAGCAGGCAATAGTAGATTGTATGACTATATTTTACCGCTGGTGACGGATTGAATCCAGAGCGAAGATTCTAGAATATAATCCCGAGCGGAACGAGGGATTCTAAAGTGGGATCTTGAGCTAGCGAGGGATTCAAGCTATGTCATGAATCTGTAAATAGTTTTGCTACCGTGTTGCACACTCTGCTTTTCACTCGCCCTATGAGAAAACCAGTAGCAGCAGGGAGCATAATCGTACTTTGTTCCCTGTTAGCGAGGCAGAAATGGTGAGGGGGAAAAATCGCATTATTATACTACTTAGGTACTTAGGTACTTACTAGTTTTCAAGGTTCTTAAAAACAAGTAATTCAAGTTACTCATAAAAGCTTTAAAGCGCAATGAAAACAGTTTACGGCCATTTAGTTACGAATATTTTTTGTATGAAACCCTCGGCGCACCTGTTCTCCGTTTATCGTATTATGATGACCCTCGTGTAAAGTGTGATATCCAAAAACTGTCCTAATTAAAAAACAGACGGTTCGCTGAGTAGTGAGATAACCATCAAGTTGGGACTGGGGACTCTTCCCCAGTACGCTCCTTTCTCCATACAAACGTAGTTACGTTTTATTTCGCAAACTACTTATCAGCTTGGCAGCAAATTTTACAAGTAATAATGGAGCACAGATATTAGGGTCCAAAATACACTTTGATTGTAATAAATTGAATAACAAAGAATTTAGGACCATTTTAGTTTCCTCCATACAAACTGCACAATTCAGTTTGTTGGCTGTAATTTAATCGTGTTTTATTTTACCACGACTTTTACTAATTTCGGACATTGAGAATAATGATTTTATTATGTATACCAAGTTTCGAGTCAATCTGTTTAGCAATTTTGGAATAAAAGCGAAAATACGTTTGTATGAAAACTTGAGAAACGCCGTGCGTACAGGGGACTCTTAAAGGGCCAAGGATTCAGAAGTTCACATACCACATGTAGTACAGGCATAGGCACGGAATTCGAGCGTTGGCGCTGGATGCGCAGAATGCAAAAATAAGGTCTCATCGGCGGGGGACGCAGGGAGCGCTTTGTTGTGCGCGTGCACTTCAGTCGTAAACATGCGCAGTAATCGCCTCTACTTTTGCTCACTGCTCAAGTTACGTGCCGCGACCCGTAACCCATAATATTATATCGTACTTAGATTTTCTGTCAAATCTGATTTCATTGGGTAGTTAGTTGTCCATAGTGAAGGGTTGATTTAGATGTCACAGGATAGCGTAACACAGAAGCTTGATAAAGAATCGATGTTAGTTTGGTGATTTTTTTAAATCTTTACATACGTAGTTATTTATATTGAGTTACATTTTAAATGTGAGGTACAAGAAGATAATAGAAACGAGAAGAGGGAAAATGGTTGGACATCTGATTAGACACGATAGGTATTTGAACGTTATAATGGAAGGTAAAATGGAAAGAAGAAGGGGAAGAGGTAGACCACGCTTAACCCACTTTGACCAGCTGAAGGAAAGAGCAAATGTCCCGTCTTATTACGACCTAAAAAGACGGGCACAGGATCGAGAGACATGGCGGTTACTCCACCGACAAGAGCACGGTTCTTAAATAGAAGAAGAAGAGAAGTAGATAAGTAATGTACACTATTTATTCAATCTCCAATATCATCGGCCATCGGAATATTTTCACTAGGAAGATGGAAATGTTCATTTCACACAAAGGAGTACATCATCTACCTACAATTACATCAAGCTTAGAACTAAACTGTTAAATAAAAGTAATTTAATGAAATTGAATGGAGGTGGTTATTATAAAAACCAGGACATTTTAAAAATAATTGGACGAAGTAGGTACCCTAAACAAAAATGTCATGATTGTCGTGCTGAAAAAGGTTTCTGCAGCGCCACTTATCGCCACGCTCGTCACAACACAATAATGATGAAATAATGCATACATCATAATCTGCTGCACTAAAATCTATAGCGAAATTCATTTGCATAGGATTTTTAAACTGTTACATGTAGTTTACGACAAGAGCCGGGTGCTCCCCAACCGCATATTGCTGACTTGCGACAACATCCAACTGTGCGCTGATTGACACTGACACAGCCTCTACATATTTTGCTATTGAGATACGTTTCTCTGTGTGGATAGAAAAATATGTAGAGACTGTATACATGACAGGACACGGCCTGTAGAAGCACGATTTCGAACACAATTCGAATAAAGTGGCAATGTTTACGTGCGAGGACGTCTCTGTGCATTCGAGGACGTCTGTACACTTGTAAATGCGTTTGTGTGTGTACCAGTATGCGGGCCAACGATTCACTCATCATCTGAAACAAACGACGGTAAGGCGAGTTGGGCGCGTGTTGCGCGCGGGCTATATTCAGGCGGGTGATTCCGTGGCCATTCTGTACGTAGTACAATTAAGTATTCTGTGATACAACGCGGACACACCTACTAGTCCTAGATTTTTTACATGCACGAACAGATTCTGTACCTTGTACCTATGACTGATATGATATTAATTACTACTCACCCGTGCGTCAATCTGAAATTATTCTCCAAAGAATCATACACGTGACTGCCGGGGGCGACGTACCAGAAACAATAAGGATTGCTATAGTCAATTCGGAATCACTATTGGTCGCTGAAGCTCCTGTCTCTATCAATCGAGGAGATCAGAAAGTAGTAGAATGCCGTGTATCATAACGTCTTGAACTAAGTGGCGACGTATGGTGAAGATAGTGGAAATCGTATCAATTTGGTTGATGCAGACTTAGTCTGCGCAGCGAAACTTGAACGACTATTTTCAGTAAATAGTGGAGAGGGGAGTGTGGACCTATTTTGGCTGATAGATAAGGATGATGTTCGGAATCATTCATCTAGTAGGCCTAGCCTGTGTTGGAGGATGGAATGAGGACTACCGTGTGAGGTCTGACTGTCACTGTCAAAGTTTGTCATTATATACAATAGTGTTAAAGTCACTGTCACAGTTTCGTAGACATCAGTGTTGCCATTTAGTACATTACGTGTACGAACGTAATGTAATAAATTGGCAACACCGAACCCACACGACGCAACAGCCTCTAGCGGTGCATTCACGCGATAGCCGTCATTGGGGCAGGCGTCATGCCCAGTACTAGAATGCGGATGATATTCGCCATCATTCATCCAGTTAGTATGCACCCGGCTTACGGCGATAGCGTCTAAAAATACCCGCGATCAAATAAAAGCGGCTGCCGGCTCGAAATGCAAAGAATGCAGCGCTAGGCCGGGACGCACCGGGAACACGAATGCACTTAAATGCCACACACTAATAACAACACAATTAACTTCTATAAATAGACGGAATCAATAACACAAAATAGAAGAGATAAATCTATTTAAATAGTAGGTAAACCATCCTCATATCCTTGAATATCAGGTCAATAGAGATTCTGAGTAGTAAGTACGTCGTCGTACTATAATCCACTATCCAGTAAACTTCCGATGAGACAGTGGTTATCCATTTCTCAGTGAACAGCGTTTGGGCACTGCATCTGATCCAAGTCCGAGACAAGACACACAAAATACAAAGATGCTATTTGGTATGTATGACTGACATTTAAGACGTTATATTATGTTAGCCGGGCCACATTGGCGTTGGCGCCCAACGTGGGGCTTATTATTATTTATTTATTATTGGAGGTTTTGTAGGACCATATGTATGTGTCACCTCGACCATGGCTGATCTATTGTGACGGCCCTTTTGAGTTTTGTTACATTTCACCTGAAATACCCGTTGAGTTCAGGAATTTCAAGATTCTTTGGGCGGTGATATTTTGTGTGTATAATATGCCTCCCTAGGCCTGCCTACTACGTATATGTATGAAAGGTCCGCACTCACAGAGAATATGCAGAGGCGTTTCCTCTCCTTCATGGCCGAATCAGCACATTGTGCTTTCTTTCATTCCCATTTAGCCTTAATGCTTGTTAGAAGCTCTTTAGATAGTTTTGTCGTAGCCCTTGATCAGAGCTTTCGAGTGTTGTTGTCTAGGTAAGGTACAGACTTCCACAGCTCGATAGCCTTTGATTTATATTCGTTTTCGAGAATTTGGTAAGCTCCTTGTTTGGTAACACCACAGAAGGGCTCGGGGCCAATTCGGGGGTTATCGGCTCCGCTTCTGGCGAGCTCGAACGTGGGGCTTATATATAAATCGGAACAATCAGTAGGTTCTTGTCTCGGAATTTTTGTATGTATGACAAATTGCATAACCTTTCTATTGGACCGGATCTAGTATGGTACTTTTCATAGAAGTAGTAGGTACTCGTACCTACCCTACTACGGCTAGTTTGGAACTATATTCCCCAGATTTATTCAGATCAGACGACGTGCTTAAAGCCTCTAAAAGTCTTTCTACTCATGACTTGACTGGGGTAAGATCGGGAAACATGTCTTCTAGTTTCGGAGGCCCAGACAGATACACTTTGGGTTATAGCGCTAAAAAGATGATTAAATAACTCAATCAGGTTCTCACTACGCCCCGGGCTGTCTAAACGCATGGCGGCAAATTTGCCGGCCCCCATGCGCGGCGCATTAGCACAAGCATTCGTCTAATTAGGCAGAAATTCGACATGGAAACATGCACTTATTGCCGGCGCGCCATTGGCCAATGTTGCAACACTTGTTACATTGTCCTTTATTGGTTTAGCAGATGCTTTTCTGTAACAAAAGTATAGCAAGGTATTTTTTGTCTAAAAGTACAACTACGACAAACTGGTAGTATCGTTATAGTGTCAGTTTCGACGTTTCCTACTTTGAGAATGCACTTCAATATTTAACTGGTGTATATGGATGATGACATGATGAAATCAGTATTTGGTTAGAACGCTCTTTTTTCTTCAGATTATAAAATCTGTTAATATTAATCTGATGATATTATCAACAATGATAATTTGTATAAATATTAGTATTGAGTAATCATTTTCATTTGTATTAATATAGAAATAAAATAAGTATTTTCTTCTTGGAATATTGAAAATGTTTACATAATTTATGGTCAATCCTTATCCTTACCTATCGGTTTCACAAGACAGGCTATGCTGTCGTATTTAATTTCAATTCGTCTATTCGTCCTTACATGCCTTACACATACAAAGCGCAAGGAAGTAAGATATCAAATATCAGCTCGGTCAAACATAAATTAGTAACGAGTCACTCAAGTTTTTAGAAGGGCCATATGTTTTTGGGACATTTTAGGAATCAAATATTTTTAGGTTCTGCATCGATGAGTAACGTTGCAAACAGGAAACAGGCAATGAAATCATATCTGTAAATTAATGATAGCACGTGTTAAATATTTAAAGTTCATGACGCAAATTCGAGTAAATTCGAATGCTATTAACTTATCATGGGGGAGGCGCTATGCCAGATGTCGCTTGTCGCGAATGATATACATTGTATGTTCGATACATTTGTGCAACTTTTTTCGATCGAGGGAAGATTCTCCGTAATAATAGGGTTTTATGGTAAAGTAACACCGCCTTAACCGTGACATTGGCATGAAGAATTAGGATTCTGAAAAAATGTAAGTATTTCGATGTGTCTCTCTCTTGTAGTTAAGGTTTCTTGTACACAATTTGCGGACCAGTGTAAGACTGAGGTTTTGTGGGATTTGCAATTTTTGCTATGGTTTTTTGTTCAAATAAGACATATTTACAGAGAGCAATAAAGTTTTTTAAATATATTGTCCCCAATCCGCACTGGGCTCGCGTGGGGACTACAGCCCAAATCCTCTCATGATGAGGGGATGCCTGTGCCGAGCAGTGGGACGCAAATAGGCTGTAGTAGTAGTTGTGTAAAACTCGCTAGCGTCATACATTTTCCCATGCATTTACATTTTAAGAATCTAGCAGGCACTGTGACTTGTGTCTAAAGTTTTATTATAAACTAGTTAACTAGGTGTAATTTGTGTCACCCGAAGGCGATTCCCATACAAAGTTTTTTTTTTTTTTTAGCTGTTGCTTTAGAATTTTCTCCAGTTTTTTTTTCTTAACCTTCCCTGAATCACAGGAAATAAAACAAAAAAAAATCAGCGAAATCGGTCCAGCGGTTCTCGAGCCAGTCTAACACACGGCAATTCATTGTAAGATGGTCACCATTCCCTCATTCAACCAGTTGATCTCGACACATTCGAATATTGAATTCTCCGTTATCAGTTTAAGATTGTTAGATGAAAATTGGAAATTCTCTTAGTGTTTACAAGTTTTTTATATCGGTCGTCACCCTCGGGCAATAACGGCGGTTATTAAACCGCCGGCGTGACGGGAATTTCAGCGAGACACAGGGGTGCTTATTTTAAGTTTCCGTGACATATAAAGCCTTTGTAGTTGGGGCTTTGAAGCTTACATGACTTTAAGTTGAGCTTTTGTTGTTGCAGTACACTACACAGGTCTTTACGAGTTCGTATGTTATGACTTTAAATTGAATCTTTTTACGATGTTGGATTGAAGCTTTTGATTTTATTTCATGACACTTCTTACTCGGTCGGTTTCTTAGCAAGGTTTTCGCATGATTCTACCGCTTTATTTTCACTCTTTCTCATTGTATGAATTCAGTGTTGCGTATTTTGCGAATCGGCAGTTTACGTACGTACGTTATTTTAGGGTGTTCCAACTATCTCCAGAAAGTCATTTAAGCACGAAAAGGTCAGATTTTCGTAATTTCACCTATTATTAGTGTGATATAGTGCAATGGCTGTAGTTGTTCAGGCTCATTATTTTATTTTATTTCCTGAAAATTTTGCTTCTTAATCATTTTAACTATGTAAGTACATTGATTTTTTTTAATGTCGATGGTAGGCAAACGAGTGCACAGCTCACCTGATGATAAGTGGTCTCTGCGGCCCATGGGCACCGAAATCCTTTGATCCCCCTTTAACAAACCATACTTAACATCTCAAATGCGTTGCCTACGCTGAGGTTAAGATGGAATGCCTCTGTGCCAGAAATTTCACCGGCTGCCTGAAAGACGTAGATCTCCCCGGACGGGCCTAGCACCAGGCCCTACCACTAGCTTCTTTCTGTCTTTCCTGTTTTGTTGTATACAGCCTCTGAGTAATATTTGTTCTCCATCCCACGCAAGTTTGCTCAACACGCGTCAGTTTAAAAAAGCACCAAAATGTTCCTTTGTTGATACAATTTGGCACAATCATTGGGTGGAGTTTTATAAACATTAGACCTAAACGGGCCGTTGACCGCTGCATTTGCATTGAAGCGGTCGTTTGGTGTCATTGTTGCATTTTGCCCACGCGTTGGGTGTTTCTACAGACTTTTTGCTTAGTTACGTACCAGATTTATTTACGTATTTCAAGCATCGAACACTCATTCTGGTTCTCGAATATTTAAATCAAGGCTGCCAGCACCAACTACCTTGGTCTGTAAGAATCATGGGATGTCTGCCCGATATACATTGTTTAGACTTACATGGATCGGCCGGCAGAGCGTAGACTCTTAAACTCATTCGAACGAGGTTACGCTCAGTTGCCATGACAACGTCGTCAAGGGCCGCCCCTTGACAAGTTGTCAACGGTAACACATGTTCGATCATGCCATGAAACTGGGTCAAACTGACATCAGCAAATTAGACCGTGATTAATACAAATATGTTTTACTTAATTAAGGCCTGGGAATAAATACGAGTACAAAATTCAGTGCGACAAATTTTGGTTGAAGAGTTTTCACGGGCTATACACACAGACATCGACAAAAGTGCTCAAAGGCTAACAAAAAAAATCGCAAAATGAGATAATTATTATTATTATGAAAAAAAGCTAACATAAAATTTAAATGATGGTGTACGGCAGCAGTAGTAGTCTATGATAGTAGTTAAAGTTTTTTTTAGTTTTATTTATTTATGTTTCGCAAATGTCGATGTAAATAGATTTATATCAAATTATAATCATGTCTACTTTGAAGAAACTGTGGAATAAATGGTTTGCATTTGTATCGTCTGTAGAATTAGTCGCGTGTCACCTGCGCCCACGCACCACTCGGGCACCTGCTCCATTGTGATTTGGACTCATTACTATAAACACGGGCGCAGTAAATTATGGGAATTGCGGAATTGTGCCAGCAGGTGCCTTGCTTGCATCCCTTGGGACGCCTGTAGATTGTTGTCCTTTTTTATAAAAATGGTATAGGCAAACGAGCGCACAGCCCACCTGATGGTAAGTGCTCACCGCGGCCCATGGCCACCGAAATCCTATGAACCCTAATTAAGAAACCATAACATCTCGAATGCGTTGCCTACTCTGAGGCCCAAGATGGAATGCTTCTGTGCCAGAAATTTCACCGGCTGCCTTAACCCCCTACTGGAACACAACAGTGCGAGCACTACTATTTGGCGGCAGGTTAGCGGAGAAAGACGATGGTAACACCCCGGACGGGTTTAGCACCAGGTTCTACCACTAGCAAAACAAGACCTACAACTAGAATAAACAGGTATGGGAGATTTTAATCATCATCATCATTATTACCGCATCATCATCTTTATCATCAGGCCGTATCAGTCAACTGCTGGACAAAAGTCGCACGTTACACAGATCAGTCTCCAGATATTCTTCAAAAAAAATTTTTGTTCAAAGTAGAAGTCAGGAAAAATCAGCAGTTAGAAGAATGTCAACAGGCCACTTCCAAACAGGTGGGTCGCCTGGATGTTTGTCCGTATATACTACTACAGCCTATTTGCGTCCCACTGCTGGGCACAGGGCTCCCCTCATCATGAGAGGGTTTGGACTATAGTCCCCACGCGGGCCCAGTGTGGATTGGGGACTTCACACACATCTTTGAATTAGTTCGCAGATGCGTGCAGGTTTCCTCGCGGTGTTTTCCTTCACCGAAAAGCACAGTGGTTAATTCAAATTGAATTTCACACATAAGTAAACTTAGAGGTGCGAGCCGGAATCGAACCCCCGACCCTCTGCATGAGAGGCGGTTGGTCGAACCACTAGGCCACCACGGCTATATGTCCGTATATGTTGCAGTAAAAGGAAATAATTTTCCCTCGTGTCGTTGAAGGAATTAAAATTGCTGTCATTGGCCGAAGAATATTTAATGTTGAAAATAATCTCCAAATTATTAAATTTAAATCACTTCCCTACTCCCCGGTACGCATGGCTGCCTACAGCAAAACGCATGTATTTATTTCATTTATACAGTTCACACGTAAGTAAAAGGTGTAACTAAACACCTCACGGCGGCGCTCTTTAAAGCGTTTATAGTTACGTTACGAGTGCTATTGTAACGTTTGTCGTATAAATTGTTCAGGCCATAGATTATCAACAATAAGAATCAAGCCAAAAACAAATTGTCGCGATTTTAGGCTCAACAAGAACGGTGCCAAGATCTCAATTTGGATCAATGTTCATTTGGATTTAGGACGGTTCTTGAAATGCTATTAGATTTTGTCTGGTTAACGGTATGTGTTTTTTGAATTGTCTGCACGCATATGACTAATACAGTTCAAGCCTAGATCGAATTAAATCTGAGTCTATTCGGTTTAAGGTCAAAATCCTCGAAGGTAAACCTGATTTGTTTCTATCTAAAATTGGCACTGTTTATACGTACTTATTTACGAATATTGGTGCAGTTAGAATCTATAAAAATGATGAAAAAATGACATCATATTGCCCGATAAACCTCTGTGCAAAGTTTAAATATGTACCATTAAGTCCAGGTTTAGAGCTGTGGGTGGCCTGCCTGTTCTTTCAGTGCCCTGAGTCCTGCACTATGCGTGTCCATTGTGTATTAGAATCGATGAGGCGGTCACTGGCTGGAGAAACAAAACCACAACTATTTGCGAGCTAAAATAAAAGCCTAACTCAAATTCGGGACACATTGTCCCCATTTGTCTTATTACTGAGTAATAAACTGGAGTATGTACTTGTAAGTACTTGTTGGAAGCCGTGGTGGCCTAGTGGTTCGACCTATTTACCGCCTCTTATGCAGAAGGTCGGGGGTTCGATTCCGGCTCGCACCTCTAAGTTTACTTATGTGCGAAATTCAATTTGAATTTACCACTGAGCTTTTCGGTGCAGGAAAACATCTTCGCATCTGCGAAGTAATTCAAAGATGTGTGTGAAGTCTCCAATCCGCACTGGGCCCGCGTGGGGACTATAGCCCGAATCCTCTCGTGAATGGCCAGCAGTGGGACGCAAATAGGCTGTAGTAGTAGTAGCAGTACTTGTAACAGTATTTAAGGCAATAGTTGTATAAGAGATGTCACATGTGAATTGTGTGGTTATGCGGTAGTACGGAATACTTTTATGGAGTAGGTACCTATAACGATACAAGTGCTGTTATGGGGCATAGACTATACTTTTTAAATCAGATGTTTCATAAAGGTGTCCATGAATGTTTAAACGGGATTTAACAGTAGAGGAGTAGGAAATAGTACATTTTGATGCAAGTGCGAAAAGTTTGTCATTTTATCACGAGTCCCTAGTTATGTTGACATTAGGTTACGTTAACACTAGGGACGAGTGAAAATGACAATTTCGCACGTGTATCAAACGACATTTTTTAATACATTTGCGAAAAAAAAGAATAAAGAAATAAACGAACGGATGACGCTCACAAAACTTTACGCACTAGTTCGTAAAAAGCAACTTTAGGCACGCTCACTAGCTGTCAAAAAACAAAAACGCTCGTTTGGAAATGACTAACTTTTGGCACTTTAATCAGGTATCGAAATGTTTACTTTTTGAGCACCAGTAGCACTACCATGAGTTTACAGTGACCGTACTCGCTAGCGACTACGTAAACGATTTGTATGAAGAATTTTAGTTCAACGAGTGACCGCCAGGGGCGCTGTACTATTCTTCATACAAATCGTTTACGTAGTCGCCAGCGAGTACGGTCACTGTAAACTCATGGTATTGCTACTGTATGAAAAAGTAATTACTGTGGGTTGTCGAGACAGCCCAAGGGAGCGGCGCGGGACTCGGTGCGCGCGTACTGGGAAGGACGGGAAAGGGCGCCCGTGACGAGTAGACGCGACACTACATTTGCATGCATATACATACCTATATCCATCTGTCTGTCTATCTGTTACCTCTTCACGCTTCAACCGCTGGACCGATTTGGATGAAATTTGTTATGGCGATAGTTGGAGTCCCGGGAAAGGACATAGGCTACTTTTTATCCCAGAAAAACGCATAGGTCCCGCGAGAGCGCGATAGCCGAATTCCACGCGGGCGAAGTCCCGGGCAGACGCTAGTTATTAATAATGCTATAATTACTTTGTTCTCACCACGAGTATAGTATACCTACTAATGTATTAAAATTACAAGGTCACCGGATAAGCCACCGTGAATTATTGTCCCAGAGTGAACTTCGTGCCTGAAAGGGGCGTGGGCTACTTCGAGCCTAGCCTAACTATACTACTAATGCCTATTCACAGCAAATTAACTAATAGCCTCCAGGAGACTAAATTGGGGAAAACGTATCAGGCATAGACTAGACTTTATTAAGCGAGTTCCTTCTTGGTCATTTGGTGCAATGATTGTGATACCAGAACAGCATCTTAAGAAAAATAAGCAAGGCCCCATTGTCCACTAAGACTACAGAATTTCATGATTTCCACAATCAAAGAAGAGACACGAAAAGGAAAATATATACTTAAACTGGAAATGCATGTGAATCTACTAGCAACAGAAAACAGAGATAGCACAGACCGATTGCATGTAAAAAAAACATAAGAAAAATTTCCTAGTTACGCGCTCGTACAATCGAGTTCGCCAATATATACACACTTTTGCACCTTACCACGTTGTAATAAGGTCCAAAAGTGTATATTTTGTATATTTTTATTAAGTGTACACATATTAATGAACTCGACTGTACCTTTTCTAGGTTCTCCTTGTTTACGCATAATTTTTTTGGTAGAATTCGATTTTGCATAATCAGTATAGGCATAATAGTGTTTACGCCGAAACGCCGAAATTATTCGTCGAATTCTATTACGCATAATCTATTTACGCCGAATGGTTTTCACGCATAATTTTCGAATTTCGAATATTGTTTAGGCAGAAAATTACTTTCGCCGAAATTCGTTACGCAGAAAACTACTTACGCATACCTTTATTCTCGTCGATTTAATTAAATGAGTATCCTGTATAACATCGATTTTTATCTAAATTCGGGGGGAGGGGGGATTTTTACTAACTAATAATTTCGTTTACTTATATAAAAAATAACCTAACCTAACCTATGCGAGACGGCTTTGCTCCAGACTTTGGGTGTTACCGCACACCGTCCCTACATAGATTGTTGTTTCGGACATAAATTCGGTCAATATTTCGGCCTATCCAAATTCTGCTAAATTACTAGTATGCCAAACAATATTATGCATAATAAAATTCGGCCAAGTCAACATTATGCCAACACAATATTCGGGTAAACACCCATTCGGCCAATTAAGAATTATGCTTAATAAAAATTCGGCAAAGTCAAGATTCGGCGTAGATAAATTATGCGAAGCCTGTTATGCGTAAACAGTTTCGGATAAAAAGAATTATGCCAAATAGATGGCACCCACCTTTTCTATTAAATCGGGTATGCAAGTCACCTAAGCGCATCTGAGAGCAGAGGAGCGTAACTCTGCCAACACCCAAGTCTATGCAGTTGCTGTGGCCGACAGCGGTCAGGATGGCGTCATCATCATCATTTTGGCGCCGTGGGAAAGCCTCAGCAGGAATAAGAAAAGAAAAAAGAAACGTTTATTCGCCTAAACAAATACAGTTACAAAAAAGAAAACAATACAAAACACACACAGACTAAAAAAAGTAAATAAAACACTCATTTAAAATATATACAAATACAAATTCGTTTATTTTCCAACAACATGCAACATTCCTTAGCTTTAACAATCATAGGCATTTATGGAAAAAGGGTATGGGCACAGCTAATGCTGATTTTAAGCCCATCCGACGTCAATATTGATGGCAATTATGTTCCAGTTTTATAACAAACAAACAATCAATGAAGTAATGTTTAAGTAGCACATAATACTATTAAAATTACATTTTCTTATACAAAGCAATTTTATATAATAATGGGTTAGAACTTAACTGATTTTTATATAAAAAAAAAGAATTATATATGTATATACATTCCGCACATTGAATATGTTTAAATATAATTTTTAAATTTATTTATAATAACAATTCTCAAGAAATAACGCTAGAAGCAGTATAAACATGGGCATAGTACTGCAACTGAAATTTACTCTTGTTGGGTAGATACACATTTTCAAATTGGTACTGTAAATGTAAGAAAAACTTCCTCAAT
>OZ020285.1:13255307-13420414 GCA_963971205.1 Aethes cnicana
ATGTGTTTTCGCGAAGACATGGGCCATAAATTGTGTCGCAATAATTGAACTGAGATAATACTAGTGATTCAGTAAGCAAACGCCGAACATTTCTATTCAGATATTCTCCCACTTTGTATAGCGTTTTCAATTTATAAATAGCTATTTTAATTTTATTATTTATATGCTTATTAAAATTTAAATCGGAGTCTAGGTGAAGGCCCAAGTTTCTGGCGTCATCGACCATTTCTATAGGTGTTCCATTTAGACTAAATATAGGTTTATACGCAAGAACCTTCTTTATTGCTGCCTTAGTACCGAACAACATACCGCAAGTTTTACTTGGATTAAGACAAAGAGCATTATCGCGCGCCCAGTCCCACACTCGCTGCAGCTCGTCGTTAACCAGGCGCACGGCGGCGAGCGTGTCTGCGGGCGCGAACGAGTATATCCGAAAGGGCTGCCAGCTCAGCGATATGGTAAATCAAACTAAGTAGGTTTACGAAAATTGCTGTACAGCGTGATTATTTCTACTTGTACAACTAATAATACGTATTTAATGTTGTTTCTTATAATTATATCCTTAATAAGTGTCTCCGATCAAAGAAGTGACCAGTATGTTCAGTCAGGCACTCTTTGTCGAAGGGCCGGGGTCGGCGGGGCAGACGGGACGCCGAAGGGCGCCATCTGCCTACTAAATTGATCTTCACACTTTCTACTTCCCACCGATTATCGCTTCGGCTCGAGTTACGGAACTTTTCTCACTTTTTGAATGGAAAACAGTTTTAAGATGAACTTTGAGGGCAAATTTATTTTTACGAGTCATTATTTATTTCATCCTAGGGCGTTTTAATAGAGTTTCTACTTACCGATATATTTTCGTGGAAAGATATATCCCGAATATTGTCACCTAGGGAATAGCCACGGACGGTTAAATTCTCCTCATATTATTTAGCGTAATTTCTTAGGAATATTTATGTGTGTGAATTTTTATTATAGTGTTTATGGTAAACGCGTAACATTAACTATAAATATTGATTTGCAATAAATTTAGGCACATGAAGTCGGTTTATGGACGTTAATTTTACTTGATAATGTCATAAGAAAACATTATTTAAAACGGGTCATTACGTCATGTTTTCCCCGGTTTTGTGTGTTTTTCTAGATGAAAACCGAAAGATTTTCCGTATATTATCGTCGGAATCTGCACGTAACAAAAAGCAGTTTCAATTCGGCAGTAGCAGACAAATCGAGTCATGCTTCATGGGCGATTGGGTTACAATAGGACAGACCAATTACTTTAGGGTTTTTTAAGGTTTACGTGTAAAAGTAAGCGTAAAAAACTGGCCAAGTGCGAGTCGACTTCGTTCGAGGTGTGCTGTGCTTTCCGATTTGCTTGAGCACTCTGGCCTCATTCGTAACTGGGAACAAACGTGTGTCGAAATAGGGACTATCGTTTCTTTGCTCACCAGTTGGCGCCACTGTAGACTAAGGTCCAGAGGTATAGCTGTCAAAGGCGACTTTATAAGATCGGCGCCGAAACAAAGTTTTCAATCTTGAATCTCATTAAGATTATTAATTATAAATAACTATCATCGTATCGCGCAGCTATGCTGCAATGTTGTGCAGTTCCGTTTTGTTTGGAAAAAAGAATTAATTTCAAAGCATTTACATTCATAGCCAAATAATCCAAATTTGCGATAATTTCACGACGGAGATCACTTTTCAACAGGTACAGTGGGACACTCCAACAGGCTAAGAAAAAAAAAGTGTATTAATTAATCGACTTAATACGCAATTAAGGAAATCTTTTGTGTTTGTGTTCTCTTCTTTTTAGTTCCGGATATTCGATTAATGAATGTTACCGAAGGACGCTGGCCGGTGTCATTGGATAAGCAGGGTGGCCTGCGAGGTCGTGATGGCCTAGTGGTTCGACTTCTGCCTCGGTACAGAGGGTCGAAAGGCGAACTGCGAAGTAATTCAAGAATATGTGTGAAGTCCCCTAATCCGTACTGGACCCGCGTGGGGACTATAGCCCAAAACCCTCTCGTTATGAGAGGAGGCCTGTGCCCGCAGTGGGACGTAAATAGGCTGTTGTGCAGGGTTCCGACTGACCATAATTGGCCGAGAGTTTTGGAATATACTCATACTTATATGATATATATGATAGCCGCGCCATACTACACTCAACAGCAATGAAAACGGGTCACTATGTATGGAAAATCCTATACAAAGTGACCCGTTTTCATTGCTGTTGAGTGTGTATGATGTGTCGTCAGCAAGCTTATTGAAATAAGCCTTCTCATTTTATTAGCATGTACAATTTTCCCGCCTTGATTTTATTAGCTGTGATATCTTTATTTCATTTAATTTTTTATGACTATGTTTAATGTGTTAGTTTAACCGTTTTATCATAATTATAACTTTATTAGCATGAACAAATGTTAAACACAAATTATTTGAACTTTATAACTAATTATTATTTTATTATCAACTAGCTTTTACTTCCCCGCAACTTTGTATGCGCAGAAATATTAAAATGAAAAATCCCGTTTTTTCCGTTCCTGTGGGAATTTTGGGAAATCCTCTCTTAATGCTGCCCTACGTTCCCTAAGGAACCTGCATGCCAATTTTCAGCTCTCTACGACCTAGTTTCGGTTCTGCGTTGATCGATCAGTCAGTCAGTCAGTCAGTCAGTTTCTTGTTTTATATGTACAGAATCAGATAGAAGATTAGAATTGTTATTGTCATTATTTTATGTAATATTTGCATGCTGTTACGATGTTTATATTGCAAATAAAGTGATTTTGATTTTGAATAAGTGGTGCTCCGACCAGCGGGCTCGCGGTAAGTAAAAAACGCTTTATTTCACAAAAAACATGAAAATCGGCCAATGCCATTGGCTTGCGATACCGAAGACTACCGATACCGACTTAACCGACTTCAAAAAAAGGAGGAGGTTCGCAATTCGTCGGAGCCTCTTTTATGTTCATGGAAAATAAACAGTAAACGTGAACCGATTTCGATGATTATTTTTTTATTCGAAAGGTACATCAAAGTTGGTTAGTTCAGTTCTGATGATGGGATCCATGAGAAAATGAGGGAACTCCTCAAAATTTGCTAGCACGTATATGATTTTGGCGTAGAGTTAATTAATTATGACTATAGAGTACCTAAATTATGGGATTTTACACTGGTTTAAAGTACATACGTGATTAAATTAAAATCTTGAATATATTTAGAACGGTGATAGCAAGCACCTTGGTTTCTTGGAGAAATTAACTTAGGCCTGAAAAATGTTCCCTTAAAATTAACGCATATCAACATGAGCACCCTGTATATTCTTTTTGACCCCCGGCAGTCTAGTCAGATTTCCAGAGACCCTTGGACCGTTAAACCCGTAGACAACAAAGGGCACTGCGCAGTTGCAGGTGAGTGCGGTGACCGTCTGCCAAGTTCACGACAAAAAACGTAGCAATCAGCTGACAGAAACATAACGCAGTTAATCAGTAGACGTGGATGAATTTATTCATTTTGGGAGTTCTGTACGCTGAGAATGAGTATTTTTTTAGAAGCTCCAGCTCTAATGCTCGCGGGAGTGGTGGATATCACATCCCACGGAATCCGAATTAGTAAAAAAACATTATCTTTCTTTGATTATGACAATGTCAAAGGTAGAACTACTTTTTTTATACATTTTGCAATATTGTATTTCTTCTTCCTTGTAGGTTGTATTTTGTGTAAGCTTATACTGAAATAAATTATCTTCTATTCTATTCTATTAATATATGAGAGAAAGTAATGTATAATTTTCATCAACATTAGCTATAAGGGGGAAGGTGAGGACTGTTTTGTCGTCATTCAGTTGCTTTGATGCGAACTTGGCTTGACACACTGCCGTTATTAAAGTTATCATGAATACCTATGTACTTAAGTGTTAACTATGTACAAAATAATTTACTTAATTCAGAGTATATAAGTTAACCCAGTTTTTTAATATTTGTATCGTAGAGTTCTAGAAGTTATCATGAAATAAATAAAATTACTTAAGCAAAAAATAAACGCGAAACGAAACCCTTTGGAAAAATCACCTCGCGCCGCTTCCAGCAATCACAATAAAAAGCATTGTTAAGTAGGTATATAACATAAATCAATATATAAGGTGCCAAACTCTGCCGACCATCTCAGTACCTACACCAACTATCATTCATAAGTTTACAATTTGAACATTGTTTGAAAGGATTTAGATGAAAATGTCTATACATACGGATACTCGCTGCTATGTAAGTACAATCGCGCGCATACATTGTACGAATTATCGCAATGATAAAAAAACGCTTATTTATGAATATCACTTTGTAGCGTTCATGGGACAAACGACAAATTGTTCTTTAATAATATACTTTACAACTAATGTTATAAGGTCTAGTTTAGATCTTGAAAATGAGAAGATGTGTAACGTTTTTGGCATGGCCGAATCACATGCATTTTTACACTTTGGCCCGCTGAGGAGTCTATTTTATGAAACAAAATTACATGTCACCCGACAATTGTCGCTGCAAATTCAGCACCTACGCTTATCCGTATTTAAAAAGGCTATTTTCAAATGAAAACTGTCTGCATTCTAAAGGTAGATTAACAAACTCAAAGTCGCGTCATGACCAATTACAATTTATGGCTAAGTTTATAGATTATATTAAGTTTAAGTCAGAATTGATGTGTGGGTGTATATATATTTGAGTGTGTGTGTATGTGTGTACGTGTATGTAATAAGGTAAAGTAAAGGTTAGTGTAATATTAAACACGGTGCTGCTCGCCAGTTCTGTTAGCTTGAACTTGGCTTGACTTGACACACTAGGGCGCGTCTAGATTTTTACCTCCATCAAGTTCTAGATGAAACAAATCCACGGCCGAACGCCACTAATGCAGGACCTATCCTGGGTACGATTCCAGCTACACCTCTGAGTTTACTTATGACGCCGAAATCTGATTTGAATTTACCACTGTGCATTTCGGTGTAAAAAAATATCGTGTGAAAGCCTGCACGCATCTGCGAGTAATTCAATGATGTGTGTGAAGTCCCCAATCCGCAAGGGCTCGCGTGGGGAACTGGGGGCTGAGGGACGTGATGAGAGTAGGCCTGTGCCAGCAGCGGGACTAAATAGGCGGTTGAGGTGGTGGTAGCTAAGCCAACTCTAGCCATCCAGACGGGTACTAGACTGGACCGATTTGGATGAAATCTGGTATGGAGATAGTTCTAGTCCTGGGAAAGACTAGGCTACTTTTTTCCTTAAAAATACACATAACTACAATTCTTATACTTACAATTCTTATTTTTTGTTATTTCTGATTTTCATTTTATTTTTATTTTGTATTCTTCCTGACGATCTCAATGTGAAATTCTCTTATTTTGTCATTTAAAATATGCTGTAATTTGATATTGAGAAATAAATGTCTATGTCTATGTCTATGTCTTATTGTTCTCTTTTCTATTCTATATAAATTAATGGCTTCTGTCTTGGACACCACAGGCTGTTCTCTTTTCAATAATGGGTACTTGCGTTTCCCGCGTGAACGCTACATACATATATAACCAAATTCAACGCGGGCGGAGTCGCGGGCAGAATCTAGTTTTACTATACAACAACGTCTGTCACCAAGTCAATAATCTATGAAGATCGGTCTTCAACAGTTGACAGGCCTGTAAGTGCGTCAAACACTATGGCGTTTCTTGGTTCCGTCGCAGCTGAAACGTATGTATGTGTTTGTATAAGTATGTAGTGTTTCCACCGCCTGTTATCCGCAATAACCGCCAGTAATAATGGTATTCGCGGCGTGTCGCCGATTTACGGCCGAATCGGTTCTTCGTTTGCGTGTCGCCACGAGAACAGCGGTTCGAGATCTTCTCAAGCCGGAGTCCCACTGCGAGCGGAATAGACACCGCTAACTCTGCGCAACAGGTAAACTTCTATACAGTTAATATCGTTAGTATCATAAATTTAAGTGGGCTTGATTTTAATGTCTTGAAAGTAAAGTCACTCAGAGGGCAATGGAAAGGGCTATGCTCGGGGTTTCTCTGCGTGATAGAATCAGAAATGAGGATATCCGCAGTAGAACTGGGGTCAACGACATAGCCCGAAGAATTGCGAACCTTAAGTGGCAGTGGGCGGGGCACATTGCTCGCAGGACTGATGGCCGATGGGGCCGGAAAGTTCTCGAGTGGTGTCCGCGAACCGGGAGACGAGCTGTCGGTAGGCCTCCAACAAGATGGAGCGACGACCTCGTGAAGGTCGCGGGAAACCGATGGAAGCAAGTAGCACAGGACCGGTCTGAGTGGCGAGCCTTGGGGGAGGCCTATGTCCAGCAGTGGACGTCTTTCGGCTGAAATGATGATGAAAGTAAAGATCGTGTTAAGATCATCTTGTTCGCTTCCACATATCTGATGTCGACTGTACGAGCTTCTGTTGTAATGTTCTTCTGCGAAGTAAGCGAAGTATACTGGGTCCGCTTCGATCAATTCGATCATAATGGAAGGAAAGGAAACCCAGCTCATAGCAACGGGACGTATTGGGGTTGTTGAATTGGTTGTGTTTGCAGTGAACAGGACCATCATGAGAAACTGACATAGCTCCATAAATAAAAAAGCGAATTTCAACATTGTTGCTAATAAATAAAGTTCAAAAATCCCAGTAAATCATTTTAGAAAATGATCTTTCAAAAAAACGTTTTACTTTGTACCTGCTGAAACTGTAACGCAAATTTAGGTGGTGGTAGGACCTTCCTAATTGCTACCACCGTCTTACTCGCTAACCTGCCGCCAAATAGCAATGCTCGCATTTTTGTGTTCCGGTAGGCCACAAGGCAGCCAGTGCAATCTGGTTTAGAGGCATTCCATCTTAAGCCTCAGGGTTGGCAGCGCATCTGAAAACTTATGTCGCAGAGACCGCTTCCATCAGGTGTCCTGTGCGCTCGTCTGCCTACGGATAACATATAAAAAACGCTCTTTTCCTAGCCACATCGACGCATCGCGAAAATATGTTCACGACCGCGGGATTAGGGGCCGCTATTGGATGAAGATATTACGCACAGCGCTGCATTTTAATTCCGCAGTTCCGCACTTATGACATCTCGACTTTCGACAAGCGTTGGTGCGCGTAAGTCAACTTTTTAGAAACTTGGGGTTAGGGTTGCCATCTCCTAAAATGAAAAGGCCGGACTCTGCCCAGAAAAAAGCCAGATATTTTACCCTAACAACCTGTCAGCCGTCAGCACCACAACGTCCACAAGGAAAAGCCAAACACAACCTTATAAAGCCGGACATGCGGTGTTTTAAATCTTAAACCCCATTTTTTCTCGTTCCCGTGGGAATTTCAGAAAATCCTCTCCTAGAGTTCCCCTATACTCCTCAAGGAACCTACATGCCAAATTTCAGCTTATTTCGATCAGTACTGACTGTCATGACTGACAGTAGTGATGACGATGATGATTGCTTCGCTTGAGGCGCTATGTAACAAAAAGCCAAACAAAAGCCGGACAGGCCGGACATATGAATATTTGGCAGGACACAACTCGAAAAAGCCAAACATATCCTGCTAAATACAAACAGATGGAGACAGTTGGGGTACTTTTTATTGTAGGTTTCATGACGGAACCACTTCCTTTATATTCGTTTTCATTATTTCCATCATTGTAATCAGCTCGCATCAGTCCACTGCAATTTAGACAGAAGCTTCTTTTCATTGTTTTCTGTTCTATTATATTCATCTGGAATACGCACTACACAATTCGATACTCAATTCCCTATTAGCTTTCCATTTTCTACCACCTAACTAACCTACGTGCCTTCCACTTTTTTTATATATATCTATAGGCAAACTTTTATTAGAAGTCTTTTCGAATTAAATAATAATTATGTTAGAAACAGCGTGGGCGGCGCGGAGTCAGTTATTAAGAAGCCATCCACGAGTTTTATTTTTAAACCAACACCTATTCTTTAGTATCTGATCTTCTGTTCACGTGGAGACAAATTGTACTATCTTAATTCCAAAAAAAAAGAAAAGTGAATTGAAATGAAAATAAAATAACGTGAAGGATTGTCACAAGCGAATTTACATTTTAGCGTTACGGGCACAAGTCCAAAGATCTCTTATTATTTAAATTCGCTACCACTGCCATTTTATTATTTTTGCCCGACTACCCCAGAAGGAGGTATACTTTTTTATGTAAAAATAATGACAAACAAGCAGACGGCCCACCTGGTGGTAAGTGATGGTCAGCGCCGCCTATAGACATTTGTAACACACCAGAGGCGTCGCCAATGCGTCGCCAATCTCGAATTTCTTTAATAGGGCGTATGGGATAAGGGAGGATAGGGGACATGGGATTAGGGAAGACGGGATAGAAGGACAGGGAAGAGGACCGGCCCCCGGTCCTCTCACTCACCGTACGAAACGCAATAGCGAACTTACTTCACGCCGATATTCTGTGAGAGTGAGGTACTTCCCCGGACGAGCCGGCCCGATTCGAGCAATAATTTAATATTATTAAGCAAGGCTCTAGCACAATAGACTTAATATCAAAAGTTTTTATGCAGTCGATTTTTTTTTCCAAAATCGAGTTAGGTATATACACTATTTAGAAAGCGGCGTGGATTAAGCGATAATAGGCTCTGCGTCAACGGCTTGAGTGCTTCGCCGCGCGCCTTCTAAGTTGTGTCGTGCTATACCTATTTACCCGACTGCGACAGAAGGGTTATGTTTTTCGAGCGTATGTAGGTATGTATGTATGTATATTTCTTTGGCACGCTCTGCAGCCTAAATGGCTGGATGGATTTTAGCTTGCGAGGTGTCCTTTGATTCGTCTTAATCGTGAAAGTGACACTGGGTATATCTAAGTTGCAAAAATCAAAATGGCTGACGTTTGGAGGCATTTTAAACGTTTCCAAAAATCGTAGCCTATTGAGTGGGGTATCAAAATGAAGGGCTGAATGAATGGATCACCAAAATATATATACAATATGTGTGAAATCAAAAGTTTGTTTGCAGTCGGGTTTTATGTTTTTGCAGAAATCGAGTTATACAACGATACAACGTTGTCGCCGAAGTCGCCTTAACCGACGCCTGCGCCGGCGCCGCCCGCGTGTAACAGGAGGGAAATGCCGCCCATTCACGGGATCACGTCTGCCTACTTATTTATATTTATAGTAAGAGACGTGGTGAAATCTTTATTCGTCTCGTTCACATTTCTACACGGCTGGGAACTGGTTTTTATTTTCGGTTTGTTGTGTTGCAATTTGTCTGAGTATGAGATGGAATGTTGTTGTTGGCTGGAAAATGTACTTACGTATAAAGGGAAAGAAGGGCCAACTTTGAATCTATTTGTTTATACCAGCCGCACTAACATATTAATCTATTTTGTTTGTCGACCAGCCTTAACATAATAAAATTATGGTTCACCAATTTTTGTACAGCTTTACTAGTTTCGGACCGCCACTTACGTGCGTACTGCGTAAGCATAGAGTTCGGTCATCGCGGCCCCGCGGGAACTTTGTGTTCTTCCGGGATAAGAAGTAGCCTGTGCCCTTCTCCGGGACTCCAACTATCTTCATATCAAATTTCATCTAAATCGGTTCAGCGGTTAAAGCGTGAAGAGGTAACAGACAGACACACAGAATTATTTTCGCATTTATACTAGGTATTAGTATGGATTTTTCTGCACAATATTAACTGCCTAATTTCAAAATTCTTTTTTTAAACATTTGTAGGTAGAATTTTATTTAACGAACGACGTCAAAAGGATGATCGTTATGGACAGAATATTTTTTATATAATTTACCACTGAAGCCTTTATCTTTTTATCATAAATGTAAAAATGTATAAAACTCGGCTTAAATACTAAATGTGTTGGCTATACAACGAATTGTGATTTAATTTTGTATGTTAAACACACGCGTATATATACTTATGACATTGACCTATAATAAGTAATAACATATGGACAAACAGTGCCTAACAGAATATGTCGAAATATAAAGAGCAAACTGACATTAGAAAATACGTTCCAATATGCTAATAACGCCTCTTTATAACGAAGGCCAAACGGTTGCCCGAGCTGTTTGGGCACCCGTTTTGACGGGGCCATTTTTCTCCGGCTGATTGTGAATCCTTACTTATAATAGATCAATGACTTACGTCATAAAAATAGACCGCTAGCTCCACGTGAATGGATATTCAAATATGCTAACATATTTTTACAGCGTGATGTGAATTAAATAGCTTTTGGAAGTTTGCCGATACGTATCTGTTTTTTTAAATTTTCCGCTGTCCATACTAGGCAATGATGCAGATCCATACTAATATTATAAACTATAGTTGGCCCGGTGAACTTAGTATCACCCGAAGTTAAATGTCTTTTTTTTAGATTTTACACGTTTTTTTTTCTTTCTAAACCTTCCCTGAATCACGGGGAGTAAACAAAAAAAAACCGCCAAATCGGTCCGGAAATTCTCAAGCCTTAGCCAGACGAACACACGGCAATTCATTTTATATGTAAGAAGATGCGAAAGTAGCTCTGACTGTCTGTCTGTTACCTCCTCACGCTTGAACCGCTGGACCGATTTAGATTAAAGTTGGTAAGTAGATAGTTGGAGTCGCGGGGAAGGACATAGGCTACATTTTATTATGAATTACACGCGGGCGACGTCGCAGGCAGAAGCTTAGTGTTATATAAAAATTATACGTATTAAATGATCTCTAGGTATAATTATAACGCACCTTACAAGTAGGTACCTTTCGGTTGAAAGCCATCTTCTTCTTTACCGAAAGCACAGGGCGGACGCGGCATATAAAAGCACGATTTCGAACACAATTCGAATGAAGTGTCAATGTTTGCGTGCGAGGACGTCTGTACATTTAAAGAAAAAAAAGGAAGTAGAAGAAAAACATTTATTCACGACAGGACAACACAAAACACGAAAGAAATAACAAATTACAATACAGGACAAATAAAGTGTCGTGGCCTGTCACAAAATGTGTGTGTACCAGTACGCGGGCCAACGATTCACTCACCATCTCCGGATCAAACAAATGACGGTAAGGCGAGTTGGGCGCGAGTTGCGCCGGCTAGATTCAGGCGTAGGCGGGTGATTCCGTGGCCATTCTGTACGTAGTACTATCAAATATTTTGTGCTTTCGGCACAAAATATTTGCCGAAAGGTAGCAATGATTTCGGATTTCCTCGTATTGAAAGTTATACCTACCTACTATAGTCTTACGACACACGTTTCAGGCCGGACCTGCTATAATATGTATTAATATGCGTATAGTGCGTAGATACTATACATATAGAAGCTATTTGAATTCAAGGTGTCGAACCGCATCGCCTACGTGCGCACGCGCCGATATCGAAGGACACTTATTGAGGGTTCCGTCCAACAATATTCTTAGGGGTTTCTGAGCTGCAAAATCGGATTGATTTTGCAGCTCAGAAACCCTGCGGCAAAATTTCACGTTTTTTTTTTGGGTCAACACTATTTTGGTAACACGAGTCTAAACTAACGAGCTTGGAAACGCAGGCGAGGAAAATAGATTCCTTACTTATATGATAGTAATTTATCACATTACTTATATGATAATAATTCATCACAATAATTTGCTACAGCGTATTCATGAATATTGAATGTAATTTTTGAGAGCTTTTTTTACATTCTCTCGAAAATTTATATTCTTTTATATACTAAATAAAATAAAAATGCATTTATTTCCGAAATCAGACTTTACCTTCTAACGTTACCAGACCCTCGCCAATTTATTTAATCAATAAAAAAATCTATTGAAATGTTTAACTGGTAGAGAATACTATATGGCATTAAGTTCGCCTTTTGTATCAGCTTTTACTTATGTGCAATAAAGTTTTAATAAATAAACAAAAATTAGGAACTTTCTAGGTTTAAACACAAGAACACAGTACCCTAATAAATGTTCCACGGAAATTCGCGCGACGAAAAGCACGTGATAACAGCGGACGCCCACTTACTACGAACTATATCATGGCACAGCGCATCGACAAACAGCTAACGCACTCGGCCTGAAAACCGCCCGCAAAAGTATAGCAGAACACAACTTAGAAGGCGCGCGGTGAAGCACTTAAGCCGTTGACGCGGAGTCTGCTATTGCTTAATCCGCGCGCCATCTAAGTTGTGTCGTGCTATACAGGCCGGTTTAAACGGCCGTCAGAAAGGAGCTTCTTTAATAAGCTTGGCGAATTCAACCTTAGGTTAACCCGTACTTTATCATGGCACGTGGTAACCAAAGAGTCCATTGGCATATAAATAAAATGTATAATTCGAGCAAAGTTCAAGGGCAACATTTAGGACAGCGTGATGATGTTTGGCAGTCTTGCTTTGCAAGACTATAAGCGATGAGTAAGTATTAATTTATAGTAGTACTAGCTTCTGCCCGCGACTTCGCCCGCGTGGAATTCGGTTATCGCGTTCAAAAGTACGCGGGATAAAAAGTAGCCTATGTCCTTTCTCGGGACCCCAACTATCTCCATCCCAAATTTCATCCCAATCGGTCCAGCGATTGAAGCGTGAAAAGGTAACAGACAGACAGACAGACAGAGTTACTTTCGCATTTATAATATTAGTATGGATTGCTGAAGCAAACACGACTAGGTGTACAGTACAAATATGACAAAAATGTCCGGAAAAAATCCATCATTGATAGCTTCGTTTCAAACAAATTTTACAATACAATACAATACAAATACTCTTTATTGAACACCACACAATAGAAAAAAAAAGATCAGGAAAACATGTTGTTGAATCTTAGATGTATTATGAAAATGTAGACCTTACAATGCGGACTTAAATATCTATATATACTTCGCTACGCCCACATCTCGTCTGAAATAAACGCTACAGCGCTTCAGCCACAGAATCAGTTTCAGCGGCTAAACGCCAAGTGCTGTGGCACCGGTAAGCTACACCGGGGCCCCAATGACCCAAATATAAAACCAGCTCAGATTAGACAAAAGACGCGAGTGTAATTGAGGAAGCTGGCGGTTTTATCGGCTATTTGGCGGCGCGCCACTCCGCCGTGGCGTCACGAGAGAACCCACCAAACCAGGAACTCTGAAGTCCACTTTCTTCAGCTAGGCTCAGAATTCCCAGATCCCCAACCAAGCATCAAACCAACGACGTAATCCATATTAATATACTCGTAGCTGACCGAGCGGAATTCGTACCGCCTTAGATTTTTTTTGGGTTGGGTATGAAAAATAGCTTACGTCCTATTCTCAGCCCTACTGAACATACACACAAAATTTCTTAAGAATCGGTCGAGCCGTTTCGGAGGAGTTTGGTTACGAACACTGTGACACGAGAATTTTATATATCCACTAGCTTCTGCCCGCGACTTCGCCCGCGTGGAATGCGGTTATCGCGTTCCCGCAGGAACTATGTGTTTTTCCGGGATAAAAAGTAGCCTATGTCCTTTCCCAGGACTCCAACTATCTCTATACCTACCAAATTTCATCCAAATCGGTCCAGCGGTTGAAGCGTGAAGAGGTAACAGACAGACCGACAGACAGACAGAGTTACTTTCGCATTTATAATATTATAATATATAAATATCCATATTAATACATATTATAAATGCGAAAGTAACTCTGTCTGTCTGTCTGTTACCTCTTCACGCTTCAACCGCTTGACCGATTTACATGAAATTTGGCATGGAGATAGTTGGAGTCCCGGGAAAGGACATAAGCTACTTTTTGTCCCGGAAAAACGCATAGTTCCCGGGGGAACGCGATAACCGAATTCCACGCGGGCGACGTCCCGGGCAGAAGCTAGTACGAGATAAAGCCTGTTAAGAGTTGCCAACGCATTTTTCGTGTTGAAGGAACAGCTTTTTGGCTAAGATCCTGGAGCAGACGAAGTTTTGGAATGGAGATCGCAAGTCGGCAAATGAAGTGTAGGCTACCCTGTCCCTGTAGCTAGATGGAGCGATGACATACGTAGGGTTGCGCTGGGATATAATAGCTAACCATCGAACTGTATGGCGTGCTATGGGGGAGGCTTGTGTCCAGCAGCAGACTGATGATGACTTGATGACAATGAAAAGCTTTTGCATGTCCCGTTTATTGTGGAGCATGCCGATGCTTATTCTTATCTTACATTGCCCTCTAGAACCTAGGATGGGGCGCCACAGGATTGATTATGCACAGTCCTAATTTGACTGATAAGTGCGTAACCATTTCTGCCAAGCTATATAATAATATAATAATAATAATAATAAAATCGTTTATTTCGAGTAACAGGACTCATATTATTGTTAGTATACAAACACTTAAAAACTACGATTAGTACATACATGTAGTGGGAAAACACAATAAAGCCCCGGGACCAATATATCTAGAATTTAAAAGTTTCTAATTGGAGCACTGCAGGGGGCATGAAGTGCGTCGCAGTGTCGCAAATACGGACTATCTGGTCTCTCCGCAATCGACCTCAGCGTGCAGTTGGGGCTGGCCCGCACGCGGTGCACCAGGGACGCTGCTCTTTTGCGCATAGTTGCAAAGAAACAGTCCACGCGCGCTTCGGCAAACATCCCTGATGCACTACAGAAGCGGGGCAGCCCCTCCAGCACCCGGAACGCAATATTATATTGGATCCGGAGGGCCCCATAGGCCCGTTGCGTGTAGTTCATCCACAAGCTACACGTGTAGAAGGAGGTGCAGTAGGCTCTAAATAGTGTCAACTTCACCTCCCTCGTACAACGCGCGAACCTGCGGGCAATCATGTTCGCCCTGACCGACAGGGCCCTCCGCTCCCGCTCGATAAGGCCCGTATCTGAACGTTTTTCTGAGAAAAACCCAATCCAGAAACAACTCCATTAAACTAAATTAGGTTTACAGATAATCTCAAATTAGACGCCGCTATTCCACCGCCTAATCTCGTAGTTAATCCTTACACAGAGCCTAGCCTACAAATCCGCCCCTAGCGCCTCCCGAAACACTTGATTAGGGTTCCAATGGTATTTCAAACTTGGTACAGTTTACCTGAATTCCCAAACTATTAAGACTTCAGCTGACATATTTGACTTTCAATTAGTTAATTAGGAGCGTCAAAATATTTACTTGGTTAATTTCAGTTACAGCCGGAATATTGGCTGTTGCTGTTAGACTAAACTTAGCGGTTGTTTATTAAAAGTTATTCGCAAAATGAAAAATCGATAAATAGAGATGACGACAGGGTGAAGAAATCGAAATTCTAATTAGTTCGTCAGTCAGGTAATAAAAAAATATTAGACACGTATTTTTTGTTTTATCAAATTAACAAAGAATGACTAAGTTAAAACGCATTAAAGTTGGAGAGTGGGGGCTAACTACGTCACCGTTAGGTATAAATCGTACCTAACCGTGACGTCACGCGACATTTCAACTCAATATATCTCCGAATAAGTTTGATTACGTGAAAAAAAAAAAACATGTCCAATACTTTTCAATAATCTTCCTGATAGACTAAGGAAAAAAAGTTGTCGTAATCCCTATTCTTTGGTAAAATAAAGACTGACATATAAAACTGATAGAACCTATATAATTATACAACAGTACACTTATTTTCATAAGTCATTACTCGCATAAAAATCTTTTTTCTTGGATTTCTAACCTCATGAGCGTCATATATGATAGAATCAGAAATGAGGATATCCGCAGTAGAAGTAGGGTCCCCGACATACCCCGAAGAATTGCGAACCTTAAGTGGCAGTGGGCGGGGCACATTGCTCGCCGGACTGATGGCCGATGGGGCCAGAAAGTTCTGGAGTGGCGTCTGCGAACCGGTAGAAGACCTGTCGGTAGGCCTCCAACAAGATTGAGTGGCGACCTTGTAAAGGTCGCGGGAACGCGGTGGATGCGAGTGCCACAGGGCCGGTCTGAGTGGCGTGCCTTGGGGGAGGCCTATGTCCAGCAGTGGACGTCTTTCGGCTGAAATGATGATGATGATGATGATGATGATGAGCGGCATAATCACACGTAGAGCGACGATTCGTCTTATAGCTCGAAAGTCGAAACGTCATCGTCACTGAAATATTGAAGAAAACCGGTAAAGCTGGATAAACTGATGATGATGTTTAGATTTGATTTTTTACGAAATAGGTTTTTGTTTATTTTTTATTGGCTACTGGGTGCTTAATAAAATTATATACATACGCCATAACGTTATATCCGTAAAGCTTAGACTATTATTATAGATCAGCATTCAGCATACACCTACAATGTGTGCAAAACAGAGATCGTCGAATTTTGCTTTTAAACTTTGTTTTAAATGGTATAAGCATGTGCGTATGTCATACGAATCTCAGAGCTTTATACAGTCAACACCAATGAATTCGAGTCACTTTGTATAGCATTTTCCATACAAAGTGACCCGAATTCATTGCTGTTGAGTGTATATTGGAGAGGGCTATTGGCGCTTACGAGTTCTGGCCAAATTTTTGAATGAATGCAATCAAACAGCTTTTAACGAGTTCAAAACGATACGAATAAAAAATTCTTTATTCTGCAGTACTTTAATTTTTCATTCGCAATCGCTTGCTAATTTATATTTAGTTGTAATAATAATGTTATATTTATTTTGCGTGTAGCAATAAACGGATATTTTACTGGCACACGGGCCTTCCCACGCCGGTGCGGTGTTGCCAGCCAAATCGGTAAAAACCGTGACAAATGGCATGTTCAAATGAAATGAGTTCAAATGGAAGAATTCAAGTTTATTATTAGGTACTATACTATCTATTTAAATCCTCGTTTTCAACCTCAAGTAACTCTCTTCTTAAAATGTTGCTACCAGTTGCATATTACTGGTATCCAGCCGTAGGTACTTTATTTATCCATACTAATATTACGAGTATAAATGTGAAAGAAACTCTGTCTGTCTGTCTATTACCTCTTCCAGCTTCAACTGCTGGACTGATTTAGATGAAATTTCGTATAGAAATAGTTGGAGTCCCGAGGAAGGACAACGCATAGTTCTCGCGAGAACGCGATAGTAGGCACGTTCTACGCGGGCGAAGTCGCGGGCGTTAATACACAAACACAGCTACTTATGAGTAAATGCCTAAATCGATCATCCTAACAGATGGATAGACAAACAGACATAAGTACTCGTGGTTTTAGAAATATTCTATTAGGTTTATTTTATTTGTCAGTACCTGTAGCTATTTTCGTGGCAGTAGCTCTTACTACTACATAAGCAGTTTCAACGAAATTTGGCGTTGAGATTCAATGAGAAGCCTTGGGTATCATTTGTTGAGTAAAGAATAATAAGTGGTACAAACTCAAATGGGATGTAAAAATATTGATTAATAAATACATCGCATTAAGTGCCTTCTAATGAGATGTCTAATAAAATAGCTATAAATAGGTATAAAAATTAACTACTATAAATAATAGTTAAAGGGTTAATTGCAGTTATTGTATAACCTTGAATTTTCCCACAAATACATAGAAATATGTGTATATTTAAACAGTCAACTCGTATTGTTTCGCAGTGTCTTCCTACAACCTGATTAGAGATATTTCTCTCCTTATCTCTTGGCCGTGGGCCACTTTCATACGTCACCAGACAGACTCGTAGGGGTTCGTATTTCTTCATAATTAGGGTTTACCCTGAAAGTTGGCAACGTCGCATATAGCTGTCAAATGTTTCGCTTTTTTCATTAATTTCTCAATATTACTGAATTAAAAAAGAAGTTATCATTCTATGGTTGAATGACGCGTCTCATTTTATTTTTGTTGGTTAGGCATTCAAATGATAAGATTACATTGAAATGCATGGAAAATGCGATGGAAAGTTTTCAAAAGATAGTACTTCCATAATCCTAAACATTTCATGTTCCTATGATAATTGTTGCAACCAGTGACAATTCATATTTTCATTCAGTAATATTCAGCTATTTGCGACGTTGCCAGCTTTGGGAGTAAACCCTCTTAATGGAAATTGGTCGTTCATTCAATTTGGGGCTATATTCGAAGTCTTAAATAGGGATCTCGCTGTTGTCTATTTAAGACATCGGATATAGGCCCTGGTTCCACGTGGCGACGCGAAACCGTCCCGATCACTTGGCTGCCATGCGCAGAAATGAAGTATCTCAAATTTTGATGATTTTATTTGCCTTTACAAAAAAACAACAACCCGCGAGTTCGTCAGCGTGGAGTTCGGTTATAGCGTTTCCTCAACTACTACTACAGCCTATCTGCGTCCCACTGCTGGGCACAGGCCTTTTCTCATCAGAGGGTTTGGGCTATAGTCCCCACGCGAGCCCAGTGCGGATTGGGAACTTCACACACATCTTTTAATTAGCGTCCCCTCACATTTATATAAATTAGTATGGAATTATGGTTCATCGATAAGTAGTTATTTTATTAAAGTATCTTTTTATGAAACGTTGACATTACAATTTGACACACAAAGCATTTTAAGGTTACATGGACGAGAGGCTTTGGGCATCTTGTTTCTTAAGATTAATTAAGTTTTTTCCATTTGTAGACTCGAATGAAAATTAGGTATAAATAATTAACATACTTAAGTATTTTAATTTGTAACATTTCACTTTCAACTTTGAAAAGAAAATAGTTATTTGTTATGCAAGGCTGCAAAGTTGTTGTTTGCTGCTGAGCGCAACACAAAATTTTTCACCTCACGCGCGATTTTTAGGGAAGAAGACTTAGTTCGGCGTCGCGTACAGTTTGTGCTAACTCTGGAGGAGTTAAATTCGTATCTTCATCGCTAGAATCGCTCATATTTTCTTTATTACTTCGTATAGGTATTCTAAATTACAAAACCAGCAATTTAAAACTTTTTTTATTTTTTTTTTTCAGTGAGGTGAAAACTCTTTTATTTTTCGCTCTCTCGTAAAGTTTGTCAAAGTGAGTTATGTGATTTTGGTGTATAGCAGCGGATGCGCAGACGCACGTGTCGCTGGTAAATATAGACAACCAGTCCAGCCATGATTTACTTTAAACGCGTCATATGCGGAAAACTATGTAATGGCTGTATCAAGTATGAGCAATGAGCATGCTCGCAGAACTGATGGACGGCAGGAAAATCAGTGATAATTTGCACATACTTCACTCCTGGCTCCTTGGTCCCAAGATACAGGCCCGTATTAGTCTTATCTTGGGGTTCGCCAACATTGCTATACCTTTGTTGTTGTAATAAATAAATATCTGAGTTTGATTTGATTGACGATTTTTAACCGACTTCAAAAAAAGGAGGAGGTTCTCAATTCGTCGGAATCTTTTTTTCTTCTATGTATATATACTATAAAAATAAATAGTAAACGTGAACTGATTTCGATGATTCTTTATTTGTTCGAAAGCTGGTACTTCCAAGTTGGTCCCATAACTCCCATATTACTTTGATTCAGTTCTGATGATGGGTTCCATGAGAAAATGAAAAAACTCCTCAAAATTTGCTAGCACGTAGATGATTTTGATGTCAATTTCGAAGACTTCAGAGTTACTTATAAATTTCTGTAGTAACGTTTGGAACCTGTAGTCAAAAATTTTTTTCAATAAAAATATAAAAACCGCCTTCAAACTCCGACAGATCGCGAAGTCGGTGTCAAGTGAACCGACCTAAAGAAATGATAATCATATAGTGACCTTGATATTGACATCGCAGTCTATCGGAGTTTGAAGGCGGTTTTTATTTTTTTATTTAAAAATTTTTCGTCATTTAATCTTTGCAACCAAATTCAGTAATACAATATTCTTCAAAACCCAGTAGATTGTCTAATCCAGACAAGGCAATAGGGATGACTACAGGGTGAAGAAATCGAAATTCTTTTTAGTCCTGACGTCAGGTAATAAAAAAATATTAGACACGTATTTTTTGTTTTATCAAATTAACAAAGAATGACTAAGTTAAAACGCATTAAAGTTGGAGAGTGGGAGCTAACTACGTCACCGTTAGGTATAAATCGTACCTAACCGTGACGTCACGCGACATTTCAACTCAATATATCTCCGAATAAGTTTGATTACGTGAAAAAAGAAAAAATACGTGTCCAATACTTTTCAATAATCTTCCTGATAGACTAAGGAAAAAAAAATGTCGTCATCCCTATTTTAACGGTGTGACAACGGGAGAGGCACACCGTCATCGGGGCTGGTTCATCCTAGGAAGAACACGGTCTCACAGAATATCCATATTCATGTGGATATATGGATGTGGGCATGATGAGTGTGAGTTCCGGAGCCCATAACTACCTCTTCTCCCAACCACCATCAACCACTTGAATTACCTACTAATTAATGTCGGCAATTCCATTAGATCGGACGGCGCTTATTCCTTAAAAAAATATTTTTGCATTATTTCACAGGAATCGCAGCCCAAAGTAGGTACCCAAACCAACTGGTGGCGTGACGAGGCATGTGCCCAATAGGGAAATAAATAAGTATTCGATTGCGGTGGCGGTGATGGAACATTTTTAAGCGGACGTAGGTAGTCAAAGGATCGATTTTGGAAACTTTTTCTACACAATGGTTAAAATTGACCTTCCTCCTACATCGCCGACTTTTGTTCATACTCCAATCAAACCAGTTTTATTTTCCGTAGGTCGTCATTGCAAAAATGTTGAGAAGTGGTCCATCGCGATCGTAAAAGAATTGGCACACTAGGCTCGGGTCGGTAGAATAACGTAATTTTAGCACGTCGCCTTGGCTACGGTATCGATAGCACTAGTTCAAGGCCGCGGAACAAAATTTTCACGAGACCTGCGCTGGCGCATACAGTACATATTTTGAAAACAGTACGCTTAATTTAAACGTTCACATAATTTAACAAATATAGTAGAATAACAATTTCGCCTTACTGATAACCTGTTGCTTAAATATTAAAAAAAAGAGGGGACTCTTCTCACACAGGTTTTTATAACTTAAAAGAAGAGCTCCCAACCCATGTAATTTTTGTATTGTAAGTTACACTAAATACATTTTTTAATATTTCTCAAAAAAATAGACGAATAACTAGCTACAATTAGAACGACGTAGTTTGATAGCTTACATTGTACCTGATAGATCATTCGCACCTACGATAAGTTTCCATCAATATTACTCCTATTTTCCCATACTCAACAGTTATGACGAGACCAGACCGCAACGAGAATTTGTCGTGCAAACGCCTCTTAGAATGGAAGCCGTGGGGAGAAAGGCGCCCTCAGGGTAGACCACAAAAGCGCTGTAAGAACGAACGTGAAGAAGGTAGCTAGATCTAGTACGATGCATAGGGCAATGTCACAGTATAGAAAAGTTTAAAGGAGGCCTACACTAAAATGGTTAAGAAAGGCTAAAGAAATCGAAGCGAGAAGACAACAGTTATAAAGTTATAACAACACTTCGTGTTCCGAAGACATGAAATTATTATGATATTTTTGAAGTCCAATCTTTATAATTTCTGATAGTGATTGAAAATTGACTAATGTGGCAATGTTAGGTTAGGTTAGTTAGTTATTTGAAAGATTTCGTAAGATTACTTGTTCAACGGTTGACTGTAGACTTTCGTACTGTTCGCAAACTGTGCACAAGGCGGCAACACGTTTCAGCTGGTTATACAATGCGTACGTCGTAAATTTGTCGTTTATTGCGCATTTATTAATTTTAATGGACTCCGAGGATGGTGGCGGATCTATTGCGTAGGGTCGTTCATTTTTTATGTGGGCCAATGTTTTATCATAACTATTAGCAGTTGTGTCTAAAGGACAAATTTTAATTAAATAGCTTGATATGGCAATGAAAATATGTATTCAGCAGGTAGTAGAGATCTTCTACTATCTAAAGTCCCGCGCCTTCACGTGTCAAAACGCTTATTTTTTCAAATTATTATTTAAAAAGCATCACCAACACTCTCAACGCATAGTTGATGGCTGTCTCAGCACGCACACATGTGTTGAGAGTGTTGGTGGTGCTTTTTAAATACAATGAAGCGTTTTGAAATATAAAGGCGCGGGACTTTAGATAGTAGAAGATCTCTACCTACTATTTTAAGTTGTAGTACCATGCCCTGTACCTAAAACTGTGATATTTTACCAATAAACTATTTACCATTAATTCGTACTAGTATTAAAATTGGGAACGTTGAGGATTTTCAATGAATATTTTTAACAAGAGGTATTTATTATTAATTTTGCATTAAAGATCTCTTACTAAGTAAGTAACACATACATACATATTTAAATCACATAAAATTACGAACTTGCCTCAGTTTTCAAGGACATTTTACTTCAAATATTACATGACGTCTATTTATAAAAAGTTACACGTATATTACAATAAATATTTGAGTGTAAATACACTCAAATATTTATTGTACTAGGTACTTAATTTAATAATAATACAAAACAATAGCTCCCAAATCGCCATATTGGTAAGTGACCCCTTTTCATTGCTGTTGAGTGTATTTTTACTACTTAATTTAATAATAATACAAATCAATAGCTCCTAAATTTCCATATTGGTAAGGACCCCTTTTCGTTGCTGTTGAGTGTATTTTTACTACTTAATTTAATAATAATACAAAACAATAGCTCTTAAATTTCCATATTGGTACTGACCCCTTTTCATTGCTGTTTAGTGTATTTTTACTAGTTATTTAATAATAATACAAAACAATAGCTCCTAAATTTCCATATTGGTAATGTGCGTAAAATAATAATAATAGTCTTGAGTAGTGCGTAGCAACGGCGCGACGACGCAACGTGCTGTGTGTCTGTTAATCACTCGGATACCATGTGGTTGCTATTACAGATTACAAAATTGTTCAATGTTTGGCATCCCAGGCTTGTGGTTTATTGCCGTGGCCTTTAATTCGACTTCTTTAGGTAGTCAGTATTACCATAAAAAAGATAAGGTTAACGCATTCACTGCCACTGACGCATATGTGCGTTTTTCTGACTTTCCCGCAGTGCCTTGAGCGCACATGTGCGTTGCAATGTTCCCTTAATGACAGATGTGGCACCTGACGAAAGTTCGTAAATCAGAAGTGGCAGTGAATGCCTTAACCTAGAATGAGAACCTTCATAAAAATCAGCGTACGCCCAAAATAAGTGTTAAACGCTATAACAGATGTCGCTGCCTAGGTTTAGGTAGCCTGTATGAAAATATTAAACGTCTCTTGCATATTACTCACTACAGAGCTTTTCCGATGTATAGCAGAACACAACTTAGAAGGCGCGCGGCGAAGCACTTACGCCGTTGACGCAGAGTCTGTTATTGCTTAATTCGCGCGCCTTCTAAGTTGTGTCGTGCTATAAGCCGCAATGTAAGAAGATCGTCAGTATAAATATAATTATTTAGACTGACAATCTGAGGTAATCCTCGTCTCTGGTACTACTGACTCAGTAAGTATACGACGAGCGGAATATAAGAAATACTTGAGACAGCCGTTTCCCGATGAACTTTAAAAACAATTTCAACTTACAGTAGGTATATAATAATAATAGTAATAAATTGTTTATTTCGGATGGATGTTTATTTTGGACCATGTCCAAAATAAACTTATAATTGTTAGTGTAACAAAAAACTCAGTTTTTTTATTTTAAAAATGCAGATTTAAAATGAGCTGAAATATAATAAAATAAAGTAAAAATAAAATTGAAATATAAAAAAAAATCGGATTGAGACATAAATTAGAATTGATTAAATTAAATTCATTACCTATATACGCAGGGAAAATAATTAATGGCAATAAAAAGAAAACAAAAGCAAATGAAGGAAACAAAACATATGAACATGATACAAAACACGATTGAATTAAATAAAGCAATATAAAATCAATTTTTTACTTTAAAAAGTTATTCAGTGTATCTAGTGAATTTCAGTATTTGTATTGTTTCAGTGTAATGTAGGAATGTATCACTATCATACATAAGAATTTTTTTTTATAATAAAAATGATAAAGCGGTTCGGAGTCACAGACATCATATTTATACCTATCCATTTTTTTTACTGTGTATTGAAAATCTCCCTTTTATATATGAAGCAGTAATTTGTGGTATGGATTGGATACGCATATATACATATTGTATATCAAAGAACGAACCGTTTTCTTTTCAGGGTCACGTTTCTAATTTAGATTTCCAAACGGCGACGCCTTTGTTCTACGCAGTTTCGCAATACACTCCGCCCCACTTTATATAAAAACGTCATATATGCCTGCGCACGAGTAAAGTAAGCAGAGTTTAACCCTCAGATCGCCACGGTAATTGGTAACGTGGCGCTAACTTGAACTATAACGCGCACGAAACAAAAGCATTTTTAAATTGTTTTTTTGTCGTCTTTGGACGACTTTAAAGGTGGACGTGGTTGGTGCCACTTGACAACAATCGCGGTATTTAGTCATTCATAGCATTAGACGGCCTTACGCAAGTCCATTGACTCGGCCTTACGGATTCGCCTATTTGCAAGGAAACAACCTCTTGAATACATTATACTTTGCGATCTAAACATGCGTGCGCGTCTGTTTGTACGGCCTCGCTAAACATATAAAAACTTATCGGTAAGCATAAATCTTCCATGCCATTGGACGTGCGAATGTTCTACATATATTGCGTACTAGCTTCTGTCCGCGACTTCATCCGCGTGGGATTCGGTTATCGCGTTCCCGCGGGAACTATGCGTTTTTCCGGGATAAAAAATAGCAACTATCTTCATACCAAATTTCATCAAAATCTGTCCAGTAGTTTTAACGTGATGCGCGGTCAAATAAACAGATAAACAGACAAAATTTCTAAAAACTGTTGGAATGTGTTCCGTTATCGATTCTAAGTATCCCCAGCCAACTTTTTTTCGAATATCTCCCATGTACAGACTTTCGACCCTTTTTAGCTTTATTATATGTATAGATGGATAGAAGGGTCTACGTTGTCTCTTTCTAATCAAACTAGAAAAAAACGAGATAGGTTTCATTCAACCTTCAGGTTGCCCTTGATAAATTTACACGCATGAAAATTCTGAGTCAAATTTGAAGTTATTTTATAAGAATATTAGTCAATCGAACCTTGAAATATGTTATTTTAAGCGACTTATTTTAGCGAGTAAAACCCAGCGGCATCATACATATGTCGAAAAAAAAACCATCGTCATATGCAAATGATATTAAAGAGCGGGCACGCCGCACGAATATATATACGTTACTCGCATAGTATATGTAGTTTACACGTGAAACATTAGCATCGAAAAGCAGGAAGGGAACAAGGTTACCGGGTAATGTTCGGGCCTAAATTAGGTTTTTTAAGAGATAATGTCAATAATTAATATTTTTATATTACTAGCTTCTGCCCGCGACTTCGTCCGCGTGGAATTCGGTATTGGAATTCCCGCGGGAACGAGGGAAGTTTTTCCGGGATAAAAAGTAACCAATAATGTTGACCAGTGTTATAAACTATCCCCATACCACAGTTTATTGCAATCCGTCCAGTAGTTTTCGAGTTAAATCCAGACATACATAGATACAGACAAAATTTCTAAAAATCGTCATTTTGTGTTCAGTGTCGTTTATATAGTCCCCTCGACTTGAAAGTTCCTTTTAATTTTCAAGTTTCAGATGCGATTTCTTCTCCAGACTCATTATTACCTAGTATAGATTACGTACAGCTAGTGCATTGTCAGACGACACACCTTCTAGTTTCCTCAGACATATAACTGTATTACACCCGTATTATTTTTGATGGCCAATTAGATTACAAAAATTGTTTGATTTAACTTATCAGACTGGAAACAACTTAGCAGAGTTACCAGAGCTCATGACCAATGGAAAAGAAAGAAAGAAGCCTTCATCACTCTATGTAGATGACATAGAAGTGTCGATTCTCTAGAACGTTTTTGACACGTCCAATTGGTATCGGTAATGAACTTCATGGGAACAACTAGATGTCCCAATTCACAAATAAGGGTGTCTACAAATACCTTTGGGACCGCAACGCGTTTGGTGATGGCTCTGGTATTAGAAATAGTCTATATGCGGCAATAACCAGTTACAAAACAGGTGGACCGTCTGCCTGTTTGTCAGTATAATATACATAAAATATACAAAATATAATTAGTTTGAAGGGCATACTAAAAACATCTACGTTTTCAAAACTTGTACCTATGCATATATATGTATATATCCCCAAGTAACATTTTGGCCCTATAACTTGGGTTATCATCACTAAAAGGTCGAGTAAACGTCGTATAAAGGTTTTAGCGGTGACTACCAGTTGTATAAAGGCGTTTGGGAACACATTCTTGCTCTATAAGCTAAAGAGCCAAATTATCCTATAAATTGTTGATGTAAAGGTTTATAGAACCATTTTATAGGGCTATTATAGTCAAGTGCTATAAAAACTTCAAATATAGCCACTAAAGAGCTATTTTACTGTATAAGAGTGATTGAAATCACCATTATGTATCTAATTTGCGCTATAAGGTTTCCCGGACAACCGCTATAAATCTTGCGTTTTAGCAGTGATGAACGTTCTACTAAACAAGGTTTTTGCGATATTGTGGTTCCACAAATCACTTCTATAGTACATGGTCTTTAGTAGCCATAATGACGCCGTAATAGAGCGGTTTTGTTTTATAATCGATTTTTAGGACATTTTTATAGTACTTAAAAGTGTTCTAATTGTTTTTGAATCCCTATTATAGGCTCGTACGATAGTTGTGACTATGACTCTTTTATATGGCCAAAACTTTCTATAATGGAGTTTGTAGATCGGTCATAGGATAAAAAAGCACATAAAGGAAGTGAACAGTTACTTTTATACTCAAACTTTGACATGACAGGAATCGGAGGTACTATAGTGAGCCGATAAGACCCACGGATGTACTTAATGGCTCTAAAGTAGAAATGTCTGTGAATTTAATTTTATAATATGAATATATTTTATTCAAAACTCAATTAATCGAGGGCGCATTGAAAATACTAAGCAAATCAAATACTATTCTATCAGTAAAACTTTATTCGCACGTGCTTTTTGCAGCATTGATCGAAATATTAAATGTCTAAATAAGATAACATAAACTTACCGCGATAGAATATAACTCCTTTATATAATTGAATTATTTTTGTTGTCCGTCAATGAAGTTCACAGCAAAAACACACAATACCAAACTTTGCCGAGAAAGCGCCTCAGTAGGAATCACGGATTCTACTATAGACTAAAATAGGACTATAAGGGAATCAACGAACGCTACTACAGTATAAAAAAGCACTACATTAGCGTTACTGTGGCCCGTATGTCACTAAATTGTAATACGAGTCATCATTACATCACCTTTACAGACCTAAAACGTCACAACTAAAGCTGCTATGGTTCCACTATATCACTAAATGGAGATATAACTGCGCCAGATCGGCTTTACTCAACCTTCTATGGCCTTTTATAGGGCTAAGGTGGTGTTTTGAGAAATGTTCTATGGGCTACTATAGAACCAGAAATTGTTACTTGGGTCACTTACTGTTAAAAAGCCTATCACTGTTTAAATAAGTAAAATTCATCGAATTTACGAGCGAAAGGGTAAGTACTTATAAGCATCAAATATTACCATACTATTGTCCAGAAAACAAATGGATAATCCTCAAGAACAACGTCATGGCAATTTAAACCTCACGTGACATTTGATACAATTTATAATTATACAAAATATACGTACTTTACATATACCATTTTATTCCCAGTTTCGTATTCCAAAACTGCCTAATTAGAGGCTCGTTCTCACGTCAATTATCTAAAACTAGAATTGCCGTGTACAAAGATTAACGCGCATAATTTTGGATACAAACAACCGGTTTGCGCTGACCTCTGGGATTTCGTAGTGCTTGGCCTTTTTTGTATGTAAAATAGGGGGACAGAAGGATCTAAAAGGGGTGGTTGATAGGAGCAGATTGAAAGCACCTCTCGTAACGCGAAGCAGCGGTGCGGTGAGCTTTGAAAAGAGGGTCGTCGCCATTATTGCTTGAAAAATTCCTTTACATTCATCATTCATTCATTTTTTTCATGCGATTCTTGAAAACGTACAGAGGACCCCTTCGATTGTTTACGACATAATTTTTATTCAGCTGTCCTGTCATGATCGTCATCATATCCATTCAATCCCAATCTCCTGTCTTATATAAGGTGCTAAAAACTTTGAGAGATTATTATACATCATCATAATTAACTTTAAGTAGAGTAGAAGAAAACGTTTTTATTTTATATACTAGTTTTTAATTTCCTTAACTTAACTTTTATTACATGTTTCTCTAATTATCTCCAAAAACTAGCATAAACATAAAAAAAGTTTAACATTTAATACATCCTAGAAGCGAAGAAGAGTACTATCCGATCTAAAAGTATTGTTACCTATTTGTTAGCACTTTGTATGCTTTTCTTACCAGGGGCCTATTTCTCGAAGCTTATTAGTCTAATAATATTACTCCATGAGCTAATACTTTTTACAAGTTCATTAGTGTGCGTTTCTGGAAGCTACGATGGTAGAATATTGGTTACTAGTTGCTAACTAATAAATATTAGCTTAGTTCCTGTTTCTCCAAGCTTATTAGACTAATAATATGATCCCAGGAACTAATATTTTTTACAATTTTATTAGTGTGCGTTTCTGAAATCTACGATGGTAGATATTAGTAACTAGTTGTCAACTAGTAAATATTTGGCTAATATTACGCAAGTAAAGTCAGTTTTGTTTCATGAAAGTTCAATTTCATTGCTACTCTTGTAAATTACAAGGGTAAAGCTATTGGTCTCGGAAGTCTTGTAAAAGTTATTAGTACAATTTATTAGACCTAAAATGCCGGATAAACAATTAAAATGTGTTCAGATTTAGTACTCAACATCTAATAGAAACCCTTACGAGGCAGAAGCAACGCTAAAATTCAATAAAAGGTTTCGGTTATCTAGGCACGAGAATTAAAGATCCCAAGCTTGTATCGGGCCTGAGTTGACTCAGTTGACTGGGACAATGTACTGGAAAAGTTCCCAAATAAAATATTTCGCTGAAAGCAAAATTAATGGTTTTAAAACCATATATTTAGATCCATATTTACGAATAATAAAGATCGTTTTAAATGTAGACTTTATAACAAACCACTCTTTGCTTATTTACGATCCCGCCAAAAATGCATACTTACATCGCTGTTTTTTTTTTAATTTAGCATAAGTCATAGGCTGCGTATTACGTTCAGCCTATCTTAACTAATATTTTTCATTGATTTACCACTATTAGTTACTAGTCTAGTAAAAATATTGGAGAAACAGGAATTATTAGAACTTGTAATTTGATCTCTAGTAAATAATGAGTCTAATGACTAATAAACTAGTAAAACTAATAGTTTCAAGAAACACACCAATTTGCCTACTTATTAGTAATATTTTTCACTCGTGTACAACAATTAGTTACTAGTCTAGTAAAAAATATTGGAGAAACAGGAATTATTAGAACTTGTAATTTAAACACTAGTAAGTAATGACTAATAGACTATTAAACTAATACTTTTGAGAAATAGGCCCCAGTGCTATGAATTATTTATCGGTATCGAATACTATTTAAAATGTCTTTTGTATAAGTAAATATCCACGCTATATATAGCATAAAATGGAACTATAAAAAACAAGTAAGTACAATAATTCATTGACCAAATTTTGTCCCTCTAGATGGCCCCCAAAATGGAGGTCTATGGGAATCAGCACCTGTGTCGTTAAACGCATGAACATAAGTCGAGTGCGTTATTGCGTGAGGCCTACACAACTACCTGTTCGTGATCCGGTTATTTAAGTCGTATCTATATTAACTCAATATATAGAAAACTCTTCCGTTACTACTGACTTATGACAACGCAAAGCCGAAACTACTGGTCGTAAAAAGCTGAAATTTGGAACGTAGGTTTGTTGGGGAGTGTAAGGGAGCACTAAGAGAGGATTTTACGAAATTCCTATGGGAACGGGAAAAAAAACCTAAGTGGTTTATACCGATGGAATGGATCTGGCTTTAGTTTAAATCGAAATGTCTATGTCAGTAACTCGTTGAATGGTTTGAATAATGAAGACACGAATGTAGCTATGTAAGCGAAGGGTTCGCTTATAACTTGTGGCACGAACTTAGTCATACATCGTTGCCGAGTGAAAGCTCCGCATACCTCGAAGCTCAAAGCACGGAACCCGTGGGCGCTAATTGGTGCAAGTATTTGGGGTCCCGATGAGCTTCCAACTTTCCTGGGCTTTTAGCTGGCAAAACAAAGCTTCCATTATGTGAACTACTTAATGGAAGCTTTATGAGTGAGTAGAAAAGAGGATTTTGCCGTTTAATAATACACGAGTTGAGAATATGCATACACGAGTCATCAGCGAACTGGTGTGGAGATCTGGTAACCAATATTATTTACAGAGAAAGTGTTGCGTGGAACGACGGAGCGATTTTGATTTTGCGTCTACTTTGCATCTATCCTACCTATCATATATACCCACTAGGTCAGGTTTTATTTTGTGAAGGACAAAATGTAATTTAGGCGGATGAGTATAATGTAATGATAATGAGATTAGTGAAGAATGAGGGCAGTTAAAATTTGAATTGCAGATATTGGCGTTAAACAAACATGTCAAAGTTGGTTCGTGTCACCAGATTGACTTAGTAGGTTATTTTGATGAATATTTAATTTAATAGGTAAGTCACATGACTCACATCGTTTTAAAAAGGACTTATTACTTTTTATTTAATTTCACCTATCCCGATGTTTGTTTGTCTGTAATGACATCTTGCAAGTTGATCCACATCCCGGTTACCGATTGAGCTGAAATTTTGCATGCATGTGTAAATCGGATGAAAATGCAAAATTATTATTGTAGAGGTGCCCCTAGGATACGCGTGAGTATATGAAATAATTAAATCAGCTAGAGGATAAAGAATATTATATTAAGTTACTAAGAATATATAAGAAAACATTCGGTACACATTTTAGATGCTGTGACACACTGTCATGGAAACTAGAATTGTTTCTACCGAACACAATTCATTTTAAACATCTACATACCTATATTTGTCATATGTGTATGCGATGCCAGTATAAGTATTTCCCGAACTCTTTGGTACTATGCAACTATGTACACATATTAAATACATATATTAATAATTATGACATGGAGGTGATCTGATGATGGAATCGGAAGGTGGTAATAGGAACTCGGTAGTTGAACGACACAACCCCATCGAGTTTGGACTCGTTTGATCCCTCTTGGCTTAGTAAGTACTTTACTAAAAGCTTGCTTTAAATTTTTAAATTGCAGCTTGTTTTTAACATACTTATAAAATATGAGTGCTGCTGGTAGAACATGAACTGGATACAGGGTCCGTCCGGATAGCTACCACAATCTTACCCGCTAACCTGCCGACGAAGCAGTGCCGACAATGTTGTATTTCGGTAGAGAGAGCCGGTGTAATTTAGGGCCTTATCACACTTGCGATTCGCGAGCGAGTTTTGTATGGAGGCGAACACGCCGCGAGTTCGCCGCGTACGAGTTTTGTATTGAAAATCGCTTTCAACTCGCTCGCAAATCGCAAGTGTGATAAGGCCCTAAAATCACGAGACATTCGTGGGAATGGGAAGCAAGAGAACACTTACCATCATGTGGCTTGATTCCCCGTACCTATGCCAATGCCAACCGATGCCATAAAAAATCAAAACTCAAATCAGAACTAAACTCAAGTCCGTATACCTATTATCTGTCTCAACATCGCGCACCTAAATATAAATTTTCTCGGTTGCATAAACCGTACTAATTGTTTGAATACGTAAGTTTTCCCCAATTACGTCGACTACAATTCTAAAAGGGCAGACGTTCATTGTAATTTCAAAGGCACTTGCGGCTTTTTAGTACTGACACCCTTTTATCATGTCCATGGGGAACCTTGCTAAGGGTCGCTGTAAATAATTGTGACTTATTTACTACCGCTGTTTGGTCAAGATTTATGGTAGGTATAATTTTTGAAAGTTATGTAATCCTTAGTTTAACACTGCTTCGGTAAGATAAATCATTAGCTATTAATTATGAAATAAGTAGGTACCTACTGTACCTAAGTATATTGTCAAGTAAGTAACCAAAATTGACTAAGGAGACCGTATACATCTCCTAAACTTGCGTTGTATGATATAATTTTAGAGACTGTGTACAACTTTAGGATACCTAGAGACGTATACAATCTCTAAACATTTGCGATTTTTATTATTATTTTTAGTATACATATTTAGATAAGTACTTTAATTAATATTTTCATTAATTTGTACCTAATATAAGACCATCTCTAAGATCTTAGATTTAAGTTTGAGTTGGGGACTATACATCCCTTAGATGTGATTTTGGTATGTACCTATATATGTATTTTTATACATCATCATCATCATCATCATCATCATCATCATCATTTCAGCCGAAAGACGTCCACTGCTGGACATAGGCCTCCCCCAAGGCTCGCCACTCAGACCGGTCCTGTGCTACTTGCTTCCACCGGTGGCACACGCGAACCGGGAGACGAGCTGTCGGTAGGCCTCCAACAAGATGGAGCGACGACCTCGTGAAGGATTTTTATACATATTAACGTAAATTTAATGTAAATTTATATGTTTAAATTTTGAAAAAAGGCCTTCTGCTGAGTTTGTTGCGGCGCTTCTTCTCAAGCAATGGGTCTAGGAAGCGCTGGTAAATTCATTTCTGTTAAATTCATTTAAAAGTGACGTGTAAAAGTGCCCAGATGTGGCCTATTTGCTGAATAAATATTTTCATTTTCATTTTCATAATGCCACTGCGTAACTCGGATTTATTTGTATTAATTTGACGTGAGTTAAGAGGCTAACTCGAGGTTAGCGGCTAGGTGCAAGTGGGTTTAAGTCAAGTATCTTTCCTGGCATGCCTTCCGGTTCCGCCATTCTTCAGTTAAAATAATGAAAATTTTTATCAACAGTAAACTGTGTGCCCAGCAGTGGGACGCAAATAGGCTGTAGTAGTAGTAAACATGCCTTTTACAAGGAACGTTTGCGTTAAACATATCAGCAACCACCTGAGAAGTCAATAGGCGTAAGCGCCTTAGGCACTGGTCCCACCGCCGGCTACAAACTATAAGCGAGTGAAACTATAAACTACAAACTAGTGGGCGAGCGGCGAGAAGCGAGTATAGTTTTACTAGTTTAGACGCTGAGCTATAAGCGAGTGTTTGCGTGCGACGGGCGATTACTCGTTATTATTAGTTTTATAGTCGATAGCTTTTATCGCGGCGGTCAACTAGTAAACAGTGGTCCCACCGCCAACTATCAGCGAGCTCGGCTATCAACTAGTAAAATTATGTACTAGAAACAGTTGACAATCAGCGGGCGGCTAGTAAACATTGTATGGAATTATCGCTTACTCGCCGGGCGGTGGGAGAGTGTCTTCGCCGGCGGTGTGAACAAGCCAGCTATGAACTATAAATATATATCTCTCTCTTTTATTTACACGAAAGCGATTATCTTTTGTTCGTTTCTTGAGCTAGAAAATAGCCGATAGTTCATAGCTTACTCGCTCGCGGTGGAACCAGTGCCTTATAGCTGCGCATACGTTACCACTGTTTTAAACTAAAAGACGAATTAAAAAGCAAATCGAAAATTATAACAACATCCCTTCGAAGCGTAACCGCTAATTAGTGCTAGTGATTATTAAATTAATTAAAAAATATATTAATTACGTTATTTGACGCACGAGCGAGTCGACGATTTTGATAAGTAAGTAAGTACCTATTTTTAATTAAGATCGTAGTATCGATAGGACGGCGGCTTATTTCTTGAACTGCGTAAGGCGTAATGAGTAAGGTACAGTCGCCATACGATATATTGTAGCCTGCGAGGTGATCATACATATGTGAACATGGACTGTAATGTAACGTCTTTACAATAAGATTGTGATCACATATTTGTGATCACCTTGTTCGCTTCCATAAATCTGATGGCAACTGTACGAGTTTGAATACTTTGTACCATTTACTGATATGGCGGATTGTGATCTTAATGCCACAGATACCGTATATAAAACCACATCATATTATATACAGAATGCTACAGTATTTTTCCGAAAAAGCGACATTTTGTTTGTTGGGCAAGAACCAATTTATTTGCATTTAAGCAGTAGTCAACGTTTTATAGACTTAACAAATTCGTCGCGAAAAATTACACTTAATAATGACTTTGTCCGGAAAAAAGTAAAACTGTCTTAAAAGTGGCCATTTGCTGAATAAATGATTGATTAATTGGAAGAAATCGCTCTTTAGCGATAATACCGCCTGTTGTCAACCTTCTTTTTTGTTATTTGTATTTACTTGTGTAATGGTTTTTTTGTGTTCAATAAAGTGTATTATTATTACAGCAATGACCTCACGAGTACAAGTTTAGTTTTAATTGCGGCTCCGATTCTTTTCAATTGGTCCTATAATTTTGGTGTTCCTATTCCAGTTGCGATAAAACGCTATTACAATGCAGCCTCTGAAAAAGGCTTTTTAGGGTTCCGAAGTCCACTAGGAACCCTTATAGTTTCGCCATGTCCGTCTGTCCGCACTATTGCTCGGAGATGCTTAGTTCTAGAAAGCTGTAATTTGGCATGAATATACATATTAGTTACGCTGACAAAGTGGTACAATAAAATTTTGAATTTTTTTTTTTATAGGGTACCTCCCCTACTCGTAAAGTGGGGATGTAATTTTTTTTTCTTGCGTACCCCATGGTGCGGCATATCGTTGAATAGGTCTTAAAAAAATATTGTGGGTTTGTTAAAACTATTTTTTGATTAAGTGATGCGTTTGTGAAATATTAAGCTTTAAAGTGCTATTTTTTGTTAGAGTCACGTGTCCCCCCCCCCCCCTGCCAGCTAAATGGTGGTATTTGGATGGCTGAAAAAAATCACGGTTATGGCATATATAACGTAGTTGAAAGGAAAACTATCACAGCTAAGTAGGCTGTACAAACTTACGAGTCATAGTCGACCAACTTATGAAATGATTAAAAAACCAATGATTTTTCTCGAGCGGCAGGCGCGTCGGGCGGGCACGTCATACCACAGGCTAGCTAGATGCTAGTAAGTCTTAGAAAGGTACTGGGGCATCGTCAACTTCGGAACCCTATAATTTGCGCGTGGCCCGACACGCACTTGGCCGGTTTTTCGCAGTGAATTCCAGCAAAATCTTATAGGAAACACAATATCCATTCAAACACTGTCCCCTGTTTTCTCCCTGGATAAAGCAAATATGGACATTTTCTTTTCTAAAATTCAACGACCACTAATTCTGGGTTCCTATTTTTTTACTTTTTTTGATAAACTAAATATTAAAAAAGATATGATGAGCCTTCAAAAATCTCCTTCAAAAAATTGCCAGATTTTTTGTTGTGCTCAAACACCCAGCAAACAAATTTGACGAAATAAAATCAAAAAAGCAAAAAATAAGAACACAGCTAAAGTCTTCTTCTAATTTTTAAAGAAAACTGCAATCAAGTCGGCCCAGTAAATGCGCTGTAAATGCGAAAGTTAACCCTATCTTTCTGTCTGTAAGCTACCCCTCCGCGCTTAAACTGCAGGACCGATTTACATAAAATTTTGTATGGAGATAGGTAAAACGCATATTTAGTTCCTGTAGATACGCGAACAAGAATTCCACGCGGGCGAAGTCGCGGGCAGAAGCTAATAATAGTACATTATTGCAGAGGCCGCGAAGTAGCGCATTGCCGGATGAGTCAGTTAGAAGGCTGAGCGAAGCGAAGCCTTCTATTAGTACGAGTCCGGCAATCGCTATTGCGGCCGAGGTATGTATAATGATTTTCTCAAACAGCGAGGAAATACGTAAGGTCAGTCGGGGCAAGTGCGCCAGGATGGGGTAAGTGCGCCTAACATAAATATATCGAAACCTATAAATATTACTCAACTAGTAGTTGGCTGTTTACAAGGCATAGGGGCGAAATAAATTTAGGCGCACTTACCCCACATCAGTATTTACTACTTCCATGATCGTGGATGATTTGGCCATGGAAGTTGTACTTATTACCTCCATGGATTTGTCAGTTTCGGGGCAAGTGCGCCAGGATGGGGTAAGTGCGCCTAACATAAATATATCGAAACCTATAAATATTACTAAACTAGTAGTTGGCTGTTTACAAGGCATAGGGGCGAAATAAATTTAGGCGCACTTACCCCACATCAGTATTTACTACTTCCATGATCGTGGATGATTTGGCCATGGACTTATTACCTCCATGAATTTGTCAGTTTCTCTACAGAGGTGTCTCAAATAGCAAGCGAATTAAAAAAAAAACACACACACGACAATAATGTTTTTGCTGGCCAAGGCCGGCAATGGACAGCCTCGCGACTTCTTTTTTTGGAAGTAACACGAACATTTCCGTGCATGTTTGAGAAAAGGTATATTTTACTGAAAGGTGAACGGTAGCCATTGCCTGCAAACTTTCTATGTAGAGCCCATTGTTGCGCAGCCCTGACATTATACCGCTAAAGAGAACAATATAGACGGAATAGATTTTTGGTATCGGCCAGGAATCTTCAACATAATGAGCTATTTATTACCGTCGGTAATTTGATATTACAAATTAACCATTGTTGTGAAGAATTCGCTTACGAAATTTACGAGCTTCGTTGAGCAATGTGGATCAAAACTAATTTGTGGAACAAATTAATTTTGATGATATTTTACTAATAACTGCAAAAATATCAGCCTGGGTGTTTTTCTTTCGAAAACTCTAATTGTTTTTTTTTTGGGCTGGGAAATATTAGCAAAGTTAGTCGTCTAAAATAATAAATATATCCGCAAACAATACCATGAGAAACTAAATATTTTTTTAAGTACCGAATAAAATACATTGCAATTCTTAATAAACATGAATAGTATAAGTAGCATAAAACTTTAATTTATGTACGTGAGACTACTAAGTATGTACCTACATAGTTGATATACCAATTTATATAAGACGTCTATTTGTACGCGAGTCGTGACTCATAAAAACAAAAAAGATATTCGCAATAGATATTATTAAAAAAAATGTAATTTCGTTTATAATAAATAAATAAATAAAAAGAAACAAAAATTATTCTCAACCATAGGCCCCGACGAGATTCGAACTCGTGATCTCCTGTTTACTAGACAGGCGCTTTAACCAACTAAGCCACGGCGCCTCTGCCCAGAGCGGCGAAATTTCGTATGACATGTTGAAAAGAGAACTCAGCGTCTTCTTATCTCGTGTCAGCCGTTTGATAATGGGTACAGTATGCATTCTGGAATACATGTGTAAGATAACAAGATATCACTTTTCTATTATTAATATATAGACCAATAAGCATATAGACGGCCCAACCTGATGAAATGTGGTCAGAGTTGGAGTTAGAAAAAAAACATAGTACCTACCTAACCACGATACCCAATTTGTAAGTAAATACTGATCTCGTTTATTAACATTTATCTTTCTTCCGCATTTCAGATGTAATGAGATATTAATTCTGCTCGTGTGTCAATTTAACCCTTAATGTGGATCTTGTTAGTTAGAAGTAGGTAGGTATATGGTAGAAATAAATTTAAATGTACTTTATTAAACGCCGTCGGTATTTTTATAAATTTTCAAAGCGGACAATTTTCACGTAACCATGTCACAGCGAGCAAACAGCTCACTGACACGGTTACCATGACAATATTATAATCATGCATTATACATAATTACATGCTAATAGAACCAAAAGGTTACAATGCTTCTTTGAAAACTGCACACGTTACGTCCTTTCGCGGCAGAAGCACGCGACGATTTAGCCAACGGATACCCAGGGTTAAAATGGCGTATGTGTGGATGAAATTCATTGTTGGTTACATCGTTTTTATGTGGGTTTGATGGGGATTTAGTCCATGGCCGCGCTAAGAGGTGAATCGTTAGCGGAAAGCTTAGTGACGATCGTTGGACACGCAACAGGAGCCGCGATTCTGAATGAGCAACGAAACAAACAATTTACATTTAATTTTTTCAGTAAGGCTAAGGGATAGTCCTAATACAACGTGACTACGCGATTATCACAAGTTCGCGCAAATTATACTCGCGCGAACGCGCGATCAAACATAGTATGTAATGTCCAGTAACGTATGTTTACCATAGAGGTAGGTATAGCACCACACAACTTAGAAGGCGCGCGCTGAAGCACTTAAGCCGTTGACACAGAGTCTATTATTACTTAATCCACGCGCCTTCTGAGTTGTGTCGTGTTATAGGTACGTCACTGGACTCGAATAAATAGGTGTCGTAATGACTGCGCGATTGTGAATTAGGACACTAGGCCCACTTGCATCAAGCCACTAACCTCGGGTTAGCCTCTTAACCCACGTCAAAATCATATAAAAAATTCTGGTTAAAGCGGTCAACCCGAAGTTAACAGCTTGGTGCAAGTGAATTCGATTATAGTCGCGTCGCGTTGTATGTATTAGGAGGATTCCTAAGGCGTAATTCGAAAACAAACAGTATAGGTAGCTACGTAACGTAGTACCTACGCAGTTCTTTGCATTAATTCGAGATTTAAAAAGTTAATTTTAAGAATATAATCTCTCTGTTCCCTGTCCCTGGGGTTAAGAGACGGTCGGGCGGGAGGGAAGCACGTGAAATTGATGACGTCATAGATACAGTCGAGTTCATTAATATGTGTACACTTTTGGACCTTATTACAACGTGGTAAGGTGCAAAAGTGTGTATATATTGGCGAACTCGACTGTACACGACAGCTTAGGATAAGCGCACGCCCGAGAAAATCATCAGAAAAGAACAAATTTCAAAATTCAATCATTTATTCAGCAAATTGGCATGGGGGCACTTTTACACGTCAGAAAAAGAATTTACCAGAAAAAGAACTATCAAGGTATCATTCTGTATTCTACCATAGAGTCATATATGTTTATCTATAGACACGCGAAACGGTAATTTGTAGCTTTTTTTGCTGATATTTGTTGGCGGCCAGTGTGTAGGTATAGTGCAACGCGCCTGGTTAGTCTCCCCGCAACCCTCGCCGTCTCCGCTGTCGTCACGCCCCCCAACGTCTGTCGCACCTCAAGGACGCTCGGACATGAAGTTGGCGTAGCAAACACCCTCGACGCCAAACAAGGCCCCCCTGTTGCCGTTATCATAGACTAGGTCAGTGGTAGGCAAACTTTTTTCGTGGGGGGCCAGAAAGCTTGAGAAATTTCGGAGGCGGGCCAGATTGCAGCAAAACTGCAAAATTTTAAAATTTAACGGTTTTATATAAAAGTGCAGTTTTGCTGCAACTCTGGCCCTCCTCTGAAATTTCTCAACCATTTTTTAACGGTTAAAATAATAACATAATAAAAAAAAAACAAATGGTTTAATTTATTTATTTTTATTCGAAGGCCCAGGTGTATGAGACATATGAAATTGTTTTTGTTCTGCTATTATATCGTCGAATGCAGGTTCGAGTTGCGACGAAGTGACTTTCAGCAGCGAGAAAAGGTGTTCATCAGTAAGTCGGTTTCTGATTGAGTTTTTTCGCAATTTCATGGTTGAAAATGTCTGTTCGCACACATACGATGACCCAAACATCGCCATAATTTTCTGGGCGTGTGCAATCATCTTTGGGTATTGAGCTTTCGGTAGAGTTCTATAAAAATCTAGCTTTGTTGAATTTAAACTGATTTTTTTACCTATTCATCTATCTATCTATGTATGTCATTCTATGTATTCAAATATTTTACTTTATAACGGGTGAATCCTCAAAATATAATCATCGCGGGCCATATACAAACTATTTCGATGTATCCGCGGCAGGCCGGATGAAATGGTTTCGCGGGCCGGAGTTGGCCCGCGGGCCGTACTTTGCCCACCACTGGACTAGGTTATAATATATTGTCCCCTTTTATGATTTTACCTTCCTACTTCTGTTCCCAGCGTATTTTCATGTCATTTTAATACATTTTATTTATTTAATTTTCTTATTTTCTTTTTCTTTATCATTTGTATTGTGTCTGCTGTGTTTTAAAACTCTGTTACGTTGTAGTGTGTAATTTTTATGACAAAATAAATGTTCTGAGTTCTAATACATATAAACCGCGCGTGCCGAACCGATTTTGATATAGTTTTGTTTGTTAGATAGCACAAGTTTATTTCGAGTGTTCTTAGCTGTTTGGGGAAAATCCTGAGGTTTAAAAATTACCGGCATCTTATTAAGGCCGGCCCTAAACGATCAATTATATTGCACAATATTTCGAATTGTGCAATGTTATTGACCGTTTAGGGTTAGTATTACACAATATTCTTGAGGGCAGCGGCAGACGCATCAACGTTATTGCGCAATTTTATTGTAGGTCTAGGGCCGGCCTAACAAGTTTTATATATTTTGACTACCTATCGCTTTATAGTTATTAATATTCTGCGTCATAGTAGCTCAGAAAAGTGACTAATGCCCTAAACTAAAATACAGCCCAAAAGGTCCAAATCAATGAGTCACGGTACCAAAACACTCATTTCAGTGAGTCACGATTTAATTCGCCGGAGGGTGGTTTTCCCCTTAAAGACAAGAAACAGGTTATGGGCGCGTGTATGGTGAATTTGGTAAACAAAGGCGGTAAATTCTAAACAGCTTTTGTGTTTTGACGTTTTGACAGCCGGGTTTGAAACTTGCGTTGTGATTTGACGTTTAGAAAAGTGGGAGTGGAAGGCGTCGACAGAGGTTGATAAGGTTTTAGGTACAAACTTAACATGAAATAGAAGTTACGTTACGTTCCGCAGTTGGACAAATGCCTTCCTCTATGCTCACAGGGACTATGGCTGTTGGTTACGCTTTCATGACTTAGCCGCTAAACAAATTTTGATAATATTTGAAATGATCAAGTATAGATAAGACTACGTGAAAGGACATAGGGTTACATATCATGGAAAACGCATAGGTCCCACATGAACCATCTTATCGAATTCCACGCGGACAATTTCCCGGGAAGAAGCTGTAACATATAATACTAGCTGACCCCGCGGACTTCGTACCGCCTTAAACCTCACGGAGCCCGAGACCTTTCCAACGAATGCAAAACCGTGGAAATCGGTTCGTGCGTTCTGGAGTTATAGCGTCAGGGAGGAAAACCCGACTTATTTTTATATATTAGAGATAATGAACCAAATTATGTACATTTTATTCCACACCAAGGCTTAATATAGATGATCATATACGCATACAATACATATATACATGATCTTATTTGACTTAATTTAAATGTAAAAAACGTAGAACCAGTTTTTAATTATTCTCGCAAATTGGACAGCAGACGATCGAACGATGTATTAACGATTACTAATTAAGTAGAATCCATTAGAATTAAATATACTTAAGTAAACTAATCAGTTAAACACATATGTTGATGTGTCCTTTATTATTCAGTCTTAAGGACGTGAAGTTGCTATACAAATTTAAACCAAATACACTTGAGTTAAGTTCGATGCTTGACTGCGACCACAGTGATTTGAGACGTTCCAAACTTCTTAAAACATTTCATAACATGCAACTCAAGAAAATAACTTTATTCATAGCTTTATAAGGCGTAAATTGGATTGTACGTTGTTGTTCGTGATGCAAAGTGATTCATTTAGAGGCCCTTCCAAGGACGACTCATTCATAAATGCCGTCAGCTTTATAAAATGCTGTTAGCCAGCAAGATATTTCCATTACATTTTAAACTTAAAATATATAGGGATAAAATACGGATTCGTTTGCTATTTTAGTGATAAGGGACGGCAAAACGGATTATGTTCGCAGCTATCATCACTCGGTATTCGCCAGATGTTTCGTCGAAAATATGTGATGTTAATTAATTCAATGTTACGCTATGAAACTTATGAATTACTAGCTTCTGCCCGCGACTTCGCCCGCGTGGATTTCGGTTATCGCGTTCCCGCTGGAACTTTGCGTTTGTCCGGGATAAAAAGTAGCCTATGTCCTTTCCCGGGACCCCAACTATCTCCATGCCAAATTTCATCTCGATCGGTCCAGCGGTTGAAGCGTGAAGAGGTAACAGACAGACAGAGTTACTTTCGCATTTATAATATTAGTATGGATATGTAATCCTCGATATTTTATCGAATTATCAACGGAATGTACTCATGAATTTATAACTATACATGCGGACATTATGGGCGTCACTTGGTAAGTAATTAATAAAAGATTATGAAAATGAAAATGAAAATATTTATTCAGCAAATAGGCCACATCTGGGCACTTTTACACGTCACTTTTAAATGAATTTAACAGAAATGAATTTACCAACGCTTCCAAGACCCACTGCTTGAGAAGAAGCGCCGCAACAAATTCAGCAGAAGGCCTTTTTTTCAAAATTTCAAGATATAGATTTACGTTACATTTACCTTAATATGTATAAAAATACATAAATAGGTACATACTAAAATCACATTTAAGGGATGTATAGTCCCTAATGGTCTTATATTAAAGGTACAAATTAATGAAAATATTAATTATTGGCAGTAGGTACTTATCTAAATATGTATAACTAAAAATCGCAAATGTTTAGAGATTGTATACGTCTCCAGGTATCCTAAAGTTGTACACAGTCTCTAAAATTATATCATACAACACAAGTTTAGGAAAAACAACTTTGATCTCGAGCCTCTGCCAAAGGGACGAACATTATCCACCCATTCGGCGCCTTCACTTCGGTGACCTGGAGCACTACCATGAGTTTACAGTGACCGTACTTCACCGTACTCGCTAGCGACTACGTAAACGATTTGTATGAAGAATAGTACAGCGCCCCTGGCGGTCACTCGTTGAACTAAAATTCTTCATACAAATCGTTTACGTAGTCGCTAGCGAGTACGGTCACTGTAAACTCATGGTAGTGCTACTGACAGTAATAAAAATACACTGGATAAGTAATGCTGGAATACGTCTTGGAGAGTATACAGGGTGTTCGGCATATGGACCGTCAATTCTTTTTATTTATTTATTTTATTAAGGATCACCAACGGTTAATACATCTTACAGTATGTGTGACTATATTTTACATTCCAAATTGATGCTTAACCAATTAAAATTTTTTGGGATTATTTTGGGGTTATTTGCTATCTTTTCACCCTTGGACCGTGGATCCTAAGTCATAGTTTCGGAGATATGATTTTTAAGTGTTGTTTCTATATCTAACCCGAATCTCGAAAGTAAACGTTTGTAACTTTTTTATTAATTACTGTAAAATGACAACTGCTTGTTTTTAATACTTGGTAGGTAATTAGCGAGCAAAAAACCTTTTTTTAATTTCGTAATTCAATTATTAAAAAACAAAAGACGTTCTAACGATATGCTACACATTAATAAAAAAACCATCTGAGCCATATTACGCGGATCTTCCGTCAATAGCTCGGAAATTGTTTGCATTTAGTGAACGAAAAACGTGTAAATTCGTAATTCAATTATTTAAAAAGTAAAGACAATTGAGAGCTATTTTTTTTTACAAAATACTTTTCTAGTTAATGAACTTTCTAACGATATGCTACACATTAATAAAAAACAAATCTGAGGAAAATTACGTAATATTCCGTCAATAAGGCGGAAATGGTTCGGAATTAGCTAGCAGGACAACTTTAATTTTATGGTCCCACAACTCAAGCTGCAGCACAATTCGGCAGCTAATAAGGAATTGATTGGAAATAGCACTTCAGTCAAATATTTAGGTTTAATTATTGATGAAAATCTCAATTTTAAGAAGCACATAGAAATGGTATCTGCTCGGGTACGAAAAATAATATTTATTATGAAGATTTTGAGAAATTCTGCGCAAAAATACCTTTTAAAACTCATTTACATCTCTCTTTGCGAATCAGTGCTATCATACTGTATAACTGTCTGGGGTGGTTCGTCTACCACTGCACTTTTGCCCCTTGAAAGAGCTCAGCGATTCGTGCTTAAGGTGATGCTTAAAAAACCGCGTTTGTACCCGACAACTACACTGTACAAGGAAGTTAATGTCCTTAGTGTACGGAAATTAATGATCTTGCGTGTCTGTCTTCAGGTCCATATTAAAACTATACGCTCCAATCAGTATACTACTTTAAACCTTAAACGCGTATTTCAAATTAACACCCCGTCGGTAAAAACAGCATTTGCCCGACGTTTTCCTGACTTTTTGCACCCTTATATCTATAACAAGGCTGTAAAATGTTGCAATTTTTCAAAAGACTCACCCCGTGAAGCAAAAGTGAAGGTTCTCAGTTGGTTACGCGAACACGACTACCAGGACACGGAAAATTTGTTTAAGATCGAAGTCTAAATCATATCTCGCTTGTATATATTCACACACCCAATCACAGATTAACAGACACACACACATCCACACACACACACACACACACACACACACACACACATACAGTATCTACACACACCAAGAACACATTCGTTTTTACTTAATTATCAGGATACTACTTAAAGTTATTTTTATATTTCTTTTCCAATTCAATATTTACTTTTTGTTACATAGTCGTATTTAATGAGCGTAAAATAAAGTAAGCACACTCTGTCCTCTTCTTTAGACATAAAAGACATTAATTTTAATTTATAATGTATACCGAATCAGGTCGCCACGTGACAGGCATTGCCTAGTGTGGGACCGCCAGATAATGTTTTATTTTGTAAATTTAGTGTCTTTTTCAATAAACAAATTTTATTATTATTTATTTATGGCCTTTTAAAAAAAAAATTAGTCACTTAGGACCCAAGTTCCAAGTTTTTCCACTTTTCACCCTATTTGAAAAAACCCCAACAATAACCCATTAAATTTTGACGGTCCATGTGCCGAACACCCTGTATATAGCCTTATGTCACTCTCCAACCTCCAAGGCCCCTACTACTTACATTACAACTACAATGTCCACACGAAAAATCACTACGAATTTAAGCCGTGGTGGCCTACTACTTCGACCTTATACCGCCTCTCATGCAGAGGGTCGGGGGTTCGATTTCGGCTCGCACCTAGTTTACTTATACTGTGCAAAATACAATTCGAATTTACCACTGAGCTTTTCGGCGAAGGAAAAAATCATGAGGAAACCTGCATGCATCTGCGAAGTGATTCAAAGATGTGTGTGAAGTCCCCAATCCGCACTGGACCCGCGTGGGGACTACCTATAGCTTAAACCCTCTCGTGATGAGAGGAGGCCTGCCTGTGCCCAGTTGTGGGACGCAAATAGGCTGTAGTAGTAGTAGTACCTAGTAGTAGAATTTTCTTATCATGGGGATGGGGATGTTTAATCGAGAAAGGACACACAAACACACTGCATGTCTCATTCAACATATTTATTGGTTATTATTACCAACTACTAGCTTTTCCCCGCAACTTCGTATGCGCAGAAATATTAAATGTAAAATCCCGTTTTTTTCCCGTTCCCGTGGGAATTTCGCAAAATCTTTTCTTAGCATATGCCTACGTCAAAACATCTACTTGCATGCCAAATTTCAGGCCGATCCGTCCAGTGGTTTGGGCTGTGCGTTGATATATCACTATGTCAGTCACCTTTGAGTTTTACCTATATATTTAGATTATTAATTAGGAGGTTTGCTAGGGTGAATATATATAGCTAAATATAAGTTTTCCGAGATATGAGACTTAGGAATACCGATTTTAAATTTCGTTCAAATCGTTTGAGCCGTTTACGCGTTTCTGAGATATTTGTTCGCGTTTATGGACTTAATATATAAGATAATTGTAGATACCTTCATATCAAATGCAACACAATGAACCATAAACGATTTCTTATTCTTATTCTCTTAACCTAGATAAGGGCAATAAAATCCTGCGGAAGCATAAAAAAGGGCTAAAAAAACGTTTCCGCGGGCAAAGACCACGCCAAGGGCACCAGGGTCATATTCTTATTGATTTGAAATTATTCTGGAATATTTTGTCGGTTAATAGGTTCGTCGTGCGAATGAGATAAGATAACACGTTAACGTTTGCCATGGAAGCGGATCTCTGAGTGTCTATTAACACATACATAGTTGATTTTATCATAATCCATACTTAGACAAATATTATAATATAATATCCATACTAATATTATAAATGCGAAAGTAACTCTGTCTGTCTGTCTGGCTGTCTGTTAAGTACCTCTTCACGCTTCAACCGCTGTACCGATTTGGATGAAATTTGGTATGGAGATAGTTGAAGTCCCGAGAAAGGACATAGACTACTTTTTATCCCGAAAAAACGCATAGTTCCCGTGGGAACGCGATAACCGAATTCCACGCGGGCGAAGTCGCGGGCAGAAGCTAGTAAATAATATATAAAATTCTCGTGTCAGTGTTTGTAACCAAACTCCTCCAAAACGGCTCGACCGATTCTTATGAAATTTGGAGAGTATGTTCAGTAGGTCTGAGAATAGGACGTAAGCTATTCTTCAAACAAACAAAAAATCTCAGGCAGTACGAAGTCCGCTGCGTCAGCTAGTCTAATATATAAAATTCTCGTATCACAGTGTTTATAACCAAACTCCTCGGAAACGGCTCGACCGATTCTTATGAAATTTGGAGAGTATCAGAGAGTTCAGTGGGTCTGAGAATAGGACGAAAGCTATTCTTCAAACCAAAAAAAAAACTCAGGCGGTACGAAGTCCGCTGGGTCAGCTAGTATAAAACAATACCCTGGGACATATCACACATATTGACCTAGCCAACGATATAAATACATACATATATAAATACTAAACATCCATGACTCGAGTACAAACATTCCTGCTCATCACACAAAGTTTGCCCCGAGCGGGACACTAACAACTGGACCAATCCGGCCGTCAAATTATGTTATGAATGTAGCTCTGTCGGGCTCACAATCTTTGGAAGTTTATTATTAAAATTATATTTATATTCAATTAGGTACTAGTGGTTCGACGTACCGCCTCTCATGCCGAGGGTCGGGGTTTAGATTCCGGCTCGCACCTCTAAGTTTACTTATGTGCCAAATTCGATTTGAATTGAAGCCTTGCAAAAATTATGAAATGATGTCAATTGCTCTGAAAAAATAAAATCTTTTTCCTCTTAGCATCTAATAACTCACTAAACGTATAAAGCAATTCGACTCAGCTGAAAAGAAAATGAACTGTTAAATAAATGAAATTATAGTGTTACTAGAGGTAAGGACGTACTTAGCGTAATGTCGTTCGTTCCAACAAAGGCACCTTGGAGGTGTCAGAACTAGGGTTGCCATCTCCTAAAATGAAAAAGCTGGACTCTGCCCAGAAAAAAGCCGGACATTTTACCCTAAAAGCCTGACATCACCACAACGTCCACAACTAAAAGCCAAACGCGACTTTATAAAGCCGGATATACCTTTTTTTAAATGTTAAACCCCATTTTTTCCTGTTCCCGTGGGAATTTCGGAAACTCCTCTCCTAGAGTTCCCTTAGACTCCTCAAGGAACCTTCAATTGCCAAATTTCAGCTTCCCTCGACCAGTACTGTCATGACTGATAGTAGTGATGATGATTGCTTCGCTTGAGGCGCTACCAAAAACCCAAACAAAAGCCGGACAGGCCGGACATATGAATATTTGGCAGGACACAACTCGAAAAAGCCAAACATGTCCTGCTAAATATAAACAGATGGCAACCCTAGTCGGAACGAACTCAATGTGACCGGGTTCCTTCCTTAAATAACTTCCAGATAAAGGTCGGATTTACTTCGTTTACAAGTCTGATCAAATCAAATCAATCATTTATTCAGCAAATTGGCCACATTGGGCACTTTTACACGTCAGAAATGAATTTACCAGCGCTTCGTAGACCCATTGCTTGCTTAAGAAGCGCCGGAACAAACTCAGCAGAAGGCTTTTTTTCAAAAATTCCACATAAAAATAAAATTTTCCACATACACATTCAGATAAAACGTTTTCGACTTTAATCGCTGGGGTGGATCTATAATTTACGTATGTATTACCAGATTTTTCATTAACGTGTAATTTGCGATGAGAGGAGGCCTGTGCCCAGCAGTGGGACATAAATAGGCTGTAGTGGTGGTGGTGTTTGGGTAGTATCGAAAGCTGTTTGGCTGTGCTTGGAAAAACGGTATGAGAGTCAAGTCATCATCAGGCAAAAAAAGTGTGCTGGATATAGCCTTTCTAGAATTTCCCCACGCTTGCCATGTGATTTCACCATTGGAAGTGCGATGTGAATTGTTTTTTGAATAATTTTTCTTACTTATTTCCTTACTATTGTTTTTATTTCAATTCTGTAAAAATAATACTCTGTTACCTCTTCCCGCTTAAACCGCTGAACCGATTTTCATTTTCAACCCGGAAAATGCATAGTTCCCGCGGGAACACGATAACCGAATTCCACGCGGGCGAAGTCGCGGGCAGAAGCTAGTTTTAAATAAATAAATATCTCGTATTTTAGTCGTCGAGATAACAGCACAGATATTCCCAAGTCCCAACTTAATTCAAAGTTAGCCGCTCTCCGCCAAAGATGGCGCTGTTCGCAAGTTGCCTCTATAGCAGTAATGGCGGGAAGAGCAAAGGTCAAGGCTACGCCTGATATCAAGGAATTCAGCCGCCATTTTTGATCTCATTACAAAGGGACTTGTACTTTATATGGGGATTACGTTACGTTACGACTCGAAGGAAAATTGCTTTGAGATACAAAAAAAGATCTTGATAGGTACTTGGAATAAATAATACGCAATTCAGTGAGAAAATTTTCCAACTTTGCGTTTCTTGAGTCAACAGTCGAGTATTTTCATTATCAAGAATTAAACCGGGAGGTTTCGAATAGTCTCATTTGTTGACTAAAATTACAAAGGACACCGGAAAACTGCTCGGAAAATTACGGTAATTGTTTTTTAATTTTATAAAATCCGTCGGCCTGTCATATTCGCAAAGCTAGAGAAAATAACGTTTCTGATGCGTTGGACAGCAAAACAACTCATCTCTTAACCTTAACAAACCGAGTCGCGAAAAAAAAACGCAAAGCAACGTTTTTAATTACGATCTCAAATAAATCACGGTTCGTTTAAAAGTGAACTTTAGTAGCTGAATGATAGAGTTGGTATTGCGTTGTTTGCGTACAAGACCGCGTATTTTATGAATGAGCGGCGAGTGAATGGGGGCGGATGTGACGTCACGCGGTGGCGCTGCGCGCGCGCACCCTCGCGCGCTCCGCTGTGGGCCAATGTGCTAATTGTCTTTGAAAAATGCAAGCCATCTTGTAGCATCCATCCTTGGGTTGAAATCTTGATGTGATATCTCTCAAGTTGGTTGTAGTTTGACGTGTGGCTGTTTTCAAAGCATGTCATTACGGGCGTGATATGTACCTAGAGATCTACTATCTAAAGTCCCGCGCCTTCACATTTCAAAACGCTTCAATGTATTTTAAAAGCACCACCAACACTCTCAACACATGTGTGCATGCTGAGACAGCCATCAACTATGCGCTGAGAGTGTTGGTGGTGCTTTTTAATTAATAATAATAATAATAATAATAATGAAGCGTTTTGAAATGTGAAGGCGCGGGACTTTAGATAGTAGAAGATCCCTACACATCATTAGTGTCAATGACACTGTGACATTTGAAGTTTCGGAGACTAATATGCTAAATTGGCTACACTTGCACCTTACGCGATACGAACACCTCTAGCGGCCATTTCATACGCGATAGTCGAAACCTGGAAATGTCAATTGAAAACTAATTCTCAACTTCGCAAAAATGTCAAGGTCGCCTCTACCTTAATATTATCAATATCAAATTCAAATGTAACACATGTAATTTCTTGTATATGTAAACATGGTGCCAAGAGGCATGGCACAGTTGACAATCGTTGGACGGCGTGAATCATGCGTTTTTCACGATATGCGGCTCTCACGGCGTGAATGGACTCCATTCTGACGCTGAATGCGCCGGCGCAGCGAGGTCGCTCGCTGTTTGTTTGTATTGCTCGATGCGGCGACGACAAATTGCATCGCTTACTATCAAAATTACTATATGTACGTAGTACTAAAATACTAGCTGTGTCATGTAAATGATTAATGAAAAACAATTAAAGATACAACAAGTCAGTAAGTAATATCAAGTTCAGCGTCAGATTTCAACCGCCATTAAGTAGTCTATGTTGTCAAATTCACAGATAAACTCCCTTCATCGTCATAGGAACTTTCTACCTCTACTACTCTAAGGCCCGGTTCCTATATCCACGAAACGCCTCGTTTTGCCTACGGACGGTTGATTTTTGACATTTGTTCCATAGAGAATCTGTCAAATTTTAACCGTCCGTAGGCAAAACGAGGCGTTGTTTGGATATAGGAACCGGGCGTTAATCTACTCGTACTTACCTGCTAAGACATGTCCAAAAATTCGTCCAGTACACCGCCGATTCCGTTTTTTGTGACCATTTAGCCTGTAGGTATGAATTTCAAAGCCCGAGTAATGGGGCTCTGAACAATAAGGCAGATATATGCTGTTTTTCATACTTCTAAGAAGTGTAGTTACCTACAAGTCCTACAACATACAATGTCCTGTCGATAAAACGGGATTTGTTTCTGACCGTCATATTTCTTTTTTAAATACCGAATGTTTGGCATTTGCATAAAAACCCCTAAGAATAAAAGAAAAATGCTAAACCACCAGTAACCAGTTCAACCACATAGCCACATGTCAGATTTCATAGTTTTACGATTAGGTAGGTACCTATTTAAATGTTTTCCAGCAATGGGGACTATCGTTTCTTTGCTCACCAGTTGGCGCCACTGTTGACTAAGGTCCAGAGGCATAGCTGTCAAAGGCGACTTTATAAGATCATCGCTGAAACAAAGTCTTAAATCTTGAATCTCATTGAGTTTATTAATTATAAATAACTATCATCATATCGAGTAGCTATGCCGCAATGTTGTCCGGTTCCGTTTTGTTCGGAAAAACTGCTTTATTTTTCAAAGCGTTCACATGCATCGCCAAATAATCCACATTTGCGATTATTTCACGAAGGAGATCACTTTTCAACAGGTAAATTAAAGAAATTATGATTTATGTCACGAAGCCCGCCAAAACCAATAAAAAGTGAATGTTATTGGACCTCACGCGACACTAGCGCCTCTAGTGGCAAATTCACACGCGATAGCCCCCATTCCAGCAAAGAAAATAGTAAAAATAAAAGTTGGAAATTCCGCATTCAGCGTGATTTTGGAAGTGATTTCTTTATTATGAAACATCGTCCCAAGTTTCAGAACCAAAGAATGTGTGATAAGGGCGAATTTAGAGATAGATATCTAAATAAATTATTTGAACGTACAAAAAACATAACGTACTTTTTACCACGCTTAAAAAGCAAATTACATGATACGTGCCACTTAAAAACCCATAGAAACGCCGAGTTCAAACAAGACCCCGTTTTTGTTGGAACCGGCCAAATGAATTTGATGAGGTAACTTAGGGCCTCATTTAGGCACGCGAAGTGCGTTAACTCATTACTTTATTAGGGAAGTACATCGCGCGAGGCGAACAACACTAATCTACGGAGCGCGTGCGCATAGCGCGCGTAGACATGCCAACATTAAGTTATGAAATAAAATATTTCACTAAGTATTTAAATTTCATCACCAGCTGATGATGAGGATCTTTCACCAGAAAGACGACCGCTGTTGGACATAGACCTCTCCCAAGCTGACATCATCATCATCATCATCATCATCATCGTCATCGTCGTCATAGTCATCGTCATCGTCGTCGTCGTCGTCGTCGTCATCGTCATCGTCATCGACATCATCATCATCATCATCATCATCATCATCATCATCATCATCATCATCATCATCATCATCATCATCATCATCATCATCATCATCAACAACATGTATGACAAATGTCAGGGACTTGGGTTATATAGTGCAGGGGTGGGGTGGGCAAACTTTTTACTTAAAATATCTCTTTTTCGGAAGGTGATAGAGCCGCAGTCTTCTGTTTCAAGTTTTTTATTGTAGGAAAGTATACCAAGCTGCGATACGGGCGAGGCTGCATCGAGGTTACGCTGTTTTTTGATGCGAAAAAAGGCAATTCGCGCTATTTACGAATTATTTGATCACATTTGCTTTGCACCTATTTTATTTTAGGGAACTTGAGGAGTCGCACCTGAACCTTCAAAGAACCGCATGCGGCTTGCGAGCCGCGGTTTGCCGACCCCTGGGTACATGTCAGAACTTTCGGATTTTACACAACACGGGAACGGCTCTCCGCTGATTTTGTGGTGGCATAGGTAAGTTAAGTATGTATAGCACGACACGACTTAGAAGGCGCGTGGCGAAGCACTTATGCCGTTGACGCAGAGATTATTATTGCTTAATCCACGCGCCTTCTAAGTTGTGTAAACCTGTATTATAGTTTAACTTGCCGTGTCTAGTAGTATCGCGAGTGCCGGCCAGTCACATTCATGGCGTTATCATGGCAATAAATAACTCAATATCAGGCGCATTTCTAAGCCGCAAGGGTGATTCTAGAACTGTAAAAAAACTGTTACAAATGTCAACCTTTAATAATAACAATAACAGTAGGAAAGTACTTATAATTTAAGGAGAGCATATAGAGATAAAAAACCGGCCAAGAAGCGAGTTAAACTCGCATGGAGAGGGTTGAGTTGAATACCATGGACTTCATAATAATTTTCCTGTAATCTATAGGTCAATAACTATCCTCCGTATTTTTTTCTGAAATTTTAGGTCCAGTAGTTTCGGAGATTAGGGGGGGTGGAATGGTAATGTTTCGCCTATTTTCTTAAATAACTCGAAAAGTATTGACAAAAAAGAAATAAAAAAATATATAGGTAGTGTCATTTTTGCTCTTATAGAATAGAAGATAAATAAAGCCTCTACAGCAATACGTGACAGTCTTTCCAAATGTTTGAAATTTAAAAAATGCCCAATTTTCATTATGTTATTATATTCACGCCGTCGAGCAGCGCGGCGCGGAATGGCCCAAGCGGGCACAATTGAACACATTTCCTTATTGCCAGGTTGCGTCATCCCGACTCCCGGAATTCGGCGAAGGACGCGGAGTGTATCCATAGTTAGGCCGGTAACTTTTACAATCGATCTCATACGTATATCAGTACGAATTTAAGTACGAATTATCCAGGGCATGATTCAAGGTAAACGGAGTGTTGGTAGAAGAAGAACCTCTTGGCTTAAGAATCTGCGTCAATGGTTCCAGAAGAGCACTCGATCACTTTTCCGTTCAGCTGCGTCAAAAGTGGAAATAGCCATGATGATCGCCAAACTTCGGTAGAAGATGGCACCAGCAAGAAGAAGAGATGTATATCAGTACAAATAATTAGCACAAACTGGTTCCCCTTGTTTACGCATTTTTTTTTTTGGCAGAATTCGATTTTGCATAATCAGTATAGGCATAATAGTGTTTACGCCGAAACTAATCTCGCATAACGATTTTTCGTCGGATACTATTATGCATAATCTATTTACGCCGAATAGTATTCACGCATAATTTTCGAATTCCGAATATTATTTAGGCAGAAAATTACTTTCGCCGAAATTTGTTACGCCGAAAACTACTTTCGCATACCTTTATTTTCGCCGATTTAATTAAATGAGTATCCTGTATAACATCGATAATTATCTAAAAAGGGAGAGGGGGGATTTTTACAAAATGATAATTTCGATTACTTATATAAAAAATTACCTAACCTAACCTATGCGAGTCGACTTTGCTCCAAACTTTGGTGTTTCCGCACACCGTGAACTGCCGAACTCTATCTAATAAAGATAAGTATGCTGAACAAATTATATCATACAAAATTTTATACTTAGCTAAAATCGTTTATGACATACATTTTCGGAATTCCAGTTTTTGGACTAGCAATTTTATGTGAAGTTTGGCGCTCCCTACATTAATTTTTGTTTCGGACATAAATTCGGACAATATTTAGACCTATCTAAATTCTGCTAAATTACTAGTATGCCAAACAATATTATGCATAATAAAATTCGGCCAAGTCAACATTATGGCAACACAATATTCGGGTAAACACCCATTCGGCCAATTAAGAATTATGCTTAGTAAAAATTCGGCAAAGTCAAGATTCGGCGTAAATAAATTATGCGAAGCCTGTTATGCGTAAACAGTTTCGGACAAAAAGAATTATGCCAAATAGATGGCACCCAGCACAAACTATGTTACAATTAAAAGTTTAACTGAACGCTTACGCTGCCTGCCACTTCTTAAAGCCGTTAACGGTGTAAATCATCCGATCTTATCTAACCTGTAGTCTAGTCTGTGGCTGTAGTTTAAGGATATAAGTCAGCTTTTTCCATCGTGTACGTCCAAAGATATCGACCGATTTTACTGGAACCAGCTGTTTCTTTTTAAAAATAAAGGAATGTTTTTTTTTTAAAGTAAAATGAGGTACCTAACTAAAGGATTTAAGGTGGTTTCTCTCTAGGACCGAAACTTTTTTCCATTCTGTGTATTATGAAAACGAAAGCGAAGGCTTCGTTTATTTACCTATACGCATGCATTAGAGATTGATAGTGTTCTAAAACTAGATATGACGGTAGTAAACTATTATATCTGTTTTTTTTATTACGAGTTTTCCCGTCCCCACGATTTCCTCTGCGCTGTCTGGTCACAGTTTCACTCAGGCCACATCCTCAAAAAGGAATCAAGTAATTGCCGAATTGGAAGCCCAAAATTTCCAATCGGAGAAGAAGCAGACTTGGTCGGCGATTGCGGGATGAAAGTCCATGTCAAATTCGGTGATTACTTTGGCCCACAATTCGCTTGAGGTGCTGCAGACATGACTAGCCCCGTCCCAGTTCAGTTTAACCGCCTTCTGAGCCACGTCAACTATTTGTGTCTTGGAGCGTAGCATAGGTGTCCCGGATACGATCCCTACATTTAACACCCAATCATTTAAGGTTCATGTTTGGCTCGCTGGCATACTCCAAGCTTAAAGTTATGAGAATCTGTCAATCTAAAATATTTATATTATTCCAAACTGTACTGCTAAGGCACGAAGGAAATGCAAATTCGTAAAGCATTTTTTCAATACCTTTCCGCTACATTCGATTTCGAATCTTGGCTTACACAGATAGAGTCGTAATTTTACTGTAACTCACTCGTAATTATGACGTTTTTATGTAAAGTGTCAATTCTGACCTACGCCGCGCCTAGACCTTAAGGTCAGAAGACAAAGCTGACATACCGAGGATTGTGTTCTGGTAAAAAACCGGTACTTTTGTACGGTTATTGTTAGGAAATTTGACAGGTATTTACATAGAATTTGAATGTTACATCGGATGTCATCGCTTTCTAGGAATTCTCGAGGCTTGTTTTTTGTATGATATTATATTGACACCCTTGAAATTTCTGTATTTGCCATCAATCCACTTCCATTAATGAAATATATAGAAGAAAATTGGCAAACGGTGAACTTCTGACACAGAGGTATTCCATCTTAGGCCTCAGGGTGGGCAACGCATTCGAGATCTTATGGTTACTTAATTGGGGATCATAGGATTTCGGTGACCATGGGCCGCAGTGACCACATACCATAAAGTGGACTGTATGCTCGTTTGAATATACCATTGACATTAAAAAATTGATCCCCCCCCCCCCCCTCATGGATCTGAAGAATATGTGGTTGCCACTGGGTGAGAAGCTGAGACTTGCAGCTCCCCCCGTCCCCCACCCTCCCTGGATGAGAAGCTGGGTATGCCCATGGAGGTACTACATAGTACTACACAATCATTATTAAAATGTTCAGAATAATTAAGTATTGCATCTTTTCTATATGCCAACAGGTTACATACTTAAGTGATCAACTGTGCATTGCAGTTAACGCTATCATCGATTTCTTGACCCAATTTTTCCACGCTACCATGGCAGGGATTGAACCCGGGACCGTATCGCAGACGGAAGCGCGAACCGCGATAAGCCTGTATGGGCCGGGACGGGACGCTTAGCAACACATAAGGGTATGTCCAGCTTTCAAGCGGAAGCGATTTGTTTACTCGAGTGGGTAGTGAATAGAGATTACGATACTGTGAAGCTGTAGAGTATGCCTCCATTCATAGTTTTACCACAAAGTACTTAATAGTACAATGTAGGCGGCCCGCAAGTCGCGCCCACCTCGCCCTTACCGTCATTTGTATCATCCGGAGATGGAGAGTGAATCATTGGCCCGCGTAGTGGTACACACACATTTACAAATGTACAGACGTCCTCGCACGCACACAGACGGCATCACACGCAAAGATTGACACTTCATTCGAATTGTGTTCGAAATCGTGCTTTTATAGGCCGTGTCCGCCGTGTGGCTGTAGGGTATGCCTCAATTCATAGTTTTACAGTGGCTTCTTAGTTTCCTTAACCTTGCCTAGTCACCCAAACTTTGCCTATACAATATCTTGGTAATATGTACATTTTACACAAATTGACTGTCGCCATATTATAACCCTAAAAAAACTGGTTACATGTTTGATTGCCACTAAAATAAACAGAGAAAAGTTACTTATTTTTAGTGTTCCGCTTCCGAACCTCAATACGTAAAAACGGAACCCTTATAGGATCTCGTGTGTCTGTCCGTCCGTCTGTCACAGTCGATTTTCTCCGAAACTACTGGACCGATTAAGTTGAAATTTGGTACGTATATGTAAGTTTGTGACCCAAAGATGGACGTGTATCGAAAATAAATGAATTTTAAACATAGACTCTATTTTTGGGGGCTAAATTTGAAAAAAATACTAATGAAGTTTTTCAAAGTATATCGAATTAAAGTATTTCTTATGAGGATCTATTTTTTTTTTGGTCAATACTTTTCGAGTTATTTAAGAAAATAGGCGAAAAAATACCATTCCCCCCCCCCCCTTATCACCGCAACTAGCAATTAGAAAAAATACGGAGGATAGTTATTGACCTATAGATTACAGGAAAATTATTAAGAACTCCATGGTATTTGAAATCTATCATATAAAAGAGCTTATCCTGTGAAACGGTTTGAAAATGACGTCATTGAAAATAATTAAGGGTCGGAACCCTCTCCATGCGAGTTTAACTCGCTTCTTGGCCGGTTTTTCAACATGTCTTCCCGCTTCCGCGTCAGCGCCCGCTCCCGCGCCGTCCTACACAGCCGGCTCCCCGCGGCGCCAGCCATTGCGTAACTACGTATAGCACGACAAAGCTTGGGAGGCGCGCGGCGAAGTACTTAAGCCCTCGACACAGAGTCTAATACTGCTTAATCCGCAAGCCTTCTCAGTTGTGTCGTGCTGTACGCGACTGGATTCCGCAACCGCCCAGGGCTGCCACTCGCGAGGACACGTAACAAGGATAACTGGCTGTTACTGAAAATAGTCGTAGAAGCGTAACCTTGTAACGTACAAGGTATAACTTAAGGCTAATAAGTTTTCAGAGGAAAGCTTTCCTTGATATATAAACCTATGTTTGGCTAAGAAAAATAATGCACAGGCTGAACTTACCAAGATTTCATGCGAAATATGAATTTTAAAAATTCAAACCCCAAAAGTGTTTAAATTGGGGGTCAAATTATAAATGTAAGAAGCTAGTCTAAATATATAGAACGCAAACCGTTAGCTCAGCACTAAGGAAGGTTTCTTAGGAATACTAGGTACCCCTACGCGGGTTGCAAGTGTTGAGAGAGAGAGAGAGAGAGAGAGAGAGAGATATTTATTTCAAATATTTTCACATGCAACTTAAGACTAGTTTACATGAATGACTTAATGTAATATTAATAAGCATGCAAAACATATTTAAAAAGGGAATCCTCTCAGCATTTGTCGGCAAACGCAAAGACGTTCCGACGCTGATTTTCAGAGGACCCGCGGGAGTGACAAACACGAAACACGTACTAAACGTTAAACTATAATATAAATCGACTATGTTATGTTATGATAAAGGTATAAGTATTAATTTATAACAAATTTATTCAAAAATTATCCTACGATGATACAGCGCAACTTGTATTTATTATGTAATTATAAGAAGGTAGTAACAGAAAATTTGCTCTAATGTAGATATAAGTAATCTAACGTAGATATAAGAATAGGTATTTAGTAAATTACAATATTATAACGCCAAGAATTTAATGTATGAATGTAAACTTACTTACTGAATCAATTATTATTACATAGACAATACGGTACAAGTTAGTTTAAATACGTGAGTATGTATGTGTCGTGTGTGTGAAAGAGAGAGAGAGAGAGAGAGAGAGACAGAAAGAATTGGTGTATGAATGCATAGGAATCTATTTTATGTGTATGTGTTTATGCGTGACAGGGTGAGCGGGCTCGAGTGTGTACACAAATAAGAGTGGGCACGAGTTTTAATTGAAAGAATAAGCAGAAGAAAGCAGAATTACGAAGAATTTATTTGGTTTTTCAATAAAAATATTTTTAAATCTTTTTTAAATTTGTATAATGTTCTAGAGTTTCTTATTGGAGGCGGGATATTATTCCAGCACTTCGTGGCAGCATAACGAAAGCTGCCACGAAATGCCGCAGACCTGCTCCGCGGACAGAGTAGACGAGCAGCATGCCTGACGGGCTTGTCAGAAAATACAAGTTTACTGTATAAATACGAAGGCTGTCTAGTATTTATAACTTCAAACAAAAGGGAAGCGAAATGCAAGCTGCGTCGACCTTCCATTTTCAAGAGACCCCCTTTATTCAGGAAAGGGGTAATATGAGATCGCGGTGTTGCACGTAACCAAAAGGATTGTGATGGTGGCCCTTATCTCTTACAGGTAAAACACTAATTGAAATCAACATTGAACATCGTCGTAACCATTAAGTATTTGCAACAATGCAACTAACTGCATTGCGCTGGCAACCCTCACGGGCCCTTATACTATGTTGCGTGTAAATGTGTTGTGCCTTATTGTTTTAAATCCTTTGTCAACTGCGCAAATCAGAACTAGATGGCGCCACAAATGGGGCGTATTCCAAGGAATACGTCCCATTTGCGTGGACAAGTCCAAACGCCGAATGACGAAACTGAAATCTGAGTTTTTTTTTTATTGAATTTTTGAGACACGTTTTTATTGCTGGCTGTACTTTTCTTTGTAAATCCTTCATCTACCCTTCAAGACGAATCAAACGAGCCCAAATTCGATGGGTTTATAGGTATGTAGTTTTATTACGGAGATCCTATGGCCACCTTCCAGCTCCATCATCAGATCAGCTCCACGTCATCATAATATTGCATTGCCACGCGATTTACATATTTGTGCAAAATTTCAGCTCAATCGAAAATCGGAAAGTGGGTCAAATTTAAATTGCAAGATTCCATTACATAAGTTACATACAGGTCGTTAAAAGCGTGTTAAAAATGGGTTGAAGGGAAAAAAAACGAATCTACAAAAAAACCATTTTGTTTCGAACCTGCCTAGAAAATTACACGAGAAACGTTTGAAACATGCGACCTTTATTTTATTTTATTTTATTTTATTAAGGTACAATAACATGTTCAGAACCAAACATCGAACATAGGTTATAGTTTACAAAAAATACTTAAGTGGTAACAATACAATAATAATTGTACACGGCATTGCACTAGAAATGATACAGTGAAGATAAAATTACTTAATTAATGAAATGATACACTGAAAGTAAATAAAAATTTAACTAGGTTTTCGCGAGAAATTGAATAATGCTGTTCTAAATTTAGCTTTATAGGAGAAAAATACAAAATCTATCTATACTATAATAAAAGGGTAATTTTTCCGTCTCTTTCTTTCTGCCTGTCTGTCTGTTTGTTAGAGTTAATCTCCGGAGCTACTGAACCGATTTTAATGCAGTTTTCAAAGGTTTATACCTAGAGCATCACTCGGAGCTAAAGGTACTATAAGCTATGTTTCATTACAATCGGATATCGGAAAGAAAAGTTATCGGCAATTTTATATTCCACGCAGACAAAGTCTCGGGGCACAACTAGTTTGTAATAAGAAAGCATTTTTCCCGAGTTCAGACGGAAATAGTTCGCTCGCTCGCTCAACAGAAAATACTCGTAAATTGAACTCCATACCATACACAATTAATTTGTTATTATTTAGTACGAATGAGGGAAGAATAAATTGTAGATACAAATAGGAATTGGCACTGTTTGCGTGGTTAAGTGCCTATATAACTCATTTATTGCCGTTTTGTAATAGTACATTACACACCTAGGGCGGTCAAGTAAAGAAAGTCTCAGATCGCGGGTAATTGAGGCCCGAGCCGGAGGCGAGGGCTATAATCTAGCGGTCTGAGGATTTCTTTACGTCCGCCCGTGGTTAGTATACGATTTTACGTCACCACCTGGCCGTGAAGAGGGATTTTTCGTAGCGCCCGAGGGCGGTAAATCCCGCTTTTCGGCCTGGTGTGACGTAATACTACTTTACAGACCTAGGGTGGGGAATTCGTAAATGTCACAGATCGCAGGTTTCTGTGGCCCTTATGGCCCTCACCTTCGGTTCGGGCCACAGAAACCTGCGATCTGGGGCTTTACGAATTACCACCCGTGGTTTGTCAAAAGTTTTACGTCTTGCCTTGGCCAGAAAGTGAGATTTTCACTCCGCGTAGCAGGCACAAAGTCATACTTTACGGTCATGGGTGACGTAAAATATTTGTTAGATACCAGTGCGCAGTTTTGGGCCAACATGGCCTCGCGTGAAACTTCAAATATCGACAAAATCAGTGATTGTCACCATTAGATCCAACCCACAGTATAATCCAACCCATTAATAAAACTTGTATGAGACTACATAATATGTATATCACTACCAACTCAGTAGTAAGTAATGCTGAATTCTCCGTAATTGGTAGAGCAAGTATTGTACTTTAAACACTTTTCTTACCATATTGTATCCGCTCTTGGGGATCCTATTAAATTCAATTAATTAATAAATAAATAAAACTTGCAAATACTGAGTTACACGCGAACGCCTTGAAAAATAAAATTGTCCAAATTTATAATTTGTGTATTTTTGTTGGCAACCCTGTGCCCTTCACGTGGCAGCCATGGCCCTCGAGTAGGGCTGTCTGTATAATAATCACATAATAAATAATTCTGGGTTATCACGTTCGCGGCTAGGGTGACCATGCGACGCAAAACCCAGGAATCTATCGATCCTGAAATAATTAACTTGACCGAATATTTTTTGTAGTTATATGGGCTATTAATATTCGCCAATGTCATACGAGAAACGGTATGAACATGGTACAAGATGCACGCAGAAATGGACATACATTAGTTTCGTACTTATACACAAAACTCATTATTTAATGAAAATCAAGACACGGATCTTGTTGTCCAATCTTGTCTTGCAAACAAATCGCCTTTAAGTGCGAAGTTGTCGTTTGGGGACTTCATATAGTACCATAGACCATCAGATCCACACTGCCACAAATTTAGCAATTCTACAAATTTATCAATGCGGATTTAAATACAAAATATGTCAGAATTACTTTTTTAGGTTGATATTGGTGTTGAAATTCAATGCATTAATTTAAAAGAAAACTAAAAAAATGTTTATTAGAGGCTATTCAGGATAAAGATTAATTACCAATATATGAAAACAATTATTACCAATTTCCCTTATGCATGTTAGTGTATTTTCTCAAACATGCAATGAAATATTTATATTATGTTCTTCTTATTAGCCTGGGAAGTATCACGTTTCAGGCGCGGCTAGACAATTGGTCTATAATGAAACTTCATACAAATGTTGCAGGCCTAGGCCGGCAACTCACTTTTTTTTAAATTTCCATTTGATATATTTGTGACACAGCTTCTTGGCATTCCGCCAGTTAAAAAAAGCTACAAGCAATTTTACTCTATGATCTGCTATGACATTCTGCCAATACAGCTATTAAAAAAACATGAACTATATTTGCTACATAGGTATCGCTGTTTAATTTATGTAAAAAAGATTATGTAAAAAAGACAAAATAAATTATGCATAAAATATTATTTTATTTATTTATTTCATTGCATGTTTAAGAAAAGCACTATAAATACATCGGCGGGGAACCGAAAGTTGTCGGCTGTAACTTCCTCCTTCCCGGCCTCTGTAGTAATGTACTATTTCTCAAACATGCAATAAAATATTGATATTATGTTCTTCTTATTAGCCTGGGAAGTATCACGTTTCAGGCGCGGCTAGACAATTGGTCTATAATGAAATTTCATACAAACGTTGCAGGCCTAGGCCGGCAACTCACTTTTTTAAATTTCCATTTCATATATTTGTGACACAGCATCTTGGCATTCCGCCATTAAAAAAAGCTACAAGCAATATTTACTCTATGGTTTGCTATGACATTTTGCCAATACAGCTATTAAAAAAACATGAACCAAATTTGCTAAAAAGGTATCGCAGTTTTATTAATGTAAAAAAGACAAAATATATTATATATAAAATATTATTTTATTTATTTATTTCATTGCATGTTTGAGAAAAGCACTATACATACACTCACTTCGTTCGGCCGTATATAATACTCGGCCTGCAACATCCTCCTTCCCGGCCTCTGTACTAATGTACTATTATACTTTTAAGTTTTGAATCTGTGGGGTACACAGTATTGATCAGCAGGTTCTTTATAATGTAAGGGTGTACTAGTCGCCAACAAACTGTTATGCAGATTGGCGAAAATCCAATGTACCTTACTAAGTCGATTTTTCTGATAAATAAATTTTAAAAAAGACAAAGTATGACTAGATATGGCAGCAACAAACTCAACAAGTTTGGATTTGGACAGACAACCATCATAGGTAATCATAAATGTATCGTATGAAATGAGAATGAGTAAAAACGCACTCAATAGCCGAATCTATGGTTCGTGCGAAATTCGTCGCGATCATGGTCACACGATGTAATACAGCCCGTGCGTATCCAAAAGGGCGTAATGTTGTAAGAGAATGATGGGTACTTGTGGCTTTTTAAATTGGTTTGGTATAATAGAGCCAAGGTCGTGGCGTAGTCGGCTAGGAGGCCTTGGCTGCGGTCGCAGACCCACGGAAGTTGGACCGGCCAGTGTGAGCAGACCTCCCCTCCTCCCTTACAAACCCCGTTATCACAGTGAAAACCTTGCTCCGCGCAGGGCGAGGGAGCTCAAGGTAATTGGATCTCGGTTTTATGTCACCGTATCAGGCGGCCTTCGAGTCTTGGTTAATAGCGTATTAATTTGATTGTATGGATATTTTTGGGAGGTTTCCATTCGTCGTTTGTTTCACAGAAGTTAGTTTTACGGGCTGAATATACTTGGACTAGAATAAAGTGGAATCATTTTTAAGTGTCTCCAAAAAAGGGACAGATTTAGAAGTTGTAACAGTCGAGTTCGCCAATAGGTATGTACACACTTTCGCACTGTACTGCTTTGTAATAAGGTCTAAAAGTGTATACATATTAATGAACTCGACTGTACAAGAGAAAGTGTATTTTATATACCTATATAACCGGGGAAAAAAAACGCATTGCATGTAATATTTCAATGGTTTTTTTTTTAATCTAATGAATCTAAAGAATTTATTTTTTTAGATTTATTAGCAAAACCAATTTTTAGGTGACGTGAAGTAGATACACATGTAATTAAATTCATGTAGGTAGTAGTTGTAGAATGCACATTGAACGCTTTAGTTTAACATTGCAATGCCATTAAAAAGTGACTAGGTTCCTAGTCATTCCTGGCGTGACCATCCAAATGTAAGTTGCCTTATTAACCGACTTCAAAAAAAGGAGGAGGTTCTCAATTCGTCGGAATCTTTTTTTTTTGTATGTTCACCAAAAATAAATAGTAAACCGATTTCGATGATTCTTTTTTTGTTCGAAAGGTGGTACTTCTAAGTTGGTCCGTGGTGATTTTCTGATGATGGGATCCATGAGAAAATGAGGGAACTCCTCGAAATTTACTGGCACGTAGATGATTTTGGTGTCAATTTCGAGGACTTCAGAGTTACTTATGTACTTCTATAGCAATGTTTGGAAACTGTAGCCGAAATTTTTTTTTTAATAAAAAAATAAAAACCGCCTTCAAACTCCGACAGACTGCGAAGTCGGTGTCAAGTGGACCGACCCAAAGAAATGATAATCATATAGTGAACTTGACATTGACATCGCAGTCTGTCGGAGTTTGAAGGCGGTTTTTATTTTTTTATTTTAAAATAGTTCTATTGACAAAACTGCGGGCTCATTGCGACTGCCACTTGCTTTGCAATCCCCAAGGCAACCGGTTCTTTTTCTTCACGAAAATTAACCATCTGTGCGCCACTTGTCATCAAAGTGTTTAGTGAACCAAACATGGTCCAAACTAATATATATGTATAACCACATTGGCAACACGTGGCGCGCATAAGGTTCGTTTTCGTACAGGAAAAGTACCAGTTGTTTGAAGATCGGAAACCATTAACAATGATCCAGCTGTTCATCACCCACGGAAACTATATGATAATACGTGACACGTGTAAAGTAAGATTTGTCATACAGTCATACATAGAATATATCATTGGCAACATAAAATTTGCCAACATATTTAAGTAAGTAAAGATAAGATTAAGTATTACGTAATATTCGTAGAATTCTGAACTATCTCAAAGGACACGGGAGTGAGGCCGAGCGACTAAAGATAACTTACTTGATAACCGCAAAATTGGTGTAATCTTAGCTTAATTTAAGTACTTCAACACCAATTAATGTAATAAAGTAACGACGAACGGTTGAATCATGTCTGAGAAAATTTAATAAAAAAATCACTTGGCCAGCTCTTCCAAATTGACTAGATACTAAAGAATATATACCTAAATAACTAAAATATTATTTTAATTCGTAATGTTCTTAGTTAAAATTAGGCTAATAATGTGTTGGATTGCGTTATGTATGTAGTTGGACTCAGGACTATAAGGAGGTCGACAGGACTTAGGTATAAGTATGTATTTCAAGCTGATGCAACTTCTGTTCTGATAGAAGTTATAAATGCGTTCAATTAACATTGGGAATTCATAAAAAAAATGCGTTACAAAACACACTATCTAAAATGGCACTACAATAAGACTAATTAAAGCAATCACTTTCAATGATTACTAAAGTTCCAGTGGAAAGAAAAACTTCGCTTTTAAATACCTAATAACTGTTAAAAGGTGAGATAAATTGTATCTGTTACATAAGTTACTGTGATACAGATACAACGCATAATTGAATTAATTGTTCAGATATTATCGGTCACTTTGGTTCGGGCCGGGCGGTGTGTATTGAAATTTACGACAATTCGTAGGTGTGTCCACGCTTCAGTAAGCGGAGAAAACAAATATTTCACTTAAAAAACGTGTTTTAGTAATCGAATGTTGATAAATCGTTTCAAACACGTGTTAATGTTTCTTTTGACTTTACAATTATTAAAGATTTGACAATTTGAAGATATCGAGCCTTGGGATGAAAGGTTCGTAGCTAGAATTTGTGAATTTAGTTTTTCAAGGTTTCAATAAGCATCTAGAATTATTCATATTATGTGGTCTTACGAAATATTACAAAGATATGAATTAATTAACTTGGATTTCATGGTCAATTAATAAATGAACCCTTTAGAATAAACAAAGAAGATTTTTTTAATATAAATTATACGGACGAATCAGTAGGAAGACGTGATTGATTAGGCAACACAGGAAATGGAAATGATACGAGCCATATCTAAAGACAAACAAAAGAATAATACTGACGCAGTTCAAGTGAACTCTGACATTCACTACCAATTAATGTAGATAACGTTAAAGAGTTACAAACTTTTGACTAAATAATCGGAGGACTCTATAGTAAAGAAATAAAAGCGATAATCGGTGATTCCGAGCGAAAATAAAACCAGAACTGATTGACAGACACAAATTATACACGAAACCGGTCACAATGAACTGATTTAGAAGCAGAATTTGTGAATGAGTTTTATCACGGATGTAACGTTTGTGAAACCTAGTTATAGGTTTTTTTTTGATAATTGCCTATTCATTTCTATTTTTTATATTTCTATTATAATAGAAATGAATAGGTAATTATCGCTGTCGCTCTTTTTTTAGTCAATTTTGAACAAGATGTAGGTGGCTGACGTAATATGACATTTGTCCTCAACTTTTATGAATATTACAGACAAAACGGCAGAACGGCATGTAAGGTACCAAAAAATTTGTTTTAATCATGGTTAATATTACTGTATAATTTGATCTTTCAAACGTTTCTTCTCTTTCATTAACTTACACAGCGCCCAGCTAGGTCCTACACGTATAAGCTTATCGACATTAGGTAAGCAAGCGTCATCGCAATAAATACTCACTCGTTTCACACTCATATCACGTTTACATGGCACATGCAACTTACCTTAACATTTTTCTTCTATTGTTTGGATGCAGTCGGTCAGCCATCACAGGATCTATGCTCATCAACCTGAGATGAATATCTTCGTTTGACAACAGCTGTTCATTATCAACCTCATGTTTAATTTTGTCTTTATCAATTTCATCTGTGACATTTATGGAATCAACTTTATCTTTTGTATCACTTTCACTATCTTCATGATCTTTATCGCTGACGTTATCTTCTACAGCTGCTCTTTTAGGACCAGGTTCTTCGCTGCTTACACCAGCTTCTTCGATGTCTCTTTTTCTGGTACTTTTATCCCATAATAGTTCGTCTGGATCAGACATATCTTCTACCAGAATGTTATAAATTATAGACTCCATGTAATAATTGGTCCCACCGACCACTATAGGAATCTTTCCCTTTTCTGTTAGTTCTTCTATCTGATTATTGATATTGAGTTTTTTTTTAATCGGTACAAAGTTAAGAAAAACAAAGAATCACACAAACTTTACGATACTTAAGAGGGTTTGTCCCGAAAGTTGGCAACGTCGCATATAGCTGTCAAATGATTCGCTGTTTTTAATAATTTCTCAATATTGCTGAATTCAAAGGAAGATATCATTCTGTGGTTGAATGACGCGTCTCGTTTTATATTTTATGGTTAGGGTTAGACATTCAAATGATAAGATTACATTAAAATGCACGAAAAATTTCTTGTTCCTATGATAACTGTTGCGATCCATACTTAATGTTTTATTCAACCATAGAGCGATAATTCATGTTTTCCTTCAGTAATATTCAGAAATTAATGAAAACAGCAAAATATTTGACGGCTATTTGCGCCGTTGCCAACTTTCGTAGTACACCCTCTTAAGTTCCAAGAATTTCTAAAAGAAACGAACATTAGGCGTTGGAGAATCAGATGAATTTAAATTTAGAATCTCTTTATAAGATTAGACTCTGCAAATGTCATAACGTTTTTTTTTTTATCACGGCTTACACTCATTTGGTACAACGACACACTCGAGATGATTAGGATAAAGTAAATTGGCTAACTGTAACGTGGCAGTGTTGCAAATTAATAGCACGCATGCGCGAGATTAGATTAAAAGCCATCATATTAACATTGCAGATAGCATCTGTTGATTAAAATTAGAAGTTCATAGCGAAATTACTGCAAAGCGCACCGGAATTTTTTAATTGCAAAATGCAGTCAAGTGAGACACAAGTTCTAAATTATTACTGTAATGTTCCGTAGGTAAAAGAAAATATAATACAGAACAAGACAAGAAAATACACTACTACTACACCCTATTTGCGTCCCACTGCTGGGCACAGGCTCTCATCATGAGAGGGTTTGGGCTATAGTCTCCACGCAGGCCCAGTGCGGATTGGAGACTTCACACACATCTTTGAATCACTTCGCAGATGCGTGCAGGTTTCCTCACGATGTTTTCCTTCACCGAAAAGCTCAGTGGTAAATACAAATTTAATTTCGCACATAAGTAAACTTGGAGGTGCCAGCACTGCCAGCCGGAATCGAACCCAGATCCTAGGCATGAGAGGCGGTAGGTCGAACCACTAGGCCACCACGGCTTATAAAATATAATAATTACTTATCTCTTATTTTTAAGTTTTATATATGAATATCGGCATCGGCACAGCTATTATTTATCTACTTCACTAGTTAGCCGCTGCATTTTGTTGAAAGCCTGTAGTCGCATCTCCGGAACTTGGCCATCGGTTCTGATCTGACTAGCGCTTACGGCCACTTTAATTGACTAATCTATAGCAATATACCGTTGGCTCTAGTTCTACTGCGGACAACATCATTTCTGATAAGTCTATCGCTGACAAATCACCACGTCTCACTGTTTCAGTGTTGGCTGCAGGTATCACTTGAATTTGAAATGGTAACTAAAGCGATTTTAGCCTGGCTTTTGAAACCTTTCTTTCAGAAACGGAACTCCGATTTCGCTCCTTTTTTCACGGAATAAGAAATGCACTTAGCCATTGCTGTCGAAAAGGAATATATTCACGGAATGGCATTTCACGCAGCGATGCGGTCACTGCGCCCAACGTACGAGCATGAAATATGCCCGACGTACTCGCACTAGCATTAAACAAAACATGTTCACCCACCATTATGGGTAAAATTGACTTGAGCAATGATCGTGGTAGCAAGTCTGGTGTGACATCAAGTGTAGATTAGCTCCAATATCATATGAATTCACGTAACTACATATTTTTCGTGAAATTAAACCTTTTTTAAATCTCATTCCAGTGAAAACTGTAAATACCTACCTTTTTTTTCATCCCAAGATCCGTTAATATATATAAAGCAAACCTTACAGTCAAGTTTAGTCTATTACTGTAGTAGTCAGGTTAGTCAAATTTCTACCATGGAAATGTCTTATTTTCTCTCTTTAATTGAGAACAGTCGATCTATTTATTCTCAAATTTAACTAGCCACATATATCACTCCTTGTTTGCTCGCAGGCGCCGACAGTGTTTGAGCAGGCGGGTGACTCACGGCAAACAATACTTTTGAGAACAGAAATTTGCTGTATTGTCTTCGAAAAGTTCGTAATGTATTATATGAACTGTTTCAATATTCAACGTCGTCTGCCGATTGGTACAGGTGAGCTGGTTTCAAGGTTATTTAAATATCGATTGGCGCTGGATTCCATAAAACGCGTTACTGAATTATTTCCAAAGTCTTTGATATTATAAATATCAGTCACTAATGTAAATTTTATTTTATCATCATTTCCAATTCGAATAGGTAGGTACTAAATACGAGTAATACGAAAGAGAACTTAGAAAATATTAATTGCAGTTTTGCTTCTTTTTAAAAATAAAGAAATGTTTCCTTTAAGTAAAATGTCCTAACTATAGGATTTAAGGTAGTTTAGAGAAGAGAACTTTTTTCCATTCTGTATATATAAGGCAGAATAGGGTGAATGAAATCTTTTCTGTCTCTGGTCGCCAGGTTACGGTCTCCCGAGTCTCTTTTTAAAACTGTCATTTTATGGGCTTTATTTATGTGGGGTTTCTTTGCAATTTTGAAACCCTTCCCTTAACCTAGGGGCACTTTTAGGGTTCCGAACCTCAAGAGGGAAAAACGGAACCCTTATAGGATCACTCGCGTGTCTGTCCGCCCATCTGTCACAGCCATTTTTGTAGTCCATGTTGTTACAGTTTTTCTAAGAAAGCCTCTCATTTTGTCTCCTGACAAACGAGAACAGAATAATAAGAAATAGTTGACCGACCCAATAGACAGATTAGATTAGACTGTGCTACATATATACTGTGCTACATAGATACAATAATATACTTCGCCAGGTATGCCACTCCGGGTATTCTGTCTTTCTGTAGTAGTGTGGGTCACCCGAACGGCATTCGCACTGCAGTGTGTTGCAAGTGGTGTTAGTGGTGTATTAAAAATAATCCCCGACCGCCCCATGTATTCTGTGAGTGTTTCGTTAAATTATTACATTCATTTGTTTTTAACTTGTGTGTTGTGTGTGTTTATTTTGTGTGCTTAAACAACTAAATGACAATTGTAATGCGCAAATAATTTATTTTGCATTATAACAGCGAAAAATATTTCCTTTACTTTTGTTTTATTGCAATAAAGTGGCAACTCGACTTTGACGTACGGGTGTCACGCGACCCGGAGCAGCAGACCTTGTTTTCTTAGACCATGAACTAGCCCAAATTCTCATGATGAGAGGAGGCTTGTGCCTAGCAGTGAAACGTAAATAAGCTGTTGTGGTGGTTTGTAGAACAGTTGTTAGATAAGGATACAATCTTCAGCGCCCGGCTGCGGAAGTCGACGACGGTGAAGGCCTGGTGGGGCTCCAGGATGTCCAGCAGGTGGTGGGGGGCGCGTGCTTGCTCTTCAGCAGACGCCTTCGCCGTCACCACGTCCAAACACTTGTACACCTGGGGAAAAGACAGCGTCAGCAGTGACGTAGCTACTAAGGGGCAAAGCGGGGCAGGGCTAGAGCTGGGTGGCCCTGTTTTTTTACATAAAAAGGTTTTTCAAATAAGGAAAAAAGGGCCATTTAATTCTGGAAGGGCACCCATTTTCTTTTTTGTCCCAGGGCCCTTAGATACCTAGCTACGCCACTGATCGTCAGTATACTAAAGGGGGTTTCATACGTACGGTAAAGGAGAATGCTTTTTCCCGAAGCTTACGCGGCATTTCCATCAAGACAATCGATCGATTATTTTGTTTGTAATGTAAATATCTACTTACATATGGTTTGTGTCCAACACTTCATGTACGTACGAGTAAGTATCAATATAGGTATAATGATTTTTATGTATTTTACTCGTCGCAGATGAAGACGAGAAATGTATTGTAAGTATTTTCTAGGATGGGTAATTGGGCAGTTTAAAAAAAAAGAAACTTGATACTTGGACATGGTATTAGAAATAATTCTACGATTTTTATTGGTTGACAAACAATCAGGCAAGTACATTAAGGATGTTACATTGACAATATTATAATGTTCTTTTTCTAGGTGTCTCATTTTATAACACGCAATGATATAGAGACAGTTAGGAAAATATCATGATTAATCTTGACAGCATAACATTCCCCATTAAGCAATAAATCACGGCAACAAAATATTTATTTAGATATAACTTATCTACGCGCTTCGATAACCTTTAACATTACGTGATGAGATCCAGTTCAAACCGATAATATCTGGACTAGGGCGGTTCACACGCTTAGAGAAAACCTAAATTCTAAGGCTGCGAATATGCAAAGTTGTCCCTTTTACATAAATTTCATGCGTTTTAGATGTAATTAACATAATGTCGGTATTGAATGTGGCCTGAGGTTTGTGATACTAATACATTTTGACGTAGTGCAACTGTGAATTAGATGGCTGAGCAAGCTGAAGGGTTGCCAATGTGTCCATCTCCCAAAATGAAATAGCCGGACTTATTTTATTATAGTAAGTATTTCCTATTATTTTATTAATTTGGCTTCATGGTACCTAATTCTGCTCACAGTATGACAGGCAGGACACATGAAAAGAATGTTTATGGTTTTGCCGGGCAAGACATGAAAAAGCCAAACATGTCCTGCAAAATACAGACAGATGGCAACACTACGTGCGTGGGTATTCCCGTGGTAAAGAGACTATTGCGAATTTAATTTGACCCTTAGTAAATCGGGCATATATAGGTAAGGTTCAAATAGGTCAACTCATTACGTTTTTTAATGATGAGGCTTCAGATTTGATCCGAAGATAGTGGCAAACCACTACATATGATAATTTGTTGTGTTGTTGGTTGTTGGGTGGTCCTCAAGTCGACGCGTATTTTTTTTATGCATGACCACGCATAATTTTGTCAATTGTAAACCGATATCGATATTTTTTTATTTATACTTAGAAAGGTGGCACTTCCAAGGTGGTATGGAAAAAGAGGGAACTCCTCAAAATTTGTTACTGCGTATGATTTTCAATTTCAAAGACAACACTGATACTTACTTCCCGTTGTAGACTAGTAATACTAGTGACTAGTATCCATATTTTGTAAAATAAAATAACAAAACCGACTTCAAACTCCGACAGCCCATAAAATCGGTGTCAAGTGAACCGACCCAAAACTATGAGGCTATGACAGTCTTATAGTGAACTTGACACCAACTTTACTAACAGGCTGTCGGAGATTGAAATCGTTTTTAGGGTTCCGAAGTCCACAAGGAACCCTTATAGTTTCGTCATGTCCGTCCGTCCGTCTGTCCGCACTATTGCTCGAAGATGCTTAGTTCTAGAAAGCTGTAATTTGGAATGAATATGCATATTAGTTACGCTGACAAAGTGGTACAATAAAATTTTGAAATTTATAGGGTACCTCCCTTACTCGTAAAGTGGGGATGTAATTTTTCTTGCGTATCCCATGGTGCGGCATATCGTTGAATAGGTCTTAAAAAAATATTGTGGGTTTGTTAGAGTCGAGTGTCCCCCCCCCCCCCTGCCAGCTAAATGGTGGTATTTGGATGGCTGAAAAAAATCACGGTTGTGGCATATATAACGTAGTTGAAAGGAAAACTATCACAGCTAAGTAGGCAGTACTAATTTACGAGTCATAGTCGACGAACTTCTGAAATGATTAAAAAACCAATGATTTTTCTCGAGCGGGCGTCGGGTGGGCACGTCATACCACAGGCTAGCTAGATGCTAATCAGTCTTAGAAAGGTACTGTGGGCATCGTCAACTTCGGAACCCTAAACTTTGCGCGTGGCCCGACACGCACTTGGCCGTTTTTTTTTAGAATAATGGTATATAATATGTAATGGCTACTTCACTTTGTAGCCATTACATATCGTTTAGGATAAAGATTTCGCTTATTCATTCTGAACCACTCGTTTACGTAATAATGAAATTAAGTTGTGTCACCGTCCAGATATGTTTTTAATAATTTGCTACTTAAATTGCTTCAAAATAGGTACTTCAATCTATCTATATGAATAAGTATTATATTATTATTATTATTATATAAAAATGAATTGCCATAATGTTAGTCTGGCTAAGGCTCGAAAACTGCTGGACCTATTTGGCTGATTCTCGTTTTGTTTTATTACCATTTTTTATTTCATGCAGGGACGGTTTAGAAAGAAAAAACTTGGTTAGAATATAAAGGAACAGCTAAAAAGCCTTGAAACGTGATACGAAGTTCACCGGGTCAACTAGCAAACGATAATTTCTGTCCAATAAATTCGGACATACACGTGTAACCAATTTAATCTGAATATATTCTATCAAGGACATCAGATGTCATCAGATCTTGACTTGATCACGTGATCCTGATGCCATTTTCGCTATAGTTTTCGTCATGTGTTCCGAGTTTTTAACACGCTTTTATTAGGTCGACCTATTGTAACTATGTAATGGAATCTTGCAAGTTAAATTTGATCCACTTTCCGATTTCCGATTGAGCTGAAATTTTACACGAATATGTAAATCGCGTGACAATGCATGATGGATCTGGAAGGTGGCCATAAGAACTCTGTAATAAAACTACATAAACCCATCGAATTTGGGCTCGTTTGATTCGTCTTGAAGGGTAGATGAAGGATTTACAAAGAAAAGTACAGTCAGCAATAAAAGTGTGTCCCAAAAATTCAATTTTTGAAAAAACTTATTCTTTTTGTGCATTTTTCATGTATAAAATTCTGTGTATGTCTGTATCTCTGTGTCGTCCGATCGTCGAATAAACGCATTCTAGTCTATTCTATTCATTGGTGCATTACAACAATCTATTTTATTTAAGAGTAGGTTGCTGGTTGGTGGTTATCGCCGTTGTAGATACTGCCATAAAACGTCGCAATCAATTTTGAAAGTCAAAGCAATTATAACATTTGCGTAAGTGATCCAAAAAGTAAACAGTAGATTCGGGGGTTATCGAGCGACCCCTGTACCTTCAGCAGTAGGGTTGCCAGTGGCCTTATTTAATAAATTAAATATACTTGGGAACTGTATTTATAAAACAAAGTTGGGTTAACATCACTATTACTCAAGAACGGTTGAAAGGATTTTGATGATCTTTGATGTTTTGGATTTGTCTCCTCCCCGAATAGCCTGGATAAGCCCAGGATAATAAACATTAAAATATAAAAAAGAACACGCAGAAATATTTTACAGAAAATATGATTAATTAAATTCGCTTTTGTCATCTTCCACAAAAGACAGCTCACTGCAGTCATTCATTGACTGTTAGGTGGTACGAAGTTCGCCGGGTCAGCTAGTTATTTTGTATAAAACTCTACCGATACTGACTGAGTGACTGACAGGCAACGCACAGCACTCCTCGGGGAGTGCAGGGGATGAGGGGAGGACCAAAGGAGGATCTTGTGCCACTCTCTTCCATCATGTATTTATTTAGGTCTGCCAACATTAAAAGTAAAAGTATGAATTGAGAACTAAATGCACAACTAATAAATAGGCAAACACCGCGTGCACAAATTGTATCTTACGAACTATAATAATAATATATCATCTTATCTATAGCCAGAGATATTCGACTAATTAGGCCCTTTTGCTAATTCCTCAAAACGCCTTGATTATCTGTGGAGCAGCAAATGTCAAATTTTAACCCTCCATAGCCAAAATGAGGCGCTTTGTCGGTATAGGAAGGGCCTCGAATGTTTTTGTGATCGAAATGTATACCTATTGAATTCGATTTCTATGAAAGCCATTTTGTAAGATTTCTTCTGATTTTTTCTTATATAATAAGAAAAATACTCGTACTATACGTTATACTTTGGCAGTGAGCAGACCGGTTTGTTCGCGAAAGCTTTTGAGGACCTGTGTCCAGTAGTGGATTGAATTTTCAATTTATCACTATCATGATTAATCAAATATTACCCCAACCACCTAAAGGTTGGTAGGGAGCGTTAAGACCACCTCTTTGTACATTGCAACATGTTTCCTAATTGATCTTAATTTTGCACATAATTTCTCTAGTGTGTGGTTTTATAATAAAGAGCCAATATGAATACCAAGTTGTAAAATAATTATTGGCAACCCTAAGCTTCTTCCATTCACAGAAGTCAACGGGCTATTTAGTTATCAAAACAGTATTACGTACGTCTGAGATGAACAATGTAGGTAACTTTGAATAAATGCGTAAATAGATTCGTTGACAACCAAATTCAGGGGTTTCATTCGAGTTTATCAATAGGGACATGGGAAATCCCATGCCTCTAAATAATAACATAAATTAATAAATTATCTCCCTATTATCCTTGAAGGGATAAGCTCGCATTTTACAAAGGCGAGCTTATCCCTTCAAGGATAATAGGGAGATAATTTATTAATTTATGTTATTATTTATTTTATGTTTTTTTTTATATAGTAGTTTCATCTCACGACTGCGGGCGAGCCATGGTTGTAGTGGTGACGCGTATGAAGCGGAAAGACGGCGAGACCGTACTCGTATGTGTGTATCCACTCACACTACCATGGCTCACCCGCAGTCGTGAGATGAAACTACTATAAAATAATTTGGTTTATTAAACAAATTAAAAGAGTTTTAGATAGATACAGACTCGCACAACCAAAAAAATTACGAAATCATTCAGAAATTCAATCGAAAACTGTTTCTGTTATAATCATGGCCAATATTTCACGAATCCGCGAAATCCGAAATATCCGGATCCCATGAGATGAGACGCTGGATCCGGATCTGAAATTTAACGGATATCCGGATATTTCGGATATTCGTATATCCGGATTGCAAACCCTAATACAGAGGCTTTCAAATTGAAGGAATTCAAATAGAGTGTCAGGGAGTCTAATACATTTACTAAACGTTTTACACCTGATAGGTACGATCGGTCATGAATTAGAAATCAATTTCACAAGAACTGGCAGTGGCAGGCTCCAGTGAAAGTCTCTTACGAGCCAAGCCGATAGACCCGTGACAAGTTGGCACGGGGTCGTAGGAGAAAATTGGCATAGAATTCGTAGAGAACACACGACCATGGAAGTAGTAAATAACTAATAACTGGAACTACCTCTGTGACCAAATTTTGGGCCAGGGGCGCGGGTGTAAGGGGCGTTCAAAGATTGCATCTCTTACCTTATAACGAGATATAAAGACAAATGAAGCTTAACGTCAAATTATGGGCACGTTTTTGAATTGTGAACATAAATGAGCCAATTTTTATTGTTTCGAAATTTACACTACTCGCTCCAGAAGTACTTGTAACCTCCATGCACGCGACGAGCATCGGGCGACCAATTATCAACATAAATATTGAAACTGATAGCGGTTAGCGTCACAAGTATAATGTGGATTTCACTTCATCGACGACTTGACCCGTCTGAAGATTCATATCTCACTCGCAACTGTTCTCTAAATAAAATTGCGCATTACATATCTACAAAAAATCAAACCTTGAGTCTGGGTAGCAACAGACAGGAGCTGGAAATAAAGCGCCGTATCCAGTTAGGGTGGGCTGCTTTTGGCAAATTGTCGGATGTACTCAAGGGGCCCATTCCTATGAACCTGAAGCGGCGTGCATTTGAGCAATGTGTCCTGCCTGTAATGGTGTACGGATCAGAGACATGGGTGTTGACGAGACAAGTTCTGGGGAAGATGCAGGTCACACAGAGAGCAATGGAGCAAGCCATGCTGGGGATCTCCCTCTGCGACAGAATTCGGAATACCGAGATCAGAAGGAGAACTAGACTCGTAGATGTGGCCAAGGTCATCACATAACTCAGAGAAAACACAGGTGGGCAGGGCACATTTCTCGAAGGCAAGACAGCCGGTGGGGCGTGAAGGTACTCGAATGGAGACCCAGGACTGGTCGCAGAAATGTAGGCAGGCAACCCGCAAGATGGACAGATGATCTTGTCCAAGTAGCTAGAAAAGATTGGATGCAAAAAGCCCAAGATCGGAAGGGATGGAGTGCAATGGAGGAGACCTACACTCAGCATTGGGTGGATATAGGTTGAAGAGAGAGAGAGAGAGAGAGATCTACCTATACTACAATTTGTAACAAGAAACATAAAGGCGTAAGTCGTAAAACCCAAACACTCATCATTCAGCTCTTATCAGCATCATATCGTTCTGCGCAATGCAATCACCTTCAACAACCTTGGCTAGGGCATACGACTATTAAATTCGAAGCAAAATAGACTTAATTGATTTAGAATTTCGTAAAATCCTAGGCCTCATATTGTTATGTTATCTTGACCCCCCCATTGTAGAGCCTGTGCTACTAAAAAGAGCTCAAGTCATACTGGTATTAGATATCACCAGCGAAAGAAGAACTACGGTTCTACATTAGTTGACCCCGCTGAAGTGCAACCGATTCGCATAGATCTCTGGTTTCATGCTGCATTCATGGAACAACAGGCCTCCATAAACAGGTCGGTTGACGCTGTTTGAAGTTGGATAGGTCATGAATCCTACAAGATTTTGTTTTCGTTTTTCTCATGTATAGTTACTTAAGATTTGTTTTGCTAACATTGAAACTCACAAGCAACAAAAAGAGGAATAGTTTGTTTTATATCGAAATTTCGGCATTAATCTGGTGAAATGAAAATTTCCGCACTTTATCTATACTTGGTCTGTAACAACGCAATACCTAGATGCAATCTTTTATTTACACTCAGATAGCTAAAATAAAAACTGCGCGCTTCTTTTGATCACGTGATTTGGGTCTGGTCACATATTCATTGGTTCCATTACAGAATTTAAGGCCGAGAATCAATGAAATACCAAGTATTCATCGATTTTCTATAATTAAACCTAAAACATCCACAGCTGTTATCGCAACCAAAGATCGACAAACAGTTACCTAAGCAACAGCGTCCAAAGGAGTTTTTTTTATCGTCAGGCTGTCATGCAATTCAAAATCGTAATTTTTCCAACATTGTAAGCCGTGGAATCCGCAAGAATGCACACAGATAGCGTAATCACTTACGAAATGCGGATCACGTGGCAGTTGTACGGTGTAGTATATATTAAATTGTTCAGTTTTAGACGCGACGATTATCGGTTGCCATGCGAACGTGGGTAGCACGAGTCATGACCGTCAGGCGGCTAGGACGGCTAGGCACGAGCTAGGCTGGCAAGATCTCTAACCGGCACTCGACGTACAATGGCTCAAATAAGAGAGAGCCAAGTGCGGAAAACAGAGCCCTCAACCATACCATACCATAACCATACCACACGTGTAGCGGCGAATTAATCACCAATCAACATCTCTTTTCTCTCTTCAGCGCTGGTAAATTCTTTTTCTGAATGTAAAAGTTCCCCTGTGTCCCATTTGCTGAATAAATGATTGAATTGAATATATGAAATGAAAAATTTAATTCTTAGTGAGATGAGTGCCCAATAGTTTTTCTTTGATCATTATACGTAAGCTTTTGTGGTGACATATTCCATTAAAATATGCATTTAAAAAATGGAGATAAAATGAGAATAACAATGGCGGATAGGCAATATTTCGCGAGTGCTTGTACCACACGATCACACATGAAAATTGTAGATAACAGCAATCAGCCAAGGCCGCAAGTTTTATCGTATTAATACTACTAGTACTATGAACCATACTATAGTCGCGCATTCTTGGGCGTGACGAGCAAGCAATCAATGAGCCGGACGAGGCATGCATGGCGAGCTGAAAATGTTATAATAGTGGTTACATATTGTTGTTAAGAAGCTGCATTCTTAGGAACTGGCAACTTTTAACGTGCCTTTCCTTTTTTTAAGAAGAATTCAAAATTGACATGAATTGTTGCTGTAAACTCATGTTATTTGTTTTTCAAACCTTTAACGGAAGATTTTTTCGATTTTAATATATGTGCTCTTTGATGTCATCTCCGGCTTTTGGGTAAAACGTCCGGCCAAATATAGAGTCCGTCTTTTTCATTTTATGAGATGGCAACCCTACTTGGAGATGACTGGAGCGTTTTGGATGTTTATTTTGCTTTGGAACTGGGGATCTATTTGATCGAAGTGTTAATAGGGAAAGGGAGATTCCCAATCCTCTCACTTTAAGCAGCTAGATTTAAAGTTCAACTTGAGCGCCGTGACGCGTGGGCGCAGCGATAGGAAATCTCCCTTTCCCTATGTACTCGTAACACTTCGAATAGAGCCCTGCCTGACTGTATTTATGAAAGCACTCACTACCATCAGCGTTGAGGCGTCATCGCTCCAACTGCCAAATACCATAACGGTTTTCATGCGATCCCATACTAGTTTTTATCACTGACACCTGTCCTTTTCACGCTAAGTTACTAACTGGTTTGAAAGAGAGCGTAGGAATTTGATGAGGCAAAAACCAATCTTTAGGTTTTAGACCAGTAACGAGCTCTAACTGAATTCCTGAGAATTCCTGGTTTCAGAAACCAGTCCAGGGTCGACAATGGAATGAAGGAAAACGGATGCTCCAAATATAACAAATATCCTTTATCCTGTAGGCATTATGCTGCGTGGGAACCTTTTTGGCACAATTCGGCACAATTGTTCCATTTTACTATGTTATTTTCATTTTTGTTTTGTTGTATTTACCTACTGTCGTGTCGAAGTATTTGTCAAATGAATGTTTTTCTTCTTCTTTTTCTTCTATTAAAATTCAAAGAATCTATTTAGACATAGACATAGACATAGACTTTTTCTATGTTTATTATTTTTGTACCCGGGTATTTCTTCCATTCTATCTTTGACCGAAATTCATCCACATGATCGAGATTCATCGAAAAGCTCAGTCGTAAATTTCGTACTTTTTACCAGGTTTCTATGTGACCTGAGAATAAATAAATAAATAATAAATATCTTGGGACATTTCACACATATTGACCTAGCCCCAAACTAAGCAAAGCTTGTACTATGGATGCTAGACAACGACATAAATACTTATTAGGGTGGGTCAAAAAACCTTTTTGTTAAATTATGACTTCTAATAGCGATAATTAGGTGTCAGTTGATGCTGGAAATACGTGTATAAAATATTATTGCAATCGGTATTGTATAACTGCCTCCGGATCAGGTTTAAAGTTTCGATATTTTTAGTAAAAAGCTGATGTTTCAAAGAGATCTAACTTATAAATATACATCATATATTCTCCCAAAATAACTTTTATTTATATCACAATACTATATACTGATACAAATAATACCAAAAATAATAACTTCCACATAAAAAAGTATTTTCTTGTTGCATTCGAATAAGGTTTAACCGCAAAGTGATGTTCAGTCATTTTGTTCTACTGTATTCTGCAATAACAAAGATGTGTTTCTGTGTTTTTTAATGAACTTTACTCGAAATGCTTTCAAATTTCTATATTTAGTGATACATGTGACTTAAAAGATAATTATTCTTCCAATTTATGAAGAAGTAAGGACGTGCTGAGAGTGGTCGAGGTTTAGAAATTAAAATCACCAAAAACACAAAAAAGTAAACAAATTTCCAAGAAGTGGCTGATATTGTTTCCGAAATTATGGAAGAAAACATCATTGTTAATTTCATCACAGTAAGAGTGAAACAAATTCTGAAAACTAATCACCTAATATTAAAGGAAAAGTGAAAACTTGGTACTAAATCGTGGTTTGAAAGTACGTTGTGATAAATCCCAAAAAAATAGGCTTTTTCTGGGTCGGCAGGTAAACATGGATGCAGAAGTTTAATATGACCTTATTAACTGGCAAAATCTAGTCACGGATCCACCTACCCTGAAGAAAATCTCTACCGAAGAGTATTGCTCATAGCTCGAGGAGAGGACAACAAAATGTTTTCTTTTTGCGTTTACCTTGCCCTACTCAAGTCCTTGAAAGGTCAGTAAAAACTATAACTGAAGCTTCAGGAAGTGAGTACTGTGCTCAGAATCAGCTCTTGAGGGTTTCATCAAAGCCAAGATTCTCGTAAACTTAAGCCATAATTTGACAGCAATAGAAGTAATAAGAGAGTTTAAGTAAAGAATTTTGTGTAAAGTTATAAGTACTTCATAACTGAAAAAAATACTTATATTTTAAAGATTAATTAAAATACACTATACTAATATTAATTCCTTTTACTTGCATCTATCTAACAATATAATAATAAATATTTCAAACAATTTAAAAAAACATTGTTCTTTTCAACTTTTCAAATTTTCAAGGTCAATCCGGAGGCAGAAGATATTCTCCAATTCAAACCAAATTTTATATATTAGGTCCTTACATATGAAATTGGCGTTTCATATGGCAGAAATGAAAACGATTTTTTTTTATGAAACTATTTTTTTATTTAGTCAAAGTATGTACCATGGCTATCTATGCACTTTTGCCATCTCGAAGGTAGTTCATTGATTCCTTTACTAAAAAAAGTGTGTGAGCGAGAATCAATAAAATCTTTGAAGGCCGTTTGGACAGCCTCGTGAGAATTGAATTTTTTTCCTTGCATGAAGTTGTCCAAATTCTGAAAAAAATGGTAATCAGTTGGAGCAAGGTCCGGGGAGTATGGTGGGTGTCGAAGACATTCCAGTCGCAGCTCCCGTAGTTTTGCGGCCGTCAAACGTGCCGTATGTGGTCGAGCGTTGTCCTGAAGCAGCAGTGGGCTAGATCGATTGACCAGTCTGGGTTGTTTAATGGCTAGCTTTTCCATCATCGTTTGCAATTGTTGACAATACACATCAGCCGTGATTGTTTGCCCAGATCTTAAGGAACTGTAATGGATGACACCGGCACTAGTCCACCAGACACTTACCAGTACCTTTTTCTGAGTCAACTTTCGTTTCGGGCAGAATTTGGCTGGTTCACCTGGGTTCAACCATTGTGAAGAACGTTTCCGGTTGTCGTACAAGATCCATTTTTCATCACAAGTAACGATACGATTCAAAATGCCTTCATTATTGTGCCGGTTGAGAAGTGAAACGCAACACTCGACGCGTGTTTCTTTGTTTGCGTCGCTCAATTCATGCGGTACCCATTTTTCAAGTTTTTTCACTTTTCCAATTTGTTTCAAGTGAATCAAAATGGTTTTATCACTCACACCGAAGCCTGCCGCTAACTCTGACGTGGTTTGCGATGGATCTGCTTCCACAATTGCTTTTAATTCTTCGTTATCAACTTGTGTCTCCGGCCGTCCACGAGGCTTGTTCTGTAGGTCAAAATTTCCAGAACGGAAACGTTGGAACCAATAACGTACCGTATTTTCTTTTGCAGTAGCTTCCCCATACGCATTGTTAATCCTACGAGCCGTTTCTGCAGCACTAGTGCCGAGGTGAAACTCATATTCGTAAATATAGCGATATTTTAAGTTCTCCATATTGTGAACAGAACGATGTGAAAGAAAAACAAATGACGCGATAACAAATAAATTTCGTAATTCGAACACAGAAATACATGGTCTTAAATTTGAAATAAATTTGAATTTGGAATTCCTAGCCGAACGCCACATATTTTGAATCAAAGTTGCCAGTTCGCCAAACGCCAATTTCATATGTAAGGACCTAATATTACTTTTTTCGACCATAAGACACATTTTTATTGCTATTACATTTAAAAAGAAAAACTTTTTTTTTCTCCATACAAGAGTGACCCACCCTAACACTTATATAGAGAAATACATACATAATATATAAATACTAACATCCATGACTCGAGTACAAACATTCGTGTTCATCACACAAAGTTTGCCCCGAGCGGGACTCGAACCCGCGACCATCGGAACAGAAGGCAGGATCACTACCAACTGGACCAATCCGGCCGTCAAAAATAAAAATGATTGTAAAAGCCTCCCTAATTTTTTTATAGTTTACTAATACTGTGATATAGCATCACTTAGATGACATCAGAAGGAGCAGGCCAATCACTGTCACCAACGTAGGCAAAAGTGTGAGTACTGTAAGTGATAAGTCTCACACAGGCGGCACGTGATGATCGGAAAATATCTGAACGGGTGCGCAGGTTATGCGGTTATCCAATGACTGATAAATGACTCTTCATTTTTAATTAACTCGGACTTCGGTACCCTCCATGTTAATTATTGTTACATACATGGATGACATCCGAAAGTTGCACAAAAGAGTTTGTGAACAACCACAAGATATTCGGGATTAATAAGTGAATTCCTCCTACATGTTGAAATTGATGTACTCCTACATGTATCTCTGAGCAGAAGCAAGTAGCCTGTATTGGGATGAGTAAATGTGCATTGTTATGTACTACATCCGGTTTTTAGGTAAGAAGATCAAAGGAAAATGAACGAATAAATAACAATAACAACAACTAATTTCAAAGAAAAATTGCACATCAAACATCACGCTATCACAATCGAAATTTTCCCTTAGACTAAAGTTAGATATCATATCGTTAATCGAGTGCAACGGTAGGAAAATTTATTTCTTGATAGCAATGAAGCTTATCTTGTGAAATTCAGGTACTTAAGAGCACACTTTTTGCGCAGTTACCCCTTATTTGCGCATTTTCTTCTTGATGCTTCTAACTCCTATCTTACTTCCTTTCTTTACATAGCCTTTTTAGTGGTTTGACCTGGATGTCGGAATGCTGAACATTAGAGATCGGGTTCTAGTCCAACCAACCAACCACAACAGTCTATTAAATATTTACTGTACGTCCCACTGGCCACAAGCCTCTTCTCATCACGAGGTCTGGCCTGTAGTCCCCATGCGGGCGAGCCCAGTGTGGATTGGGGATTTCATATGCACATCCCTGAATTACTTTACAGACATGTTCTTTTTCTTCAACGAATAGATCAGAGGATCATTCAAATTGAATTTTGCATATAAGTTAGATGCGAGCCGGGTTTCAAATTTTGAATTGAACCCTCTTCCGAGAAACTCTGCAAGAGGCAGTATAGCTCAAACCACTTGGCTACTACGGGTTAAGGTAACAATTACTGTAACATTTGTGGAACACCAATAACACAGTCGAACAATAAACACGACATTTTCTAACACAGAGCGAAGGTTATGAACCCCGACCGAGTTTGGTGACGTCACAGAACGCCCACTCGCCCCGTAATCTGCCCTTCAATGAGAAACAGGTCGTATTTCAATTATGATGAAAGTAAAAATAACCGTCCTACTACGTTCCACTGAGGTGAGGCTTTCAATTGAGATGGTACTCGTAAAAGCTTTTCTTTGCGTTATGTAAACAGAACAGTCGAACGAACAAAATAAATACACGGTGGGTCAGAAAATATGGCAAATAATTAACCCACAGGATCGGCTATCGATTCTAAGTATATTGTATCTTTATTTTTTTTCGAGTTGGTAAAAAAAAATGTATATGGGATTGGTTGTGTGAGCGACGCCTGAATCCTATACAAAATATTTTTTTTTACCAATTCAAAAAAAATTAAAGACCTATACAATATACTTAGAATCGATAGCCGATACGGTGGGTTAAATCTTTGCCATATTTTCTGACCCACCGTGTATACCTATAAGTATCAAGATTTTTCAAAAGCTATATGAATATCAAGTAGAACGTTTTTCTATTGCATTGGTTGGCGAACGAGCACACAGGCCGCCTGATGGTAAGTGTTCACTGTGGCCCATGGATGGACATGGAATCGTAAGATTTCGAATGCGTTGACTACCCGAGAACTATGCTGATACTAATGATTGTTCAAAATATTGTAAAAAATATTTTCAGATGCTGTTGTAACAATTGCCTTTAATAATATTGAGTTGGTTTACTTAAAAATGTGCGAAATCCGCTTTGAATGTACCATGAGCTTTTCAATGAAGGAAAACATCGTGTGGAAACCTACAATCACCACTAGGCCCTCGTGGCGACTATGGCCCAAAATCATGAATGGAGGCCTGTGCCCACCAGAGCGACGGGCCTAAATAGCCTGTTTGTGGTGGTGATCTCATTTGCAGCAAAAAAAAACATTTTTATTGGAACTTGAAGAGCCGAACCTACAATCCTTTAGGGCCTTATCCCACTTGCGATTTGCGAGCGAGTTGAAAGCGTTTTTCAATACAAAACTCGTACGCGGCGAACTCGCGGCGTGTTCGCCTCCATACAAAACACGCTCGCTAATCGCAAATGGGATAAGGCCCTTAAAGAGCCGCATGCAGCTCGCAAGCCGCGGCTTGCCAACTCCTGCGAGAACTGATGCTATGCTACATAGGCACAAACCCGGCCAAGTGCGAGTCGGACTCGCGTAGGTACGTAGGGTCAGGTGACCTTAAAGTTAAGTAGTTTGCGGAATGCCTGACACAAAATCTTAAGGCCATTCCTATACCCAGCTCTGCTGTCACTGTCACGCGTACAACGAGTGAAAGAGAGAGCGCTACGCAAAGAACGCCCGATTTAATTAGTATTTAACGCGTTTTAATTTCTATAAAAATCGTCTCTAAAAACATGGCATTTATAAAGCTGTCAATGTATGCATATAATATGGATATTTTTTCTGTTATATTTAGTTTTTCACTGTTCGATATAATAAACTGGAGTAAAGTTGGATTAAAGGTCCGAGTTAGAGGTTACTTTGGAATTACATTGTATCGAGCGAAGTTTCGTGAAACGTGTAACGAAAGCTGTCAATGTAAGGATGAATACAATCAAATATAACATATGTTTTTTCATATTATAACTTTTAACATTTCTTAGAGAAGTATGATCTTACATGAGCAATTTGACGATGCTGGGTCAGAGAACGGCCTTAAAACGTTAGTCTAATCGAGACTACAGATGGTCCTGAAGATTTATTATGTAACTTAGAAGAAAGTATCTAAACCGAAAAGTGTTAAGGTACTTTTAATAGTATGAAACCGCTGCCGATTCCCAATTTTTCTGTAAGGAATGTTTTCATTGCAAACGATCCTCGGTCGCGCCCACGCCACGCCTCCCACGCATAACCAGCCTGAATCAGCGTATTATGTTATGTTACAGGATTTTACGCATATACTATATGTATTAATAATAACAGGCCTATCTTTGTAAATTTTTACGTTTCACTAATTTTTGCGCACGTTAACGAGTACCCTCAAAAGTAAGCTTAAAAGGTGGACACAACACAAATTGGATGAATAAGTTATAATAAATCTAAGTAAGTACCTAGTTCAGTTTAGGAAGGTGCTAGAAAACTTCGACTGCAATATATTACAGCCTAAATATTATAAACACTGATGACTCCTTTACTTTTTTTTTAAAGTCAAATTACGTGCGTAAAAGGGAGAAAAATTATTTACTTAAAAGAAATAAAAAAAACTTTAAATTGAATTGAAACAACTGATCTTAGTGACATAGATATTTTGTGTTTTATTTATTTAAAAATATTTAAAAAAATAACACCGCACGCAAATCAGTTAAGTAGTTTTTCAGTTTATAGTGAACAGACAGACAGACGCGGCGGGGGACTTTGACATGGGACATGATGTAGTGATAGCATGGGAAGGTATGTGAGTGCACATCCGGAGATAATAACTGACAGAGGCCGAGTGACATATGAGCTATGACGTCAAAATGGAGGCGAGATGACGTCACGGCGTTATCATCGCGAAATGAGATCTCGTGTAAAGGGCAAAGAGCGTAACGTGTCGTCCGAAAATGTTTTTCGTCAACGCTTATTCCCTGACCTGTCTCGCCAGTGGAAATATCAAATTAAGCACGTCTGTTATTCTTCTTCTTCTTTAATTAATGGCTTCCGTCTATATGCAAGACAATTTCGCCAATGTCAAATAATTGGCCTACAGGCCGAGCAGTGTACGGTAATAATGATAAATGTACGGTAAAAAAAGATAAATCAAGTAAAAATGGGAAAGCTCGACAAACGTCAACCATCTTGAAAAACGGCCATTGAGCAACCCCACGTCTGGTTTTTTTTTTGTTGAAACGCTTCCTAAACGCGTTGATGATTTTGTCTGACAAAATCGTCAAATACAAACTTATTTCAGAATACGCAATCACTTTGGTGTACGACAGAACATGCGCCCCGATTTTTTTACGGCTAAAGCCGATAAACGAGCACGTGGGTAACCTGATGCTAAGTAATCACTACTTCACGCCAAAGAAACTGATAGTACGTTGACGATCTCACAATTCACGGTACACTTGCCTCTTAAAGAAACCCAAATCGTATCTCGTAGGAAAAACCCCAGCAGGAAGTTCGTTCCAGATTCCAGATTTTGCAAGTAAGCGGCAGAAACGATCGCGTAAATCCTACAGAAGAGGAACGCCAGACATCAACATGGTGTGGATTGGCATTCTGGCGCATGGGTCTATGATGGAACTTCGCACCTGGTATAAGTTTATAAAAAGGACCTCAGAGCATTGCCCATTGTAGATCCTCTAAAAATGCAGAGAGAGAGCTAACTGTTGTGCTTTTTACGAAAAAAGCCCCCAGTCCTAGGATCACTTTAAACAAATAGAGTTGACTAATTCAAAAACTACTGTTACATGGGAGTAAATTATAACACGACACGGGTCAACGTATAGGTATTTTTTATCCCGGAAAAACGCATAGTCTCTGCGGGAAAGCTCTTATCAAATTCCATGCGGAAGTCGCGGTCAGAAGCTCGTTTTTGATTTGATAAGAGGGCTAAAATTGAATGGCTTTAGGCTCTTACCCCCTTAAATTCATTAAAAATTGCGAAGAACACAATTGTTTTGTTACAAAAACAAAAACGAATATTGAAAATTATCCTACATCTTACCATAGCCTTCCAAGAGCTCTAAAGTCTGACTGGGTCTGATCGCCGAATCGTAATTCACGGAGGTAGGTCAGGGCTGTTCAATGGAACCCGTTTCGTGACCTCCAGACAGCGGCCATGATGGCTCGCCGACCCGGAATCGTCTTTATGGGTCACTTTGGGGTCCCAAGCGGCATTTTTTTAATAGTTATTTTTAGAAGAAGAAGAAGAAAAACATTTATTTGACACAAGGGCGTACTCAGCTTCTCATTCCGGGGGAGGCATGCTTCGATACAACAATAATATTGTTTCGAATTGTGTCAAAAAGATCACACGGCGTAATGCAGCAGTGAACGACGGCGTTGGTTTTCAGTTGTTAGGGCCCTTTAAGATGTTTATGTATTAGCTAGATTTAACTTTAGAGCCCAGTGGTTTGACCTACCGCCTCTCAAGCATCCAGCAAGGGTCGGGGTTCAAACCCAGCTCCCACCTCTGAGTTTACTTATGAGCGAAATCCTAACACTGAGCTTTTCCTACGAAGTAATTGAAGGATGTGTGTAATAGTTATTTGTTATGCAAGGCTGCAAAGTTGTTGTTTGCTGTGAGTGCGTGATTGAGACCCGAGTGAACGAAGGATTATAGGGTTGAACCACGAGCGAAGCGAGTGGTTCAAATATAGAAGCCTGAGTGTAACGAGGGTTTCAAGGCACGAGACAGCAAACGACTTTGCTGCTGAGCGCAACACAAAATTTTTCACCTCACGCGCGATTTTTCGGGAAGAAGACTTAATGCGGCGTCACGTACAGTTTGTGCTAACTCTGGAGGAGTTAAATTCGTATCTTCATCGCTAGAATCGCTCATATTTTCTTTATTACTTCGTAATAGGTATTCTAAATTACAAAACCAGCAATCTAAAACTTTTTTTTTAATGTTTTTTTTTCCGGAGGTTGCGTTCCAAATCACTCCTACCCGTACTTCAAGATTCAATTATTCATTGAATACAGTTAAAATATACACATATTTAAGTATTTTTCTGATAAAACATAGTGAAATAATGAAATACATCTGAAACGGTGTATTATTAATATAATTTTATTAATGATGATATTAAGTAAATTGAACCTTTATTTTAATAAAACTCTCACGACGAATTGCGTTTCAGAACGTATCGTTGTTTTTTTATTGTGACAGTGGCGTCATGCGTTGTTCGAATTTCAAAAACACTTTCCACGCTAGCGGATAAAAACAACTTTTGCGCTCGGATATCAAGCTGCAAAACGACCACTTTCGAGCCAGTGAGGTGAAAATTCTCTTGTCTGTGAATTATCTAGCAGTGAGACGTAAAGTTCCTAGGCTGTTGTGTTGATGGTGGATTTTACTCACAAGTTTGTTGATATACTTATCTAAAATATACTTTATCAAAATTGGTAACCGCTATCGTAGATGCAATGGAAAATTTCAATCCTAATATCTCAATCAAAAGATTCTTAATTAATACAAAGATTGTGACAAACCTAAGTGACTGGTTTTTATGGAGTCCTTTTAGATTCAGTAAAGCGTGATAATCCTTCAATATTTCGTCAGAGACCAAGCCTACTGCACTACATTTTGAAAATACATCAGTAAAAAACCATTTTTTCATAAAAACATATAACATGGTTGACAATACTGTATTAGACAATCATTTACAATAGTTCTTGGAACAACTAGCAAATAGTTGCTACGCCATATTGTTTGCTCAAAATATATTCAAGGTTTTAAACAATCAACATACCAGTTTAAATATACGTGTTCTTTGATTCTTCGAGGATGTTATTTACCTCTCTTTATACATAAGCATATTCAAATAAGAGTATAAATATGTTCTTACTAAAAAGAGTCACCGGGGAGAAGGTTGTATGTGGAAATAGGATTCGTTGAAAGTAGGAAAAAAAAGTTAAGTTTATTACCATTTCCCAACAACAACATATTTAATGACAATGGTCGGTATAAAAAATGTAGGAAAATACATAGAAACGCTGCAAAGTAAGACACATGAAGCCCAGCAAATGACAGGTTTTCAGTCAGCCCCAGACACTGTCAAGTTAGAGCTCAAAATACAAATCATATGAATAAATAAGCTGCTTGCGAGAGGTTTTTAGTCAGTGCCAGACACTGCAGAGTAGACAGGATCCAATATAGATCAAACATACTTTGATAGACGAAAGAGGCCATTTTTGACATGGAAATCCTATTAAAAATCGTTTTAGAGACCTATTTTGTCTTACCCGTATCAATTGATGGCAGCAATTGATCCTTTAGTTTCTATATGTTATAAGTTTAATTAGTTACTTATTCGTAGACACGATATCGTAAGTAATTTCTCAACAAGAAGGCTCTGGTACCGGTGCACCGGAAACAGCTGCGCTGCAACTCTGGCATTCCTTACTAAAATAGGCAAAAAAGCCGACAAAGTAAATACCACTCTACAAAGACTATATAAAGTTCTTTTTGCGATAGGTACCTACAGGGTCAGAGAAATTAGCAAAATATGTTTTAATGAAACGGCCGAGTTTATGTTATCTGAGTAAGGCAAGCGAGCTGCTAAAGAAATTCGTTGAACGATACTTGATATCACTGACATAGATTTATATGTTTTTTTAATACCAATGGTAAAGGCAAACGGGTGCACAGCCCACCTGATGGTAAGTGGTCACTGCGGCCCATGGACACCGAAATCCTATGATCCCCCATTAAGAAATCGTAAGATCTCGAATACGTTGCCTACCCTGAGGACTAAGATGGAATGCCTCTGTGCCAGGAATTTCACCGGCTGCCTTAACCCCCTACCGGAACACAACAGTGCGAGCACTGCTATTTGGCGGCAGGTTAGCGGGAAAAGATGGCGGTACCACCCCGGACGGATCCAGCACCAGGTCCTACCACTAACATGGATACTTTAATCGTTGCGAAAAAATAACAAACTCACCTGAACATTCAAATAGACATAGGTACAAAGTATTTTCAGATCCCGATAGGCTTAGTTGACCAGCATTGTACCGGTGGTCACGGGATCGAATCCCGCCAGAGGCTAAATTTGGTAGTGTCGAAGTTTGGAGACTGATATAACTTTTTATATACTAGATATTATTTTTTAAGTAACTCAAGTACTTAAATAAATTACTATCAAAATGTATCCAATACCAATGTCATAAAACGAAATCGTTTTCGTATACATTGCGTTCGTAAATAACGCCAATAATTTCCATCGCGAACAAACTTAACAACTCAATTGCTTCTTATCAAAAACGCTATATCTCATAGAATTAATATCATATATCATTTTCGCCGACAATGAGTGAAATGATATATTAGAGTAAGTAGCCGCCAGCAATTGCTTCGTAGGTTGCAATATTTAGAGAGCACAGCCTATCCACTTGGCTTGTTTTGCGTCCGTTTATAAAACATCATTTATTTTATGCGGGTGGCATCTAAGAGACTACTTTTAAAATTCAGAAGCAACGATTAAAATTTAAAAAAAAATTAAAAATTGTTTATTCAATCACCAACAACTGACAATTACAGGGGTGGGAGCCTCTTTTTAAGTATACGAAGATACCTGTGCTAAGAGGCCAAAACGATACATGTAAAACTAAATTGTCCTACTGATATAGGTGACTAAAGTAATGAAATGTAGTTCTTAACATTCATAGCATTTATTTACCATGTTTTGATTACTTTTGATTTCCTTTCATTAACAAATTGGTATTTTGCAGAATTATGATCAGATTCTTCTGTTCTTCTCTTATTCTTTTTCTTCTAGTGCCATCTCCTAACGGAGGTCGGCGATCATTAAGGCTATTTTGACTTTGGAGACTGCCGCACGGAACAAAGATTTTGTGCTCATTTTGAACCAGTCTCTCAGATTTTTGAGCCGGGATATGCGACGTCGGCGTGGTAGTCTGCGGCCTTGATTTTCCCCTGGATGATAAGTTGCAGCAGGTGATATTTGCCACTACTACTATATTTGTTATATTTGTACAAGTTGGCCCGGTGAACTTCGTGTCACCAAAGTTAACTGACTTTTTTTTAGCTGTTCCTTAAGATTTTACCCGATTTTTTTCCTTTCTAAACCTTCACTGAATCACAAGGGCATAAAACAAAAAAGAATCAGCCAAATCGGTCCAGCAGGTCTCGAGCCTTAGCCAGACTAACACACGGCGATTAATTTTTATATATAAGATAAGAAGAAGAAGAAGAAAGACGATTTCACATTATGTGCTCCAGAAGAAGTCCAGATACTGCGTCGTTCTGCTATTACCTCTGCAATTTACAAAACTTATAATAAAAATCCCCCTCAAAACCCTAAAAACCCTCTCATGATGAGGGGAGGCCTGTACCCAGCAGTGGGACGCAAATAGGCTGTTGTAGTAGTAGTAGTAGTAGTAGTAGTAGTAGTAATAAAAATCAATGAGAGCATTTAGGGGTGTTACTACTAGGCTTCTGCTTAAGTCCACTTCCTAAGGCACCTTGTTTATTCGTATAGTTATACATATACAGTGTATTTTAAGTACTCCTTATATTCCTGGACCTTAGCGATATCCATATATGTAAAACGAGCTTTTACCCGCGACCTTGTCTTTAGGGAATTTAACACTATATTTCCAAAGCCCTTTTTCCAGGATACTTTTAAAACCTTTTTCGGGATTACGGGATTTTCGGGATTCCCGGGATTTCTATCCAAAGTTCTCTTCCGGGGTCCCTCTAATGAGTTTCTGGATTTTTTTCGGGATAATAGGTAGCCTATAGCTTATTCCAGGTTGTAAACTATCTGTTTGCCAACTTTCGTGCAAATTGGTTAAGCCGTTTTAGCGTGATTGAATAACAAACATCCAAACATCTAAGCATCCAAACACACAAACTTTCAGCTTTATTATATTAGTAAGAAGATGTTCGACTTACGGCTTCAGGACCTGTTGAAATTGTAGGTACACCTACGATGTGAGTAATATAATATTTACGGGAGTTTTTTATTCCCAGTGGATGGACTGTCCCAGTGCAGCCGTATGGTATGTAGCCGACATGAATCAAGCGTTCTGACCGGGCGCTGCCGTAAATCATCGCGGGGTGCAGGCCGAGTATGACACTATAGGCTGAGAGAGGGACGCACTTATGTGACGTACGTAGCGGCGTCACTGTCGAACGAGCGTTTTTTTTTATTGCTGGGGCTGTCCGGGTTCAGGGTTGACAGGGTAGCGAGTGTTTATCCTTGGATTTTGCATTTAGGTAAACGTTGCTTTTTCAGAATCGGAATGTGAATAAAAATGGTAAAATCCTAGATTACAGCCATGATACATACTTCGCCAGGTATGACAGTCCGGTATTCTGTAGTAGTGTGGGTGTCACCCTTACGTCATTCGCACTGCTGTGTGTTGCAAGTGGTTCATTAAAATAATCCCCGACCCCCATGTATCCTGTGAGTGGTTCATTAAATTATTACGTTCATTTGTTTTTAACTTGTCCCATTTTGTGTGCTTAAACAAGTAAATGACAATTGTAATGCGCAAATAATTTATTTTTCACCTCACTGGCTCGAAAGTGGTCGTTTTGCAGCTTGATATCCGAGCGCAAAAGTTGTTTTTATCCGCTAGCGTGGAAAGTGTTTTTAAAATTCGAACGACGCATGACGCCACTGTCACAATAAAAAACAACGATACGTTCTGAAACGCAATTCGTCGTGAGAGTTTTATTAAAATAAAGGTTCAATTTACTTAATATCATCATTAATAAAATTATATTAATACCTAATACACCGTTTCAGATGTATTTCATTATTTCACTATGTTTTATCACAAAAATACTTAAATATGTGTATATTTTAACTGTATTCAATGAATAATTGAATCTTGAAGTACGAGTAGGAGTGATTTGGAACGCAACCCCCGGAAAAAAAACTTTAAATTTAAAAAAAAAGTTTTAGATTGCTGGTTTTGTAATTTAGAATACCTACACGAAGTAATAAAGAAAATATGAGCGATTCTAGCGATGAAGATACGAATTTAATTCCTCCAGAGTTAGCACAAACTGTACGTGACGCCGAACTAAGTCTTCTTCCCGAAAAATCGCGCGTGAGGTGAAAAATTTTGTGTTGCGCTCAGCAGCAAAGTCGTTTGCTGTCTCGTGCCTTGAAACCCTCGTTACACTCAGGATTCTATATTTGAACCACTCGCTTCGCTCGTGGTTCAACCCTAGAATCCTTCGTTCACTCGGGTCTCAATCACGCACTCACAGCAAACAACAACTTTGCAGCCTTGCATAACAAATAACTATTGCATTACCACGGCAGAAAATATTTCCTTCATTTCTTTTTTATTGCAATAAAATGGCAACTCGACGTTACGGTGACAAGTCACCCGGATCGGCAGACCTTGTTATCTTAGACCATGATTACAGCTATACCTAATGTTCATTTTCACTTACAAACGAACATTTTTTTACACACCTACTGGGAGAGCCCGCATTATGTGCTTGCTCTGAAAAGCTGTAATGCTTTTTCTCAAGGAGCATCTCTGATGACCAACGATTATAAGATAAAGGTTAATGCTCAGCCGACTAAGTATCAATTTAAATTCCTTGCGGTAAAAAAAATACAATAATCTGTAGTAATTCCTTCCACTTTCTGGTAATATCGAAAGTTAACCACAAGAAGTCAACAAGATATTTTTAAAGATAAGCTGTACGAGTTCAAATTACTCTTGCAAAGAAAATGATAATTTCAAGGTTTCTTTATCTCCATGATTCAATGGCATAAGTTTTCAAAAATTATTTGAGACTGAAACTAACTTTCGTCACGTTCGGCGTAGGTACTTAGGATATTTCGATGAATTAGTCGTTTCGTTTGTGTTGTTGTTCAAATATTTCACTATAAAAAATAGCTAGGTGTTTATAGTAATTCTAGGTACAATCGCGAGCAATAAGGGAAATCATATAAGTAGTTAATTTACAGAACCAAACCCACATGTTCAACCTAATCAGACCGCGTGAAACCCCAACAAAAGAACCTAACTCCTTCCTAAGCGATAAGCATAATGTTCCAGTAAATTAACTGAGCCCGCTCCCCAATTAGCATGGTATTTCCCTGGCGGTCGAGAATTCGTAAAAACATCTAATTATTTCTTTAAATTAGGCGGTATCGACGGAAGCGAGCCCGATACCGAACCGCGGCCTTCCGACGCCGGTATCGACAAGGAAAATGCGGCTCGGGAATATTATGTTTGTCAAAGTTGCAAACCAGCCGCGTTCAACAAGTTCATTTTGGAATCTCTTAGGGAACCGTAGCCTAATGATTTCCTTGAGCGACAACAAACATGAACACACTGTGAAATGGACAGATATGAGTGAAGTCCGCATCCCCAATCCGCACTGTCCCCGCATAGCCTGGGCGGACTGTAGCCCAAATCCTCCCGTGATGAAAAAGTGATGAGTGGGACGAAAATAGGCTGTTGTGGTAATGGTAGTGGCGGTGGGTGGGTGGTCTGGTGGTATACAATGGTGGAAACTGAACCCCGAAAGCCCAGTTCGTAACACTTTTCGCTTGCTTCTCATGATCTTTGCGTTTGAGTGATCACTTGTTCCACTGAAAATTTAAGTAACAAGACTTCACCGCTCCAATCATACCAAATGCGACCACTCGATACATAGTTACCGATAACTTAATCATTAAAATACAGTACAATACAATATTCATTATTGAAACATGCCAAAGGTAAGGTCATCATCATCATCGACGTCCACTGCTGGACATAGGCGCCCAAGGCGCGCCATTCAGATCAGACCGGTCCTGTGCCACTCGCATCCACCGCGTTGCCGCCACCTTTACAAGGTCGTCACTCCAGTCGTCACGCCGGTTCAGTACATAAATGGAAATAGGTACTAAAAGTATTTAGTTCCTTACCCAAACCTTACTACCCACAACTTACCTATCTACCTACAATATCAACATGCACCCGAATAAACTTGAAATAAAATATTCTCTGCACCTATGTTGGTAACTTTTATTTCCCTAACATTTTAAAAATATGGGAAATCCTCTCAGGAAACCGCAGATAGCGCCATATCGCCGTTCCCACAGTCGCCACAATGCCGCTGTTTAGATGGCTTACTAGAGCGTACGTACAATATGGTACAATAGATTGTTATTGCGGGGTAGTTCGCAGTTCGTCTGCACGTGTCACCGACGAGCATGTTTTGGGAAATTGTCTTGCACGAGTTGCGCGTGTCGTTCGATGTTCGTGCCCGGAAAACACGCAGAATAGTATATTTTTAGTCGCATCTGCGAAGTAATTCAAAAGATGTGTGTGAAGTCTCCAATCCGCACTGGGCCCGCGTGGGGACTATAGCCCAAACCCTCTCGTGATGAGAGGAGGCCTGTGCCCAGCAGTGGGACGCAAATAGGCTGTAGTAGTAGTAGTAGTAGTAGTAGTAGTATATTTTGATGCAAGTGCGAAAAGTTTGTCATTTTATCACGAGTCCCTTAGTTATGTTGGCGCGAGCGAATGTGAGCGTTAACACTAGGAACGAGAATAAAGAAATGAACGAACAGGATGAAGCTCAAATAAGTTTACGCACTAGTTCGTAAAAAACAACTTTTGGCACGCTCACTAGCTGTCAAAAAACAAAAAGCGCTTGTTCGGAAATGACAAACTTTTGGCACGTTAAACAGATATCGAAATGTTCACTTTTTAAGCGACTGTATTAAAAAACAATTTAAAGTACCACTTCTTCATCTAGGTCGGAAAAGGCCAATCTAATCACGATTAACTCAGATGACTGACCTAATCAACTATTTATTTTTGTTATATGTTTCGTTTGCCAGAGGAAAAATGAGAGGAGTTTAAATGTAGATAACCCACGTGTGGTGGATTTAAAGACGCATAAAATCGCAGTTTTAAAAACTGACTCAGGGGACTAGTCATGTCAACTAGTGACAGAAAATTGTACATTATGATGCAAGTGCGAAAAGTTTGTCAAATTTCGCACATGTATCAAACGACATTTTTTTTTTACTCACATGCTGCATGATGATGTTAGTTGCCCACCGAGAGTAAGGCGAGGCTTTATTACTGGTGGGTCTAATAAGCTGTCACGGCGGTGATATTGATATTCCTGCTATTCCTGATATTCCTATTATTCCTGATATTGATATTCGGTGATATTCCTGACCTACTTACACAATCATCATTATGTAAGTTCAACACACAGACTTTATTATATGAAATTCACAGGTTTCCCGTAAGGATTACCAGGTTATAGCTCCATTCATCATTATCATAGGAACACGATTTTTAGGGTTCCGAAGTCCACTAGGAACCCTTATAGTTTCGCCATGTCCGTCCGTCTGTCCGCACTATTGCTCGGAGATGCTTAGTTCTAGAAAGCTGTAATTTGGCATGAATATACATATTAGTTACGGTGACAAAGTGGTACAATAAAATTTTGAAATATATTTTTTTATAGGGTACCCCCCTACTGGTAAAGCGGGGATGTAATTTTTTTTTCTTGCGTACCCCATGATGTGGCATATCGTTGAATAGGTCTTGAAAAAATATTGTGGGTTTGTTAAAACCATTTTTCGATTAAGTGATGCGTTTGTCAAATATTAAGCTTTAAACTGTTATTTTTTGTTAGAGTCACGTCACGTCCCCCCCCCCCCCCCCTGCCAGCTAAATGGTGGTATTTGGATGGCTGAAAAAAATCACGGTTGTGGCGTATATAACGTAGTTGAAAGGAAAACTATCACAGCTAAGTAGGCTGTACAAATTTACGAGTCATTAGTCGACTTATAATAATAATAATAATAAGTTTATTTAATCAGATAATAAAATCCATTATGTTAGAATACAAATGTCACTTACTGGCTAATGTTAGTATTACACAACAAAATACACGAGACATACATAATTAAAATAAATAAATTACAGCTGGCGTTGGAAGGGAGGCACGGGTGAATGTAGGCCTCGCTAGCGCTTCATAAAAGGGCCGTCCATCCTGTCGGCCACCACGGCCAGGAGGCTGCTGCCGCTGCCGCCCGCCCTGTGCGCCATCGAGGCCGCTCGCTTGCGCATCGTGGCGTAGAAGCAGTCTACCCGCGCCTCGCAGAACATTCCCGACGCGCTACAAAACCGCGGCAGCCGCAGCAGCACTCTGAAGGCATTATTGAACTGCACGCGTAGGGCGTTGTATGCCTTTTGCGTAAAAGAAACCCACAGGCTGCATGTATAAAAAGTAGTGCAGTATGCTCGAAACAGTGCTAATTTTACCTCTGTTGAGCACCGCGCAAACCTGCGGGCAAGCATGTTGGCTCGGATCGCGAGCTTATGAAATGATTAAAAAACCAATGATTTTTCTCGAGCGGCAGGGGCGTCGGGCGGGCACGTCATACCACAGGCTAGCTAGATGCTAATAAGTCTTAGAAAGGTACTGTGGGCATCGTCAACTTCGGAACCCTATAATTTGCGCGTGGCCCGACACGCACTTGGCCGGTTTTTTTAGGATTATGGAAGTACTATCTTTTGAAAACTTTCCATCGCATTTTCCATGCATTTTAATCTAATCTTATCATTTGAATGCCTAACCAACAAATATAAAACGAGACGCGTCATTCAACCATAGAATGATAACTTATTTTTTAATTCAGTAATATTGAGAAATTAATAAAAACAGCGAAACATTTGACAGCTATATGCAATGTTGCCAACTTTCGGGATAAACCCTCTTAAAACAAATGCGGTTTACTGTAGTCACCAATCTGACGTCCCCGGCCCCGATGTGATATAGTATCGAGGAATTTTACCGTACACATATTTCAAGTTGAACTACTTGTAAGACAAGCAAATATTATTGCCACAAAAGAAAAGACTGTAACTGACCATAATCTATCGGTGGAGAGGCGTAATTTGGGAAACAATGGCAGGAACAAAGCGTATGTATTGTTGTCCGTTTGTCCTCACTGAAACGGCTGTCGGTGAAGAATTACCGGCATTAGCGACAATTTTTGAAACTACCGACGGACAATGAATTGTGAAATGTCACTTTCGTCCGCGTTACCATGGAAGTAATCAGTATAAATGGAACTATCACTGCGACTATCTAGGACTGTAGACCTTAGCTGTATCTCTTTCTATGGGGAATGAGCAAGAGAGAGGACAATAAGGTCTGAACTGAAATTGGGACACCGTTTTGTATTGTAATTTAAAAACTACTTTCTGTCTCCCGTCTTTGAGCCCACTTTTTATCGTCTTGGCATTGCTTGTAAGCGCTACAGTACCATTTAAGCTATCACAATAGGTAAGCGTGAGAAAATTTCGCCATGTTGAGAATTGCATGGGCTGAACGATACGGCCTACCGTTTAGCACTTTGTCCATTATGTCTATTTCTTTGCGGTGGTCCTTGGGGCTCGATCTTGTCTGAAGCGTAAAATTATAGGGTACGTGTAAACGAAATCCAACATGAATTTATAGAGTTAGTGAAATTTCATTTAAATCATCGAACGACTGGTAGTTCAGGGCAGGGTTGAGGGCACCAGGCCACGCGGTAGGTCCCCCATGAGATGGACCAACTTAGTCAAATCTGCTACAAACCAGCCCGTGCACGAGAACACTAGACGCGCAGCCGTGAGAGAAGAATGGCGCCGGGTGGTAAAGCTCGCCACTCAACACACGACGGCCAAGACCACTCTGCCAAGAGTGTAGCGACAAAGAAGAAGTGAAATTTATTGTGGCCACGCATAATTTTATTTTTATTGTTGGGATTTTCTTTACCAAATGACAACTAAGGATGGACAGACTTTAGGTATGACAACTTTTCTGAAGCGTAGTACATATATGTATTAATGCCCGCTCTGCGCTCATATTCTTTGTCCACTACTTAAGCCTATTTTAATATGAATAGCGCAAAATCTGCTGACCTTTTGTAAGGCTTTCCGCTAGCACTAGAAAAACCGTATTCTATACGGATGCAAGAAGGTTTCTATTAGCTTGGCTAATTGCGGCTAACCTTCGGTCGGATTGTCGAACTTATGGAAATGTAATAGTTCTTTATTTTCGACGAGGTCAATGAACTCTGAGAACTAGGAAGGGACGTCTAGCTAGGCGATTATTTAAAAGGTGATTGCCAGTATTTCCTTGTTCCGCAAAGCAAAACATTTGTATTGTAACAGATTTAGCTTTGTTCGAATTTGTTTAGCGATTTAGATGCAGATTCTTCTGAATATCGAATCTGTAAGGGAAGTATAAGTGGGTACCTACCGCCCTCGACAAAAGTAAGTACATCGACCAAATTATTGATACTCTGTAGGTATCTCTCTCTGCCCACTCCAACAGGAAACAGGCGTTAGTTTACGTATGTATGGAACATTTCAACTGCTGCATTAAAATGCAGAACATGCACTCGTAACAAAAACACGGATAATATATATTCCAACAGGAGCCAGGGAAAAGTTTCTTCAAATTGCATTTTAGTCTGAGGGGCGGGATTGAAACCCCCAACCCTCTGCATAAGTCGGCTGAGGCGGTACCTAGTCAAACTAATTATGCTTCCACGGCTTCACCGGTCAAACATGCCATATCATTATAGTTCATCAAGTCACCTATGGACCTAGTTGCTATACTTTGGTGATTCAACGAGCGTTATAACCTCTATTCTCTTCACAGTAACCTTAAATGGCATTTTTGGTATGTTGTCATATTGTTCTACTTTACAAACATTATACAAGAAATGCTTCTGCCCGCGACTTAGCCCGCGTGGAATGCGGTTATCGCGTTCCCGCGGGAACTATGCGTTTGTACGAGATAAAAAGTAGCCTGTGCCCTTCCTCCGGATTCCGACTATTTGCGTACCAAATCTAAATCGGTCTAGCGGTTGAAGCGTGAAGAGGTAATAGACAGACAGAGTAATTTTCGCATTAATAATATTAGTATTAGTACTGGAAACAGAACAAAATGCTGCAAGGAACTGATAGCGGTTGAAATGCTCGTGGAATAACCCATTTTCCTGTAGTACTAAACTACGGACGCAACTATCTCACATGCTACAAATGTGCAAAGATGTACGACGATTCTGCCATCTGTTACGTACTGTCCGTCCGCAGCGCAGTCGCGGCGCTATGCAAATGTCGGAGCGGACAGAAAGATCCCTGTAAATAACCCGGTAATTAGCCAACAGCGGGTTAACACTCTGGTTACGGGTCTGTGTGCTCTCTGCAACATTGTAACGGGGGCTTGGTGTAAACGTGAAGCGACCAGCGTATAGATAGTCCTTTATTTTCGGCAATGTGTCAATAGGTGTCCGAGACAATAGCACTTAAAGCACTACGTTCTCAGCGATACCCGTCTTCACCTGCCGTCAAATAGATAGCAATGCTCGCACTATTTTGTTACGGTAAGGGGGTAAGAGAGACGGTGGAATTATCAGCAGAGAGCGGCATTCAATCTTTCTCCTTTTGTTGGCAACGGATTCGAAATCTTTTGATCCATTACGTCCATTGACCACAGTGAAAAATAGGTCAATAGTCCGACCGAAGCCCTACTTTGGATTAAATCTGTCATGAGGTTACCATCATCTGAGCCAAAACTGCTGGACATAGGCCTCCCCAAGGCTCGCCACTCAGTCCCGTTTTAAGCTACTCGCTCTCACCGGATTTCAAGGAGGTTACAATAAATTTTCTAAATAGGCCTTCATCAATATGATGACAGTTGGGTACTTTAAACATCGGCTTTGGATATCAGGGAATCACGATCACATCTTCTGTATTGTTACTGTCTTCACAGACGTGCAAGACGAATTAAATCGTCGTCAAAGTCTTCGATGTGATCAAGTTTAGTCTACAAGGACAAAACAATATAGCGTGCTGTATAAAAATTGTATTTTGTGCACCGTACCAACACTGATTTCCTGAGGTCCGTCGAAGTGCGGTGACCGTGCGGGAATGAATTTAAATCTACTCGTAATTTTAATTTATTCGTCAGCCAAAATTTTCAGCATGCCATTTAAAAACTTAGATGTAACAGATTTAGGAAAAGTAGGTATATGGGGTGTTATGAAACTCAATTAAATATCAAACAAACAAAAAGGAACATTGGTGAGCTCATAACTTGGACCGTTTTAACGGCACGTCATAACGTTAAGAATGGTTTGGCAGAGACATTCATTTCTATTAGCTTCCTATTAGTTTAATATAGAGAAAGACTAATTACCGTTGAAGTGGGTTCCGGTAATTCAGCAGACGTCTTTTGCGTATCTAATAAAATGTGTGCACCGACTAATAAATTTGAAATGCATGCTGAATATATTTTACTCATGCGAAAACTAGGACACCAGCGGAAGAACCTTATCTTAGCCGGCAAAAGCGACGACATATATTCAGCATAGACCCATCCATAGACCAATCTCGATTAATGGAATATTTCAACGTCACTCTTTCATTAAAGCACTAGCTGTTGCCCGCAACTTCGTATCCGCAGTCCTTCCCTTAAACTGTTGTTTTTTTTTCGTATTCAATTTCGATGCAAGCAAATTCAGCCCGTAAATTCAATTTCCAGTTGTAAGACATCTATTAATACTTGGCCATAGAGTGTCGGACGTCGATTATCATAGACATAGAGCCGAGTTGCCATACGCGGCCTTCCGTTGCGCCAGACCCCCCACGGCGGCCTTGAGGGAAAGGGGGACTCTCATTTTCCGCCTAAAAATAGCAAGGTTTTTTTTTTATAATTTAATTTTTTAATTTTTTAATTTTCATAACTATTTCTGATACCTGATGAAACTGCCATACTAAAGGAAAAAAATATTTATCACGAAAAAAAAAACTGTCAGTAATTAATCAGTTTTCTAACCAAATGTAAAAGAAAAAGCTACATTTCAAATAAGATAAATACGAAAATAGTACTTCCAATACAGTGACATTTCGTATAAAAACTATAAGTACTTATTGATAATCTATATAAAATTTATATATTATTACTAGCAAACCCGGCGAACTCCGTTTCGCCACCTTTTCTTTGCTATAAACCTCACGGAGCCCGAGACCTTTCCAACGAATGCAAAACCGTGGAAATCGGTTCGTGCGTTCTGGAGTTATAGCGTCAGGAAGGAAAACCCGACTTATTTTTATATAGTAGATTATTATTTATTATAAGTATTCCACAATAAGTATGTTATGAAATAAATACTTATATCAATAACATGCCTACAAAAACTTGTAAACCTACTAGCGGTAAATAGTAGCGATGGAGAAAAAAAAGGATACAGCTATGGGCTTTCCTCGAATTCTCTCCTAAGAAAACTGTAAGTAAGTATTCGCTTTCTTATATTAAACCGAATCAATAAATTGCTACATCATATGATTCTAAGTAACGACACCGCAAAGGATTTTCCGAACCCAAATTCGAGTAACGATCAAAAATGCAATCCGTAATGAGATAGCTGACTCATTGGTTCATTTTCCCGCGCAAACTCTAACCCAACTTACCATAGCTCCTGGTCCATAGCGCCACGAGTTCGTGACACTTTGTGGTAAGAGCCAAAATGGTTTGGCCGGTGTGTTTAACCCCGGCACTTGTAAGTTGGTTGTTTATAAATAGTGCAGCGCTGCGTTCTGCGAATCGGACGCGTTCGTTTTCCTCGACGAAGGAATGTGCGTGACGTCATCGAGCGTCCCTACGGCTGTGACATTTTAAGTAAAACGGGTAGTTCTAGGGACTGAACGAATTTATGTTTTTACTATGGAGCTCTTGCTAAAAAGCTCAAGAAATTCTGTTAACTACTAAAGCTTACATCCACAAACCAGTAGGTATTTAGTACTATACATAATATGCAATTTTCCAGTGGTGGTAGACACATACCACCACAACAGCCTATTTACGTCGCACTGCTGGGCACAGGGCTCCTCTCATCAACGAGATTCACGAGAAGGTTGGGGCCATGGTCCCCACCACTGGTCCCCACGCTGGCCCAGCGCGAATTGGGGAATTTACACACATCCTTGAATTACTTCGCAGATGCGTACTGGTTTCCTCATCATGTTTTACTTCACCGAAAATGTCGGTGGTAAATTGGTGGTGCAAGCCGTCTGCATGAGAGATGGTAGCTCAAACCTCTAGCTAGGTCATCACGGCTTTTCTTTTATTGCTTGTTTACGAGTGTGCAGCCTAAGACATTCTGCTTACAAGTGAAGTTTGTAATAAGTAAGACAGTGGAGGAACTCCGTAGAAATGCCCGTTTCATCAGACTCCGACTGCGAATAACTGTACTTTCCTTGGTCACAAACAATCTTTTATTCAGTATTGCGCCCATCGGTGAGGTTTTCTTGATGAAAACATGTACGTAACAGCTTTTGCTACTACAACTGCACATTTATTATTGTTATCATCATCATCATCATCAGCATCATCATCAGCATCATCATCGTCATCACATATACATCACTTATTTTTTAGTTTTTTTACTACTCGTCTCAAATGTCGAACAAAATGAAGTTCCGTTTTGGTCACAAAATTTTTATAGCAAATGCTTAACAAAAATCAATGATATTTTTTTATTTCGTTCGTTACCTATCAATTTTTTTTTGTATACTTATCATTTAAATCAGTCGGAAATGTGCAGGTACCTAAGTTTTTTCAAAAAGTACATTCCACCTAATGACAAAAGCATGGTAAAAGGTAAAAATAACTCGTTAAATGAGGATAATTTCCCTTCCTAATTAAACGTGTGTCCTTCAAAAGGAATGCTATTACCGATGCGCTCATTAAAAATGCAACTGACATTTGAACATGACGACACGAACATGTTACAAGTTACCTACAAAGTTGCCGTAAGCTCGATTAACGATATCTGCACTCCGTATTCAATTATAAATGTCATATTTGATTAGAGATCTTCTACTATCTAAAGTCCCGCGCCTTCACATTTCAAAACGCTTTAATGTATTTAAAAAGCACCACCAACACTTTCAACATATGTGTGCGTGCTGAGACAGCCATCAACTATGCGTTGAGAGTGTTGGTGGTGCTTTTAAAATAATAATGAAAAAATTGAAGCGTTTTGAAATGTGAAGGCGCGGGAGTTTAGATAGTAGAAGATCTCTACATACATAGTTTATTGCATCCATGTGTTACAGGTATAGGTGGAATTCTGCACCATAGTTATACTTTGGCGTTGACGCATGTAAACTACTGTAACGACTGTTTCTTATCAAATGACGTCAATTTGACTTCAACAGTTAACTTTAACAGTTCCCAGCAGATATGGCAAAAGAACGTTACATGTGTGTGCGTGCAAATATTGAGCAGTTATCGTTAGTGTACACACCTCGTTTCGATTTCGAACATGAATTACAAATATTATTCTAAATCACGAAGAACATTAAATCAGTTAATTGAACAACTAGATTATTCACTTAACTCTTTGATTTTTTTCAAGGCTTTTCGTCTACATACAATATCAATACGTTGCACATTTTCAAAGGATGTGTTTTAATCTAAACCTACATGTAGGCAGTTCTACATATTTTCTTGTTTTCGTGATATACAATCGTAGTCGTAGTTTGAAAGTTTTTGAGACAATGTATAGGTAAATAGTCATAGTGTCTTTAATATTTAAAGCAACCATACGGATAAAATACTGTTGTTGGGGACATTTATAACTCTTTTTGCGTGGACCATAAAAAGCATCAGGTTTAGCATAATTGGTTCAGTTTACTTATACACAACGCGTGTTACCCATGTCATAGATGCAAATATTATTTATCACCCCTATATGTGCCATTTACCGCTAATTTAGCACTAAGGGCTTGCCTGCTTGATTTCCCAAGTACAAAAAATAGCTTCGATAAGTTGTTTTTGAAATTTATCTACTACTACTACAACAACAGCCTATTTACGGCCCACTGCTGGGCACAGGCCTCCTCTCCATCACTCGAGGATTTGGGCTATAGTCCCCACGCGGGCCCAGTGCGGATTGGGGACTTCACACACATCTTTGAATTACTTCGCTGGTGCGTGCAGGTTTCCTCACGATGTTTTTCCTTCACCGAAAAGCTCAGTGGTAAATTCAAATCAAATTTCGCACATAAGTAAACTTACGCGGACCCTCTGCATAAGAGGCGGTAGGTCGAACCACAAGGCCACCACGGCTTCAAGGAAATTTATCTACATATATTGAAATACACCTTTACAAAAAAAAAACCTACATATCTACCCTGAAAAGCTACATATAAAATTTGATACGTCATCATCATCGTCATCATCATCATCATCATCATCATCATCATCATAATCATTTCAGCCGAAAGACGTCCACTGCTGGACATAGGCCTCCCCCAAGGCTCGCCATTCAGACCGGTCCTGTGCATCTTGTTGGAGGCCTACCGACAGCTCGTCTCCCGGTTCGCGGACGCCACTCGAGAACTTTCCGGCCCCATCGGCTATCAGTCCTGCGAGCAATGTGCCCCGCCCAAAAATAGGAACGGCGGGTCTATAAATGTATGGTAGACCACAAAACAGCGATTTTTAGAAATCTTGTCTGTCTGTCTGTTTGTTAGAGTTAAACTCCTAAACTACTGAACCGATTTGAATGAAGTTTTCAAGGGTAGATAGAGCATCATTTTGCTTAAAATCGGATGTCGGAAAGAAAAGTTATCGGCAATTTTATATTCCACGCGGACGAAGTCGCGGGCAGAAGCTAGTTATTTAATATGAGTTTAACTCTCGACATGTTAAACGTTTTTTTTATATATTTAGATCATACCACAGATCATACATACAAACAAATTGAGACTAAAAGGATGACACGAAAAAAGAAAAACTGAATGTGTATTAAATAGGGTAATGGTAAATTCATTTCTGTTAAATTCATTTAAAAGTGACGTGTAAAAGTGCCCAGATGTGGCCTATTTGCTGAATAAATATTTTGATTTTGATAGAGAATACCAAAACCTAACTTGGTAGACATAATTACCGCCAATATTACGTATATGTTGCAAACAAAATTATTTAGTAAACAAAGCACAGCCTAAAAATAATTACTACTACGAGTACTACTACAGCCTATTTGCGTCCCACTGCTGGGCACAGGCCTCCTCTCATCACGAGAGGGCTTGGGCTATAGTCCCCACGCGGGCCCAGTGCGGCCCAGTGAAGCCGTGGTGGCCTAGTGGTTCGACCTACCGCCTCTCATGCCGAGGGTCGGGGGTTCGGTTCCGGCTCGCACCTCTAAGTTTACTTATGTGCGAAATTCAATTTGAATTTACCACTGAGCTTTTCGGTGAAGGAAAACATCGTGAGGAAACCTGCACGCATCTGCGAAGTAATTCAAAGATGTGTGTGAAGTCCCCACAAATAATTAAAACGTTAAATTTTAATATAATCACATAATTGTATAACCGTTGATGTCATTTTAAATCGCGATTTCTAATTTTATCATTGGTAAAATTAGCATGAAGGAAATGTTATGTAAAAACCACAATAATAACCACAGACTCCGGGTGAACTTTGTACACTCTAAGTAAATCTCGAAAATAAATTCTATAAATAATACATACCTAACAAAAATGTACATACATATTTATCAATGGTTTCAGTGACGTAAGTAGGTAGGTATACTAAATATACAACTAGTTAATTGAATAATGTACCTATAGGCACACGGTGGACGCGGACTATAAAAGCACGATGTCAAACACAATTCGAATGAAGTGTTAATGATTGCAAGCGAGGACGTCTGTGTGCGTGCCAGGATATCTCATCATTCATCATCATCATTTCAGCCGATAGACGTCTACTGCTGGACATAGGTCTCCCCCAAAGACCAGCCGGGATGTCTGTACACTTGTAAATGTGTGTGTACCAGTACGCGGGACAATGATTCACTCTCCATCGCCGGATGAAACAAACGACGGTAAGGGCGAGTTGGGCGCGAGTTGCGCGCTGGCTAGATTCAGGCGGGTGATTCCGTGGCAATTATGTATGTAGTATTATTAAATATTCTGTGGTATTGAAGTAAACAAGTCATTCTTAACTTGCAATTTTAGCAAGTGTTAGACGTCGGAATGTGCACTGCAAGTCACTTTAGTTGCGTAGGCATTTACTACAATTACACATCACCTGTTTAGCAAAATAACTGTTATGTGACGCCCATAAACACTTAATCCGTTTTTGTTAAGTACTAAGTGCGCCGCGGCATTGATCTATTATTAGGTACTTATTATAGGTCAATGGTAGGTAATCCATTTTTTATTTCCGCCTATAGTCTGTCGATCTCATTTCCCCTTCAGTGCTCTCCTTACACAGTTGTCGTGGTCAACTGTAGGGATTGCAATTAATCGAAAAATTTAGGATTCGAATATTCGATCTATTTTTAGGAAGATATTCGAATAATTCGAATATTATTCGAATAGTCGAAGGTTTTAACAAAAACGGCCTTTTTGGGGTACAATAATCAGTTTAGTTGCCGGTTTTTGATGAATTATAATATTTTGGTCAAATACACTCACCGAATCATAACGGAAGTAATTCTGATCAGCAAAAAAGCCTTAAAACATCAATTATTGTCACTTAAAACATGATTTTATACACAAATATAGTTGAAAAAAATAAAAAGTCACGTATTTTTTCTTTTTTTCGTTTTTTTATGTAGTGTAATAGGCAAACGAGCATACAGGTCTTATGATTTCTTAGTAAATTAAAAAAAACCTAGAACCAAAGTGCCAAAGGGACATCTGATAAATATCTGCAGCTTGTCCGTGAGATGTACAATCAAGCCTGCACACACCTCCGATCCGAAGCTGGCGTCACCGACAGTTTCATTGTAGGCTTGCACCAAGGATCGGCTTTAAGCCCTTATTTGTTCCTCCTGATTGTGGATGCATTGTCATCGGACATACAGAAGGAAGCACCCTGGTGCATGCTCTTTGCCGATGACATTGTTCTCGGAGAAAATGCAACTGAGGTACAGAGCAGGTTGGAAAAATGGCGGGAAACATTGGAAGGCCGGACTGAAGATCAGCAGAACAAAGATGGAGCACCTGTTCTGCTACTTCGGTGGCGCATCCAGTTTTTCCCAAATAGCCCTAGATGGTGTATCCTTTCCAACTTGCTCCAACTTCTGATACCTTTGGTTCATTGTTCCAAAACGATGGCAATATTGATCTGGACGTCACGTGAAGAACAGGATATTGATTTATGCAGGTTAGTTGAAGTGGCGACAGGTCTCAGAAACAATTTGTGACTTACGAAAGTGTGTCGGGATACCTGCCATAATGTATGGATGTGAATTTTGGGCCACAAAAAAAGGGATGGATGAAAATAAATTACACGTGGCTGAGATGCGAATGCTGAGATGGATGTGTGTGACTAGAGTGGATAAGATAAGAAATAAGTATATAAGGGGAAGTTTGAAATTAGCTTCAATAACAGAAAAGATGAGGAGCAAACGGTTGATGTGGTTTGGGAACGTGATGAGGAGGAATGAAAGTCATATTTGTATGAGGTATGAATGTAGATGAATACTTATAGAGGCAGAGGCAGACCTAGGAAGGTATGGATGGATTGCGTGAAAGATGATATATGCGTAGGAAAGACGGCGACAGAGATGACGGCTGATTGGAGCGAATCGAAGAAGAAAACATTTTGTGCCGATCCCCACATTACTTGGGAAAAGGGCAAGAGAATGAAAATGATGATGATTGGTATTAAGATTCCCGGGGAAGGACATAGACTACTTTTTATCCCGGAAAACGCATAATTCCTAATTCCAAGCGGGCGAAGTCGCGGGCAGAATTTAGTTATTAAATAAAGCACAATGAATTGATAATTGTAGTTACATCTATGCTTTATTTGGTAATGTGATCTCCTAGGAAGCTCAAGGCATTGTCATTATTCTTTTTGTCAACAGTAAGTAAATTACCGAGATTAACACGCGTACGCCCAATTCTATGTTTTTTTTTACCTAAAAAAAATATTTATAATATTCGAATATTAGAATTTGGTGCATTCATTCATTCAAGGAGCCGAATATTCGGAGTATTCGAATATTCGAATTGCAAACCCTAGTCAACTGTTGGTACCGTCCGGCGCAGATTGTCAGTTGCCGTATGATATCTCGAAATATCTGTCGATTAGAGCAGATCAAGCATGTTCGTTCAACAGTGGTCTGGTCCCTTCTACCACAGAATATTTAATAGTACTACAATACAGAATGGACACGGAATCAACCGTCTGAATCTAACCGACGCGCAACTCGCGCCCAATTCGCCCTTACCGTCATTTGTTTCATCCGGAGATGGAGAGTGGATCACTGGCCCGCGTAGTTAGTACACACACATTTACAAGTGTACAGACGTCCTCGCACGCACACAGACGTCCTCGCACGCAAACATTGACACTGCATTCGAATTGTGTTCGCAATCGTGCTTTTATAGGCCGTGTCCGCCCTGTGCTTCTACTCTACCCTGCACTATGGAGTCATCGTTACGCCGATACGAGCACCGACCGACTAGTGTAGTTTAATCTTCCTATCTTCTTCTTCTTCTATTTAAGAGCCGTGCTCTTGTCGGTGGAGTAACCGCCATGTCTCTCGATCCTGTGCCCGTCTTTTTAGGTCGTAATAAGACGGGACATTTGCTCTTTCCTTCAGCTGGTCAAAGTAGGTTAAGCGTGGTCTACCTCTTCCCCTTCTTCCTTTCATTAATCTTTCTATATTCATGTGTAATTTCATAAATTCACTTATTGCCACCGCTCAAGTATAAAAGGAAAATTCCAAGGTAAATATGTTCCATGCATACTATGTCGAAACGTTGAAACACGCCGTAATACTAGAAAGCGTTTAGGGTTTCCCCTAACCGCATGCAAATATGCTAATTCAAATATGCAATGCCGATATCCTGCATGCATGGGGCATGGATGTGTACGCCGATAAACTCTGCGGGTCGATTTCCCTGAATAACGGTATATGCATATTCTGAAATCAATGCAATCAAACTGAAAAATACTTGTCACTTCTCGAGAGCAGTGCACTTATTGTTTCACTTGTTGGTTCTCAAAAAACGCATTAGATACTGCGAAAGTATCTTCTTCCTAATGAGATTTATAGCAACAGCAGATGTCGTTAAGGTAGTTGCATTTTTAGCATAAAATGTAATAAGCATACTAAAAACCTATCGATTTCAGCCGAGATAGCGTTCGAAAGGATGAATTTCGAAAATCTTTGGGATTAGTGCTTTTCACTGAACTTTGACGCACCCCATAGCAAGCGTTTTGGGGTCTACTGCGTGCTATTGATGATATCAGTGTGATGACCCAAAAAACAATTATGTGGTGATAATTGTTTTTACCAATTGAACAAGAGCCTAAAGTTGGAGCGTAAATGGCAACAGATTATAGGATTATTTTATTGTTCTTAATTGAAGAAGTCTCCCGAAGTTATTTGATGACTGACTCCATTTTTTAAACTCTTCATAATATAGATAATATAGAAAAGTGCAAACCTTTTATGAAATAAATTATTATTACAGGTATTTTTAAGGTGGAATGGTAATGGCAAATGTGTACATCCCTCACTCCGCTATCATAACCACGAGTTCATCTAACGCGACTCGCCTCGTTTTCCGGATTCCCCGACGTATGACCACGACCACGGCCTATTAGCGGAGCGACACGGGCCGAGAATAGACCGGGATTCGTGCACTAGAAATAGAGGAGGGTGACAATTTTTAGGAATTCATTTCACAAATGTGCTACAGCCTTGCCAAGAAGCGTAAAAATAGGTAAAACAGTAAGCTTCGACGTCAAATTGGTGTAGAGATCTTCTACTATCTAAAGTCCCGCGCCTTCACGTTTCAAAACGCTTCAATTTTTTTATTAATATTTAAAAAGCACCGCCAACACTCACAACACATGTGTGCGTGCTGAGACAGCCATCAACTATGCGTTGAGAGTGTGGTGGTACTTTTTAAATATTAATAAAAAAAATCTAGCGTTTTGAAATGTGAAGGGGCGGGACTTTAGATAGTAGAAGATCTCTACAATGTAAGTGCATAGGTATGAGAGGTTGTTGATACTAGAATTTCTCTTCGTCATTGTATGTTTGTTTATCGATTTTGCTATGCAATAAACATCTAACCCGATTTTTGAAAGGGGTCACGCTCAGAATTAAGACGATTTTATTGAACGACATCTCACATCACAAGTTATATCCATCAAGCCATTTAGAAAGGCTACAGACAGAGCGTGCCAAAGAAATATACCTACATAGGTAAGTACACTCGAAGTACATTTAATTTTAACCCTCCTTCTGGCACCCACCACAACATCCTTATTTACGGCCCACTACTGGGCACAGGCCTCCTCTCATCACGAGAGGGTTTGGGCTATAGTCCCCACGCGGGCCTAGTGCGGATTGGGGACTTCACACAGATCCTGGAATTACTTCGCAGATGCGTGCAGGTTTCCTCACGATGTTTTCCTTCACGGAAAAGCAGTGGTAAATTCAAATTGAATTTCGCACATAAATAATTTTAGAGGTGCGAGCCGGATTCGAACCCCCGACCCTCTGCATGAGAGGCGGTAGGTCGAACCACCAGGCCACCACGGCTTCATGGCCTTCTGGCACAGTGGGCTAAAATGGAAGAAAATTTCATCTCGTCTCATCCTAGATAAGATGACGAAAATGTACCTTGTACCATCTTACCAACTGAGTCAAACCGGTCGAAAAAACGTTTTTTTACTGACTGAATAAACTTTTGCAATTGTTATGAAATGCGGTGGTCGACAGTTACCTACCGCTAAGGTGGTTACCACTGAAGTTCGCCGCCACCGCAGGCCATATATCAGCGGAACACTTATTTTGACGCTTACGAGGCACCGCCCTATACGGCACACACACGAGACGAGACGTCCGACGGGTTAACAATACATGCCTTCATAGGTCGTCAATTTAATCAACACTCATCAGTGATTCATCGGGCTGTGACAGAAAATCCATAAAAAATCATTGCAAAAAGCGATCGTAAGAAATCCAACCACGTATGCTTGCCTGGTCCCGTCAAATCAACTATCTGTCCAGATCTCTGCAAACTTACGAAAGCAGCTGATGATGTCGCCTCTGTAGTACGACTATCGCGAATTTACTACGTGGAAACGCTAGTTAACAATTTGACCGCTGGTATAAGTTAAGTTGGGCACCACAGTCGGCCTAATAACGTAGCGTTTTTTCTAGTATCTGCCTAACGGTCCGAGTTTTGGGCGAGGTGATATGTATCTGTGGCAAGAACAAAGAGCAATCAGATGTCATGTCCAATCCAGAGTAATTACAGATACAGAGATAGGCAATTAAACCGCTAAAGACGATTGGTCACGCACGGGCACTAATTTGGTTTAAACTTCAAGTAAAATCTAAGCAGTTTCACTAGCATCTATTTTTTGGATCGTTTGGTGGACTCTATGCTTTATAATCGTATCATACTCTGACCTACTCAAAAAGCAGAATGTCGTCCACGTATCAATCCGTGACATCCTTTTCCACCCGAATATTCAAGCTCCAGTAAGTTTCCATTAAACTCGATATCACGATGTGGGACCAAATGCTATCTCTTGTAACCATTACCGGGGTTAAAAAGAGATAAATATTTTAGCATAACCTTTGGTTTTTATCGGTGCAGTGGCATTTATTAATGCATCACCAAATTTTAATTTGGCTATCTTTATTAATACAACAAATTATAACGCATTACACCGACGGGCTGGCCCCATTAATGCTATATTAATGATTTTTCTACCCGCCTAAGAACTATGGAACATATACGCAGGGGGAGAATCCTTAAGCTTGTAAAGGTGGGAACCAGCGTAGATTTAGCATCGTTCAACAATTTGGTGACTCAACCAGACGAGCATATAACCACAGAATATTTAATATTACTACATACAAAATAGCCACGGAATCACCCGCCTGATTCCAGCCGGCGCGCAACTCGCGCCTCGCGCCCAACTCGCCCTTACCATCACTTGTTTCATCCGGAGATGGAGAGTGGATCATTGGCCCCCGTAGTGGTACACACACATTTACAAGTCTACAGGCGTACTCGCACGCAAACATTGACACTTCATTCGAATTGTGTTCGAAATCGTGCTTTTATAGGCCGTGTCCGCCCTGTGATATAACCACACATAACCCTTTGATATCCCGGGTAAGGGATGAATGGCGGCGTTTGGTAAAGCAAGTTACCACCATTATAACGGCCACGACTGCTCGGTCAAGAGTAGGTATAACGACCAAGAAGAAATCTCGGGAACAAGTGGTTTTTTCAACGGATACTTTTGAACAGAGTCATGTAATTGCTGTATTGCTCTAGAATGGCAAATCAATAATCTCAATGAATTTGCGATCTTCTTCATTGTCAAAAGTTTCAAAGCAATTTCATTAATTTAAGTGTAACGATAAAGAATATTGCATCATAAGAACTTACAAATGGACACAGAGGCGTAGGCGTAGAGGGATACGTTGACGGTCTCCATTGGATGACTAAAATGTCAGAACACAGAGGGCATCTATTTTTTTTAATTCTTCAAGTCTAATAGTAGAAATGTAGTAGGTGACAAAAATCCTCAGCAGCCTTGTGACAATTTCGCGCACATTAAGATAACGTATCGGCTTCTGTTCCGACCTGACCTGTAGCTAAGATTGGCTCCGGATGGCAACAAAGTCGCGAAACGGGGTTCCTTGCTGCGGAATTATAGAATTAATGCAATAAGGAATATGTATGGTTTTCGTTGATCAGGATTTTGTATTTTGAAAGATGAATGGACACGTAGTCGATGCATGATCTAGTAAGGATTCTGCCATACCTAACCTACCTAAGGCTTGACCTACCGCCTCTCATTCAGAGATCGCGTTTTCAAATCCAGCTGGCGCCTCGTGATTATATTTATATGCGAAATTCTATCTTCCCCACTGATCATTTTGGCGAAGCAAAACGTCGATAGGAATCCTGCAGACATCTACGAAGTAATTTAAACACGTTTGAGTGAAGTCTTTAATCCACGTGGGGACTATAAGCCCAAACCCTTCCGTGATGAGAGGAGCCCATTGAATAGCAGTAAAACTTTATCAAAATTCAGCTACACTTTACCAACAACAAACTTTCTCAACATTATATTTAGGTGCCATCTAAGAGTCTTCTAAAGCCCCTTGTGACTTTTCCAGGCAGTAACTTGAGAACCGTGGCGGTGGTCGCCAAGATGAGACTAAAACATCACTCTAAGCATTGTCAATTTTATCAGCCTTTTTTCGGCTAACATGACTATTATGGTTTCTGGCTTTGTAGGCCTTCGATGATTTTCAGATGACCTCGCGCGTAATGTTAGAAAAAAATCCTATAAATGTTTTTTTATCCCAGAAAACGTCAAATCGTCGTTAAAAATGACAGAATGTTTCCAGGAACGCTTCAACTTCTCAATGATGTGGCGTTTGCGTCGTTAAACGGCCTTTTTAAATAGAAGCGTCAGATTTCGCAGTTTACGAGCCGCCGTGATCACATCTACCGAATGACAGGTTGATGGAGAACCTTGACGATGTCATTACAGCGAATGAAACGTTCCAACGTTGATTTTTATTGCGCTGTGATGATGGTACTTTTGTTTAAACCGAGTCTGAGGCTCTCTATATCACCCACTATCCGAATTCCGCGACTTTTTCCCGCGTAGACTTGGAATTTTCGTACCCGATGATACGCCGCTTTGAAGAAGGAAGCAAAGCGGTGGTACTGGCCGCCTGCTTTGGCGCGTTGCTTGGCAACAAACAACGAGAAGGAATTGGATGAAGACGTACGTGCTATCGCATATTTAAGCTTTTTCTCAATAATTACATATAAGCCCGCAGTTCTTATGAACATCATAACGAATAATAGGAGCGCTCCTCTACAATATATATATATATCTCGTGAAACTATCATACCGCCGCCGCCGCCGCCGCGAGCTGAATTCAGAAAGGTGAGTGAAAACATATATTTTGGGGAAAAAAGGGGAATAAGATTCAGATCCAGCTATAGGTACAGTCCACGTTCCGCCAAGTATAGTATGGAAGTATGAATGTATATGTATCAGTGGTAAGATATCCCTATTACTGAATAGGCTGAAAATTTACTCCCTGCGCTCCCTGTCATTATGTACCGTTTCGAATAGAGCCCCTGAACCTCTAGAAGATCTTGTGCAGGCAAAGGGAAAGTTTGTGAAACTAAACAAACTTAAGGTATTTCGTAGCACTGAAAAGTACCATTGCAAATTTCGACGCTCACAAAGACTTGATGAAAGTTGAATTTAAACTATATCACTACGTAATATAAAACAAAGTTTCGCTGTCTGTCCCTATGTATGCTTAGATCTTTAAAACTACGCAAAGGATTTTGATGCGCTTTTTTAAATAGATAGAGTGATTCAAGAGGAAGGTTTTCGTATATAATTTGTTATACTTAGTTAGCTGAATTTCCGCGGGAACGCTATAACTAGCGCTAGCGCTATATGAAGCTTGTAAGTAGTTGATTAAACTGACTAATATGTACAGAACTCTCGAGATACTGATAAAAGTCGCAATTTTGAGCACTAGTGATAGTTTTTTTTTCCTATACCTAGTGTCGATGTACTGTACTGATATTAAGTATTTATTTTTTAGGCCGACGACTTTTAAATGGTAATTAATATGTAGGTAGACAAAATTAACGTTCGTTAGGCATAGTGGAAGTTGCAACCGACGTGGAAATATGCTGTTCGATTCGAATGAAACAACTGAGAAGCTACCAGGTGAATTGCCAGTTAGTTTTATAAAAGTTCATCTTTTTTGAGTGAATGAATTTCTTACCTACTTTGTATCGTGATACCGCGTTAGCAATTAAAGGGTAAAATAAGTTAAAGTGCAACATTGTTTGTGCAGAAAACATTGAAAAGTTTTATATTTCCGTCTACAACTGTAAAATGACACGGCGGCTTCTTTAAAAGGCCGCCATGTTATCTAGATCTCTGGACTATGTACTGCACATAGCAAAATAATAGGAGTGAAAGAGGTGAGAGAGGTCAGCTAAAAAAAGCGAATGAATGAAGGAATGTAAGTTTAAAATTACAAAGTATCCGACGTTTTGCAATAGAGTCATGAATGCAACATATCGGTACTTTGTAGCAGATTCCTTTTGAAGTTGAGAAAAATGTTGCGCATAGTTCATGTGTGATTTAATCGACTACCTATTCAAGTCTAACACATAATAACTAACAATTAAAAACTTGGACCATTTTTATCATCACGTCCGAAGAAGCTATTTAAAGCTTCTTCGGACATGATGATAAAAATGGTCCTCAGAACCTGATTTCTCGAGAAAATTACAAATGTATTATTATTATTATTATTCGCCTCTTTTGTCCCACTGCTGAGCAAAGGCCCATCCTTTCCATTGATCCCGATTTTCAGCAGCTCCTGGCCATCCTAAAAATTGCCAGTGCGAAAAGCTCTTATTAAATCCAACGGCATAAGCATTCGTTGAAACGACTAAGCTTTACAAGCAAGCGGGTGAAAAAAAACTCATATATTCAAATGGAAATCTCAATCGCAGGTTAGTGACCCGATGATTGATAGTCATTATCTTTAGCTCAGGCCGCAGATATAGTTTTTAGTTCATGAGTCAGGCGTTTTTGCTACGCCTGAGGCTACTAGGCTAACCCGAAATTCGAATGGGCACTTGCCAAATATCTCTACCGTCTCTAGATCATCATCTTTGGATCATCCACCACCACAGTCTATTTTCGTCCCACTGCTGGGCACAGTGGGACTTAAATAAGCTTTTATGGTGATCGCATGGAATATCCCTAGTGCAGTGGCTTGGCATATGCCTCCTCTCAACACAAGAGAGTTTGACATATAGTCCCCACGCAGGCCCAGTGCGGATTGCGGACTTCACACACATCATTGATTAATTCGCTGGTCTACAACTCTAGAAACTAGAGTCCATGATCTAGAGTCTAGATCATGGTCATTCATGGAAGCAAGTATACCTGGGTCTATCACTGCAATGTCCGGCCCGTATAGAGGAAACAACCCGTTTATGTTGTTAGACGGACAAACAGACACACCGAATTTTCTAGGAGTTTCCATATCTTAACTAACTGAGATGATTATAATGAATAAACACCTGATGATCTGACATATTAATCCGAAACCAAAGGCAGTAAGTAGGTATACATGAACCCTATTTTTTTGCAAGATACTCGTACTTTTCAGAAACCAAGGCTAAATGTAACCAAAATATTAAAATTTATACCTATTATACAATCTTTCGAGATTCCCAAAGATCAAAGATTCAAGGCTTGATTGAAAAACTGTTTTTAAATGACGGATAATCAACTGTATCACAATTTAAGTGATAATAAAACAGAAAATCAAGCGTGAAGAATGAAATGGCGTTTTAATGTAAATTATTCCGTTTATACATTAATTAATTACCTATTAACCTCGTGGTCCGATTCGATGGACCAATTTGACGTCAATGCCAAGTTGACGACCATTTTATTTATAGTTTGAGTGTATTTGTCGCGAAGTTGAAATGGGAGCGGCGTAGGTAATAGGTATCACCTGACGTAGATAATTCGACTAATTAATATTTGAGAATTTTGTGTGTATTGGTGGGTGTGTTAAAATTGTGATGGCATGATTCCTTTTTAAAAAAAAGTAACCATAAAAAGACATCCTCTCAATTTTATTTTTGTAGTATGTCACACCAGCTGCTCGCCTGCCTCGGCTCGCGAACAAACGAGATAGTACCGGACTTCGCAAAAGAAGGCACTTATATTCAACTTGAACCTTGTAAATTCCATAAGTACACAACTAGGTACTTACTTATAATTATCATCATTTGCAAATGAAGGTTTGCCACACACAAAGTTCCAGTTTCCAGTTATAAATACCTACTAAACGGTTGGTTTATTTCTTCAAGGAAATTTCAAAGAAAGAAATATCATAAGCAACAACTTACTTACGTAACGAGAAGCTCCAAAAAACTTAAACAAGCTGAACTAGTGGAAAGCATCTTAAATCTTAGAGTACGAAAAACAAGTTTTTTTTACTGTTCACAGCGTCAGTACTCTGTACTTTTAGTACAGAACATTTGATATTTCAGCATTTAGTTATGTTATATCCAATGATAACGTCAGTCTGTCTATTTATCAGTTCGATTCATCAAGCCATGTACCTACTACATAAGCAACAAAGCATGCAACATATTTCTAAGTATCTATCAAATTTTTGACTGACCTATTCTAAAAAGTTGCTTATTTGAAAGTACAAAGTTGCTTATATAAAACGTAGTATTAATAATACCAAGAAAAACTTAAATCCCTACGTAATGAAATATTCCTACGTAAAATTTAAATTATTTTAGGCCATCCGTTTTGATCTCGAATAAGCAAATTGACTAAATTTTCAGGCATAAAAGAACAACAGAAAGACAAGACAAGCTAAAGAGCTGAAAACTTACACCTTTTTTGGTACAAAATGTATCCTAGATGTCATTATGTCAATAATAACGATATGCTGGACCTCTTTCGTCAAAATTGGGTAAGCAGATGTAGATTAAGGCTAGGCTAGGGCGGAAAACATATAAGTACAAACATACATAGAGAGACATGATCATAATTCTTGTTCTTTTGGCTTTGCCGTTGTCGGGTACCTAACCTGTTCAATATCACACCTTCATTAGGCACATTCATAATATTATGTCACAAACACACAGACAGTTGTAAAATATTAAATTCGCAACAGGTTACGACTTACGCTACGGCCGAGCAGCTCAGTTTCGCTACAAACAAAACCAAACCCGAAACTAGGGCAGCGTATCTAAACAATTACATAACCCACTTCAACCGGCGCAGTCGGTCAAAAGCAACAATCCCACGGCAATAAATACATTTCTCGTGTAATTGGGCAATTTCCCATTAGTCTCATCGGGTGACGTAAGCCAATGCCAAGGCTGAGGTCGGTGACCGACTTGGGTGTCGCCGCGTTCGGCCGGACAGTACGAGATGGTCACATACATGGACAGCTTATTGGATGATAACTGGATGCTGGTCCGATTTGTCCAATTACATTTTTCAAGTCCCCGTATTTTTAACCGACTTCAAACAAAGAAGTTCTCAATTCGTCTGTATTTTTACTACCTACGACAACTAGGTACTTCAATTGTGAAGAGGTTTCGATTATTCTTTTTTTTATTGTAAAGTGGTACCTACTCGTACCTCCGGATGATTTCTCTCATTTTAACTTGTTCAGTTGTGATGATGGGATCTATGAGAAAATGAGGGAACTCCTCGAAATTTGTTAGCACGTGTAAGATTTTGGTATCAATTTTAAAGACTACAGTGTGATGCTTACGTCCCGTTGTACCCATGTTTGGAAACTGTAGCCGAAAAAGCCTTGAAAATCTTATAGTGAACTTGACTTTGCAGGCTATCGGAGTTTGAAGGCGGTTTTTATTTCTTTGACGGTGATGTTTTTACAATCTGTCCGATTAAAATCCACTACAAGTTAACAATTCATAAGTCTGAATTTATGTTGAAAAACATAATTTTAGAAACTAGTTTATTCGATCTGGAAACATTCAAAGCTGTCGGGTGATGTCTGTAAAATGAATATACCTACACAATTTATATTAGATCTCGCTCGATCGTTTTGCGGGTAGTAAATAATCAGTAGATAAGTAAAATATTTTCATTGTTTGAGTACTGTTTTTTTTTTCTTTACAAAGATCCCAACGACAATAGTAAAAAATAGCTATTAAAGCCAAAACTCTCCAAGACTCCAATTAAATTTTCGTCGACAGCGCTGCCTGTCCACCCACATACCTACGTCAGAGACTGTCCCACGAAAACCATGGTGTCACCGGTGTTAATCCATCTTAATCAGCAACCGGTGCGTTTACCCCGTTCATTCATTAATGCAACTATGCGACGTGCCGCGGTCCGCGGGGCCCCGTAAGGTAAAGGTGCCCGGCCAGTTTACGGATTTTCGGCCAATCTACGTATAACACAGTCATTAATATGTATACACTGTTGGAACGTGTCTACATAGCATCCGGGTGCATATGGGTTCATGAGATAGTGTCATTCAAATCGATAAATAAACAATTTGGGTGCTGGTTTGACTGGTCCTAGACCCAGAGTTATTTTATTTACCAAGTTTCTTCTTTCGTATTTTCAACATCAACAAGATACGGCGGATCTTGAACTCAGCATACTTCATCATCATCATCATGTCACCTACTCAATTTTGGCAAATTTTGATTACTTTTTGGTCCCGATAAATGTTTGAAAACGTGCAAGACTTCTGTGTGGTATCGAAACACTGGCATGACTCGAAAGCTCTGACTCTTGTGTGATTTTTCTAAAACTTGTGGGTGGCAGAACTACTTATCCCAAAGATGTCGTCAATTTACATCGAAAACATCATCCTGATTTTCTATATCATTGATACAGCATTCACCAACCTATGTAGTTTCTCATTTTAGTAAATCTCTACCCAGAGACTTCTTTTGAATGTTCATGATGATTAGAAATCACTGCTGTAGCCAGTATCTGTGTTTTCCTTACAACTCATTCCTTCGTTCGTTCTTTTTACAGAGGTTTCTCAATTAAAACGGCCGGAAATCATAATAAGCTTACACTTTATGTGATACTTACATTAATGTACGTTGTACGCATACATGTCATCAGTTAAGAACTTTATCACCCTCATAAAATTATATCTTCCACCTTAATGGGAGCAGGGCATTCCAATCTGAAGACAATTCGTACTAAATCTAATATCTATTGAGGAAGCTGTCCTTACAGGGTTTGCCATCAATCCCTTCAACATTAGCGAAGGAGCACGACCTTTTCGACTAATTTACAATACCGCTGTCAAATTTGGACAGTTCCTTAAGCTTATAATAATATGGTTTGTGTTAGCGTGTTTAAATAGATGTGAGTGATACCATGTGTGTAATGAGATGTAAGACTGATCACGCCAATGTCACGGCCTCTGCCTAATATGTGCTGATTGTTAGGCTGGAGTTTCACTACGCGATAATACGTCGGAAAATATCTTCTTAGGTGGATTACCAGTTTGCTTTTTATTATGGTAGAACTAATGATGGGCCTCCAAGACCTGACGGAAAGACTTCACGGTCCAAAGGTGAGGCTTATCGGAAAAATACGAGATGAAATTGTACATCCGTAAAAACAATGTCACTGTCGTAATTTAGCCGTTAAAATGAAAACTCAACCGGAGATAAAATGTACCAATTAGAATAAATTCATGATTTTTTAAGAATTATTTCCACTTATTTAGATTGAAAACCCGTTCTCAATAAATCTAAATTCAAATTACATTAAATAAATATCTAAAATATTGTCTCTCACTAAGATTCGGTATAAAATACTTGTAAAAACAAACATGACCGTCAAAGTAAATCGCAAACATCAACATTATGTCACAAAGTGGCCGGACCAGAAACGGCTGAAACCACTTTTGATTTCAGTTCAGAAATGGGCCGTCCGCGTATATGGTAATATATGGGCTTCCGATTACCATAGACGCTAGAAGCGACGCGCAAAACTCGTAAATTAACCATGTGAAACCGTCACTTACATTTCACGTTATATTCAGTGGAAAATTGCAAAGTGAAAGATTCACTAGAATTTCTTGCTGAATTAATTACATTTTGAAAGTTATTTTCATTTCTCTATGCAAGTTTTCAAAATGAATAAACTTCGTATAATTCTTGAAAATATTCTTAAGTACCATTTGATAAAATTTCATATAAATTTCCCGAGTACCTACCTATCGCTCTTTGATGCAAGTTTCTACTTTCTCGCGAAACTTTCGACTAATTTCGTATTTCGCTATCGAAACTTTTCTTCGTGCAGTTCCTGTAAGTCTACACATTAAATTGCGCACACAATTCTTGTGATTTTATGTCATTCATGATTTCAAGTAAAACTGTAAGTTATATGCAATTCATGCGAAACATAAATCAAAAATTCATGTTATACTTACATATGTACATATAATTTCTACAGTTCAAATGTTTTACCGGTAAAAACGATTTAAAATCATTTACTCAGCTAACACAAAAAAAATACACTAAAATTGATGAAACTGTACCTAGTTAAAGTTTAGTTTTTTTCATTTTTATTTGCCCTTCATTAGTGACGAGTTCGGTTTGCGTAACTTTCGACCGTCACAAGCAGAATCCACTTTGAATAAATAAAATGTGCCCGATGATGGTGACTTTGACTATTAATTTAATAATTTGATCTTTAAAAAAAGGGTGTGGTAGAGGGTCAGCAACAGATAACTAGGAATTGCCACATATCTTACAAAATACTTAATTTAACGAAGTAGGTACTATATAATTTGCGATGGTGTATCATAGACACATGTCATAAAACAATCCTTCTTTGGTCGTAAAAAAAAAAGAGGCCAAAAATTTACGTGACATTCAAAGCGAACATGAAGAGTGCTAAAATACAAAATAGATAAAAAAACAGATAGACCAGTTAATGTTGCTCGAAAAAGAAATCAATGAGTAAATAAATTCAAATAAGCACTAGGTGAAATAATACAAAAACGGGTCGCGACCTCGTATTTATGAAGACGTGGTTAAAACTCAAAACGGGCGATGTAGCGAAACGACATTAATTTATGACAAGTCATCAGAGGGTTGTAAAGTGTTAATTTAAACCACACGTGAGGTCCGTAATGGGGATACATTCGGAATAAACGCAAAATAAACCACTAGGGTTTAAATGCGACCATTAAGTTGAGCGTCAGAGTTTATCTCTATGCAAATAAATACAAAGGTGCCCTTGAATACCTTTAAGAATTTAAAATTAACTTTAACAAAAATCGTTTCAGGGAATTCTAGGTAATGTTATTATAGATAGACTTAACTGAACCATACGCTTTGCAGTGAATTGACTGACACTGAACATATAAAAGATGAATAAACGATTATTGACTTAACAAAGTAAAGTGCCTTTTAGACTTCAGAAATTGAAGACAGCTGAAACTTATCTTATAAAGAGACACAGCTAAGCACAACATAAGATGCCCTCGAATTCCAAAGAATACTCTCGCAGTTGACAAGAGAAATAAAACATTGTTAACAATATACCTAACATTGCCTAAACTTTGGGAAAAAAATACAAAGCCTGCGACAGTTACAATAACTGACAATAAGAATTAGAATCCCATTGGCAGAAACACAAGTGATTCAAAGTATTTCGAGATATCCAAGAAGCTGTTTTAGGTCGATTACCTTCTGATTATAGGCACATTTTCAATTCAACGTCTTGTTTGTGGAAACAATTTCGTATAATCCAGAGGTCGATGGGGATACGCATGAAAGGAATTTGCAATTGACGTTTTATATCGGCGGTATATTTTGGCACTTTGATTGTTAATTTAATCTCGAGTGTATGAAATAAAACTACCTATTGGATATACTGTGATAAAAGTGAAGAAAGTATGATTATTTACCTTTGTTTTCATTTATCGACACCAGGCAATTTTCGTTCCCCACCATGGCCAACTCCGAGGTCGGCTCAATAGGAGTATTCTTTGACATGCTAAGATAAAATCCCACTGGCTCTTTCTGGTGAAGCTGTAAAAGCCGCCTCCGGCTAACAACGTACCTATCTAGTTCAACCCGAAAAAAAGAAAGCTCATTAGGAAAATAAATTGTCTTTCGCACACTGTAAACATTACTAATCTGATAGTACCCCATGTCATCATACAATGTTCATACACTACGTGACTGCTTTCACAGACCAATATCTAGATTTAATGACTGCAATATAGGAACCGTACCTTAAGCCGCATAAGGCGTCGTCCAAAATGGTCCAGTCCTATTCAGCCGCAATTATACTGATTCACGGAGCCGATTGTGATCTGACAGCGTCCAGGCTTGTTAGCTAAATATGAAGCCGGACCGAAATGGGCCCCTTCCAAAGTTAGCTTTCGCCAAACACTTATTTACTTCGAAACTTATCACAAGGCAAAGAGATATGGGAGAAACAAAAGGTGATGTCTATTTCGATGGCAAAGTAATTTAGCCACATCAAATATTTCGTACAGGTGTTAGGGCCTATTTAGTTGCGCATATTAGTACAAACTGTTCAGACTGCTAATTTGAGTAGTTTTGCAACTAATACTACTACTAAACTATAAGTCCGCCTTTTGTACACACTAAGTTTTCTTTATATACAAGTATTATGTCATCTATATACCTACATGTCCCGTTTAGACTTAAAACTTAGTACTGGTTCATGAGGAATTCCAACAAATGCATAACTCACATGCATAACACTAGTCTAAAGACCTAAACTGAAAGAGACCTGAGAACTGAGAACATTCGAGAACCGCAATCAAATTCGAGAATTAAAACGGCAATCACGTATTCGTATTTATGAGTGCGCTTAAACCGTCAGTACCTGTTTGTTGTATTTTTTTCAATCAGTGTAGTTCGATAACCGGCTGCGAGTGAGATAACCAATAAAAACTAGCCAAACGGCGGCCTTCGCGGCAGGCGTTCACCCAACTAATCTTTTCAATGATAAGTGCTGTGACGGTTGCGCAAGATTCGGCGGTCCTTGTAAGGATAACACTGGGAGCAACGATTGGTGGGCCTCTATGTTAGACGTATCGCCAAAATCACAATTCACAAGGCTAAGGTACAATATCCTAGCGCTCATATATGGCTATGGCAAGCTAGAAGCTAGCTATAGCACTATATAATCACGTAAAAACTGCTTCTCTTAGAATACAAATTGGGAATAAAGTTTTTCGGCTGATTTAGTATTTTATCTCAATTTTGTGAATAAAGAGAAGTAACATACGTAAGTTTAGTAGCCTACGTGCGTGCTCGTAAGAGCTTTTAAATTATGGCCCATAACAACATCAGAGTTCATGAATACGTTACTAACATACATAATATCACGCCCTTTTCCCATTGGGGTAGGTAGAGACCACTTCGTTCCATTTGCTATGACCTTATATATCTCTCTCGGTTTTTCAACTTTCATTCCGTTCCGCAGTCATGCTCGTCGGTTTAGTTGTTCACCGAAAAGTTCAGTGGTAGATTCAAATTGAATTTCGCACATAACATAAGTAAACTCGGAGGTGCTAGCCGGGTTCGAGCCCCCGAACTCTCTGCATGAGAGGCGATAGGTTCAACCACTAGGTAGGCTACCTCTGCTTGCCTACTACCTATTGCATGATCATCATCTTCATAAATTCAGCAAAAACACGTCAACTGCCGAACCACAAGGCGGACACGGCCTATAAAAACACGATCACGAACACAATTCGAATGAAGTGTCAATGTTTGCATGCAAGGACGTCTGTGTGCGTGCGAGGACGTCTGTACACTTGTAAATGAGTGCGTACCATTACGCGGTCCAACGATTCACTCACCATCTCCGGAATAGGGCGCGCGAGTTGTGCGCGGGCTAGATCCAGGCGGGTGATTTTGTGGCCATTCAGTACGTGTAGTACTATTAAATACTGTGGCTGAACGGAGGACTCCGTCTTTTCCAGTCAGACCGATATTGCATCTATGTTTCATGCCCTAGAATACATATTTGGTGATAAATAAATACCATATAGCTTTTGCTAATATTTGATGTCATTTGCACGTCCATCAATCACGAAGAAGACAGCCAGTTTGTCCATAATTTTATGTTCATTGAAAATCCAAACATGGACACCGAAACCTTTATAGCTGATGTTGAATATTTTGAAATAAGTACCTAGTGAGTTGGTCTATGTACTTAGATACAATTTAGTGTGAAATCTTTGATTGCCTACATTAATGAACAGCTAGCTGAAGCATCTCAAACACTCAAACAGAAATTACAGTGGCACGGCATGAAACATCCAAATCACACAATGTTAAAGTGAATTTAAAATTGTACGTTACTTAACTAAATGTGCTGAAACAAGGTAGAAAACAGGGAATCCTGTGTATTTCCGTTGATTAAAAGAGCGGGCTTGAAATTTTCAAATTGGTGTTGGCACACTGCCAGAGTCCAGGAAAATGCTGCACCCGTTCGAGCTAATTGAGTGCAGTGGAGTCAAGAAAAACTAAGGTGAATATCTTGCAGATTCTGTAGGTAAGCTTTGGTAGCCTAAGGTTTTACCTACCGCCTCTCGCACTGAGTCACAGGTTAAAAGAAGAGAGAGAAAAGTCGTTCTCATAGGTATGTGCGAAGATCAATTTAAAGTCACTGATGAGCTTCCCAGTGAAGGAAAACATATTGAAGATACCTGCACGCCTCTGCGATGAAATTCAAGGACTTTTCATGGTATGACTGAAAAACGAGCACCACAGGATATACTTAAGTGTTCACTGTGGCACATGGCGATATGTGTGGTGTGAAGTTCCCATTCCGCACGAGGCCCGCTTGGGGACTATGGCCCAGCGGTGGGACGTAAAATAGACTGTTATTGTAGCCAATTCGCCGAAAAAAATACTGCGTATGAGATAAAAACTCGAGGTCACCCAATAGAAAATAGGAGTCAATGTACTCCTACATATCATCCATATACTCGTACATATACGTATATGCACTATAAGGTTACTTAGTTTTTAGTGCCAGATTTTTTCACGCAAATGCTAATAAAACTCTTGGGTGCGGTTTGCAGTTTTTAAAGCACCCAATAAATGTTTAATGGGTGTGCGTAAAACGTCTAATTGCACTTAACCAATAAAACGCAATGATTTTTCGTTTTTAACGTGTAATACAAAATTGACTTGTAAGTAGTTGCGTTAAGAAATATCAAAAATTAGCTTTTGCTCACGACTTTGCTCGCTGTAACGTAGCTATTTTCTAACCCCCGAGAATAGTAAGTATAAAAAGAAACAATCATTGGAGTTAGAAACTTAGGTAAAAATCAGTGTTGCATGTTTTTTTAGAGTTCCGCACCCCAAAAGTGAAAACGAACCCTTATAGGATCACTCGCGTGTGTGTCCGTCTGTCACAGAAAGATTGCTCCGAAATCACCTACTAAACCGACTGCTTTACTATCTGGTACACATTGTATAATTTAGTGACCTAAAGACGGACGAATTTTAAATAATCAAAAAATATTTTATTCTAACATGGACCCATTTTTGGGAGCTAAATTAGGAAATTCATAAAATTAGGTTGTAATGAATTATACTTTCTTCTTGATATAATTTATAGTAAATAGTTTCCAAGTTATAAATATGCGAAATAAATTCTGTCTCTGAAATTGCTGGGCGTAATGATTAGTTAAGGTACCTAGTGTAAGGTTAAAAACTACCTGTTTTAGACCAATATGTAAAATACAGCAAAACTTATAAGAAGTCAATGGTATTTAAAATAACATAGAAAATGGTCAACAAACGGACCCTTTCCAGGCGAGTTTAGTTTTTATGAAGAATGGATCAACAGTTAAAGCCTGAAACCACAAACACAGTTTCGTATTTCTTGTTAGGCTAAAATACATTGCGTACTCGAGGAAAACTATATTATGTATATGTATGGGTTCTCGCGTTTATTCACGTATTCAGTAGGTAGGTATAGGTAATATGCTTATTTTTATGGCTCTCATAAAACCAGACTTTATAAATAAAGGAAATAAAACCAGGATTCCAATCCAGTTTCCATAAACAATGCATTGATTCCAAAACAAAAGGGACCCACCGTGGTACCCTTTCAAATAAATTACAATATAATTAAGACTTTAACATGTACAAAATACATGTCAGTATCGCTTTATCGTAAAACTGTATTGTATTGTATACATGTGTTAATGTAATTATAAAAATAACAATTTGTCCAATAACATCATACTAAGCGAGTGACCACCGTCTCATCAGTGGAAGGTGACTAACGATGTCCAAAAATAGTGATAGATGAAACCCTTTACCTATAATAGATGACATAGCCGATGAGGCTAGTAGATGAGGGAAGCGTACAACCGATCTAGATGGAGAGAGATTGGAGAGGCGTATGCCCAACGGTGGCCGAATACACGCTGATGATGAAGAAGAATATAGTCCATGTTCGCTCTTGCGGACATCCTTTAGACGTATCTTTTTTTTTGGAAGGACCTTTTACGCTCAAGTGTCCAGCAGTCCTATCTCCTCTACATGACATGTTGTGACTTCTTCATAATTCATTAAATATGAGAACATACATAAACTCACGCCTTTTTCTCCGAAAGCCACCTGCTTCTAGGCATACCTCCATCGCTTCATTCAAGCTCATCGGTTTCGAGTTCCTTTAATTTCGCCTCTCTTCAGTAGATAACCAATTTAGTCGAAGGAGTGCGTCCGAGGGCGACCGTCTTCATCTTCAAGAGAAAATAAGGACATTAAAACTAGCAGCTCCATATTTTTCATCCTTTCCTTGTCCCCATATTAGAGACACCTGTACCCATTACAGTCGTATTCAAAACTCACTCTCACTCTTATGGCCTTGAAATTAAAGTTGAAAACATAGAAACCAGCATTCCTCGCCGATAGGCATGCATGTGTGAACTCACGTGTTGCCACACGCACCCCACGGTATAATCGATTTGATGCCTTGATTCCGATAAAATTCCATAGTATTGTCAACTGAAATGGATTGGGGCAGGTCTTTTGAATTAATAGAAATATTTGGATTGAGTACGACCACCACCACAACAGCCTATTATCAGTCCCACTGCTGGGCACAGGACTCTTCTTATCACATCCACCTAATGCCAGTAGGTACTTCGCTTGGCTGTTACTTGCCAAATATTATATTAACGTCTTTTACTGGTTCAAAAAGGCGTGGCAGCCTAGTGGTTCGAGCGGAGCTCCCGCCAAAGCCTTCTAACTAGTGCTCCTGGTCGTGACCGTGTTTCGTGTACCCGTGTAGCCGAATCTCCGTTGCCGTTAGGGCTTGCATTCCGGAATTCCGGAATTTCGAAATACCGGAATCTCGGAGCTTTTTTCCGATATTACAATTCCGGAATTGAGACCCTCAATATCGGAAATTCCGGAATTGAATAAATAGAGTTTTAATTGTACTAGAAATTAATTTAAAGTGATAATTTTCCAAAATTTACACGAATTAAATTAGGTAAATTATATTAGATTTTAATTTAAATAAATTATATTGATTATGATATGATACAAAATAAGTACAGGAAAATTAGTTACGACAGGACTGCCTTCCTTCCACACATATCGTACATTTCTTGGACGGGTGGTAAGGAAACAGAACATTCCCTTAGATTCCCTTTGATTTGCGCACTTGCATTCTAGGTCTGTCATGTGTTCCCATAAATATCCTTCGTTATCTCACTTTGTTTGTTCGTTTGACCCAAAATATTCTCCGAGAACCTGGTTTTGCATTCCTGTTTTGATAATCTTTGACTTTGTTAGTCCGGCGAGGCGATGGATATTTCGATGTATGGAAGAAACAACCAATTGCCCCTCGTGCGTGAGCGTGCGTCAGATGGAAGACCCATATTAATATTGTTCTATAAGTCATGGTGTTGGATCTGGGATGATTCTGTTATCAATAGATTCAATGGGATGGGATCTCAATTAAACAACTGGATGAACCAATGATCATTTAGTTGTATGCATCTTGAAAACCACTTCAGTACTTCTGGATTGTGAATCGACCATTTCTTTACATTTTGAAAACGATTCAACTGAACTTACTACTCAAGCATGAACTTATTACCTATCTTTAAACATCATACATCATCGAATAATGCTTAAAAAGTGATTTTCAAGTAATAATTTAATTGATCAAAACGAAAACATCGTTTCGAAGTAACCTCTACAACGTTATTACGTCAGCGTGGCTCTGTGAGATCCGTGAGCTGAGCACAGGTTCGTAGCATGAGGGAGGTTTGCGTTTTGTAGACTCTTCTATTTTTCAGCATTTTAGGTTTAGAAAAAGCTTGAAATTATCATGTTCTTCCTTACGACCTACAAATTCTTCAATAATAAAAGAACCTTAAGGGTTGATTGACTAACATTGAAGTAGACCCTGGTTCCATAACGCATATTAATTTCTGTAGTATTTTTACCTTGGATTCAAATTTTTTCAAATCTGTTTATTTCCATAAAAAAAAAAGATAACAAATTACATTTAATGAACTCCCGCTCAATCTTTACACAAGATTACGTGCTGCGGAGTTGTCGCCTGCTCACAGTAATGGTAAGTATTATGTAATAGATAACAATAGGTAGGTATTTTGTTTTCATTTTACAAAAGTACAAATGTATTATAGGTAATGGTGGATTGTTTTATTTAGGATAAAGGATCTGCATGTACATTGTACTTTTCTACCAGGAAGTATAATGTTTTAACATATTTTTAATTTGTTTATTGTTTTTATTTTTGATTTTTATATTAATTTCTTTAGGTAGGCTATTTAAGGTGAGTGGTAATATGTATTTCCAGGTCCTTTCTCCGTACTTATTAATATTTTTAGGTAATATATACAATGGTATGTTTTTCAATTGTCTTAAATTAGTATGTCTTACATTTTTTTCTAGGTTAGTCGTATTTATCTTTTTCTGGTATGTACGCAATTTGCTGTACTAAATAACATTCTGTCTCAGTTTTGCCACGACAAATATTGTAAGTTGTCAGATCTCCTGTCTTCTGTTGTGCTAATATAACTTCTCCTGGAGGAACCACTTCAGCTGGTTTTGCCATAAAGTAGAATTTTTGATGGCACTAAAATTGTTGACCTCGAGTGGTCAATAAATGTATATTGCATACAAAATAATAATACTTTTGCAATTTTTTAATCTGTTTTGTTTGAGTGATAGAACTTAGTGATTCTTATTTTTGAAGTAGGAAAATCAAGTCTTTATTCATTACTTAGGTCTGTTGATTGTTAATAATAAAATGTTGATCACCAGATCTAGCTTTATTTTGCCCAATATTGATAAAATTACAAAAAAACGTAATGAGAAAAAGATTTCACCAGTTCCGGAACTAGTTCCGGAATTCCGGAATTGAAGGACAATCTCGAACTCAATTCCGGAATCGAAAAACCGTCCGATATTGCATGCCCTAGTTGCCGTGTTACTCGGCAACGGAGATCCGCTCCGTTTGCTCCGTGTGATTCGGCTACGTGTAATTAAGATACGTAGCTACGTGTACACGGAGATACGTAGCTACGTGTACACGGAGATACGTATCTTATTTATACCTGAGATTTTTGATTCTCATCGGGTGGCTTATTTCGTACTAAATAGTCATCGGCTGCATATAAATACAAAAAAAGGCACCGGTGAGATTCAAAAATCACACCAATCCCACCTCTGGTTTTTTTTCGTACAAACTCATAATGGCTGGTTATCAGAGAACAGAATAATACCAATATGTAATTACTTAAAAAACATCTGGAATCAAATCAATGCAAAGACCACGAGTATAACACATAATGCGAAGGGTCCGTTCGACACAAGCTCTCTTTCAACAACCGAGCGGAGCGGAGCCGAAGCCGAGATTCGCGGGAACGTAGCCGAATCCAGAAACGGATACGTATCTTTGACGTGACCGTGTAGTACGGGATCTTAGCACCGCCGGTGCTAAGGCTACGTAGCTACGGTTCCGCGTGTAACACGTATATCACAAGCCCTACTTCTAACTATAACCCATCCGAATCGGCTTTTCTCCAAACGTTGGTGTTAATGTACCGCACACCGTGAACGGCCGAACTCTGTTATACATAAATTGTTGTTTCAGACAATATTTCGGCGTATCGAAATTGTGTTGAATTAAAAGTATGCCAAACAATATTAGTCTGAGATAACAATAGCTCAACAACAGATAAACTGATTTTGATGTAGTTTTTATTGTTTGATAGGTTAGATAATTGAGAGTGTATTTATAATAGTTATAAGTCCGAAAGTCATGAGCACTGTTCTAATGGTTTGATGTGGTTCTAACAAGTTATAGAACGGAAACGCGCTACGAACGTCTACGATCATTGTCATTTTGATATTATCTGTGTTGAACACGACGTAGTACCAAATTTTTTGTAATCATCCGCCTTGTTTAGCTTAATATGCGCGTAAATCACATATCGCAGCATGGTAGGCCAATAAAAACGTATAAAGGGCCTGCCCACGTGTCGTTCGCAGTGGCCGGAAGGGCGTCAAATTAAATTGGCACCAAATGGAGTGCGACTAACTCAATTACCGCGAACAACGTCCTTTTAGGGCTCATGTAGGCTGGCACAGCCGCAGTTAGGAGCTACGTGTAAAGAAGGACGTATTAAAGAGCCTTTACTTGGAATAAACAAATGTTTTAAAGAGTATAGGATTGAGTTTGGCCCGATTGGGTAGATATGTGCTAGATCCCAAAATTCTACTATTCTTGATCCAATTAGCCGAACTTAGAGGGAATTTGCAAAACTAACTGATGAGATGACAACGCACAGCCGATTACTGGTCATAGAAAACTGAAATTTGGCATGTAGGTTCCTTGGGGAGTGAGCACTAAGGGTTTCCCGAAATTCCTACGGGAACTGAAAAGCTTACGAAGAAAAGAAAATGGAATTTAATATGTTACTGTATATGTATAAGGGCCTAAAGTTAGTGCAGAAATGAAATTTTATAAAAAGAAGAACTCTAAATAAAACCTTTTCTTTTTAAATTCTCTCATGGTACTTGCTATTTGACCAATCTGCAAGTAACAAAAAAACCTAAATTTATACACCCTTCATTTTGTATAATACTTACTTCGTTCAGCTTGAACACCGGCCCTATCAAATTGCGGTAACGTAAACCAATAATTGTACCAATTTAATGAAATAAGATCTGACACTTTAGGCCAAAGACCCAACCTGTCAACTCGTTAACGCCGTAAACCTATCGCCCATTGGCCGATTAAAGTATCCATCAACTTCCTTTTTTTACTTTCACAGGACGTCAACAACTCTAGGTCAGAAAGCAGTAATGTCCCGGAAGTTGGCGCATTTTAATTTTTATGGCACTATAAAAAGGGCCGCCATACGCGGTCATCACAAAAGCCATCATAATTTTTCCCTGAAATAAAAAGTAATGGCCGTGTCTATGACCCACGTATTTATTAATTATTTACGCGACACGAACATCGACTTTATCCGTCATTTTATTGAGTGTATAATGCGATTTCCATTTGACTGTAGGGTAGTACGGGATTCACCGGAACGCCGGTGACGAAGAATATGTGTGTTGCAATTTGAATATAGAAATAATGCTGGGAGCATGCGGCTGGCAATACCGCCTACCTACCTTTAGCTTCTATATATACATATGTAAAGAGTACTTAATACTCTTTAATTTCATTATGGTTAGGTACTATGTCACTGTCAGTGACTGTCAGTAGAAGAGTGTCTGTATCGTCCTAAGCACTGGAAAGCTATATCTTATACATATAATATATGTATAGTTATTAACCTGATTTTTATTGTATCGTTATTGGAGGATTACTTTTGAAGGAAGCTGAAACTACGCATCAAAATGTACCTTTGTATCTTCAATGGGTGTTCCTGTCCGCTACGCAATGCGATAGGTACTAATCTGGAATATTCATTATTAGACTTTATTACACAATTTTGAAACACCATACATGTACCTACACGAATGTCGCGGACAATAACAAACAATCTTATACATATCGATAATATGCCAGCTTATTTGTTCTCGTATTCTTTCTTTCGCAGACCCATTAGAAACAAAAACCCTCGAGTCTTGAACTCGAAGTAAAACAATCCCATCTGAGAACAAAGACAGCTCGATTAAAAAAAATGAAACAATCTAAACAGCTGAGAGCAAAGATACCTCTGGCCTTCAACTTCTAAAAAATCTACGGCGTCACACATCAGCTTAATAAAACCTGTGCAAAGTTCACTGCGGCTCCCAAATGCCGGCATAGTGGGGCCACTCGCGGGTGGCCATTTTTCTGACGGAAAACATAAGTTTGTTTGTGAGTAATGGCGTCGTAGACGGTGTATTCGGCCTCGGCGGGTCGTTCGCCTAACCTAGGCCTTGACGTCACTTAGTTATTTCGCTAAGCAACAAGGTGTGTCGTAACGCCGAGCGAATTAGGTAAAGTAGGCCGACGTAAGGCTTTGTAATCGGACAGTGATACCGGGGTATCTTCGAAGTGTCGTCTGCTTGGAAATTACTATTATTAACTTTGTTTTATACGCCTTAGAATGTAAAAGAAAAAATAGTAATAGAAAACAACTGAACAATAAATTCAACAGTATCTTAATCAACACCCGGAATCTACTAGGCGCTAAATTTTTCATCTCCTGCATAACTTCTATATTAAATTTGTACACGGAAATAAAAAAAAATACATTTAAATTAGATTTCAGTAGTATCGTCATTTACAAAAAATAAGTAAAGGAAGGTACCTAACGAATAACAGAACAAAAATGTCTTTTAACATTAAAGCTATTTCCGGTTAATTATATTTTAATAACTAAATGTACGCCATAATTAGCTATACACATCTAAATACCTCTCTTACGTATACTTTATTAAGCCTTAGAATAGTAACGCCAACCGCATAATGAAGTCATACTTGAAAAGGAAAAGATTAGATTGTTGTTCAGTACCTAGTTATGTTATGTAAAACTTTATTTACAGAGACTTTATAACTGTATAAATTATTGTCGCCCATAGATGGCATCAAATTATAAGTAATCTTAAAGCCGAGTTTTTTCTCAAATAGCTAAGGAAGGAATATCTAATACGCAGTTTGGGACGCGAACAGTCGATGGCACAAACCAAGGTTATGCCCACATTGAAGATCACACGGAAGTCGCTTTTATCGACAAATTATTAAAATCCGATCTATTTCAATATTAATCGACATCTAGACGACGTAACACACATATTTGATTGAACATGACATCGTGATGTCAGGAAAGTAGGTACGTAACTCGCCTACTAAATCCGCCAAATTTGATGAAGGTGATGTCATTTTGACACTAGACAACAGCAGCTTAGCAGATATATCTATAATGGCAATAAATGACTGAATACTGAATAGCCGATTTAAGTCTTGAGAAAACAGGAAATAACATCAAACCTTATTAAAATCCCAAATGATAATAATGAGGAAGGTACAGTCAGCAGCAGAAGTAGATAAGCTGTCCAGGTGTTCAAAATGACCTACACACGACCTTATTCTTAAGACGTTAAGGGCGTGTGTAGGTCATTTTGAACACCTGGACAGCTTATCTACTTCTGCTGCTGACTGTACTAGTAAATTGCTTATTTCCAATATACTCGAAGCAGTCAACTAACAAGAACTTCTGCCAATTTTCAAATTTGACATCCCTTCTGTTTGTCTACGGAAGCCTATTAGAATGTCCTTTATACTCCACTCCAACTTTCTACCACCACCTGAATCTAATTAATATATGTTTCTATCCTTCAGTATAAGAGTCTAACTTATCCTCAACATCCCAAAATAAATATAAGTACATAATAGTCAAAATTATTTCAATATCCAATCAATGTAATCTAGACTCTAGTTTGATTTTTAAACATTCAAATCGTCACCTACAGTTACTATAGTGTCATTGTGATTATACACATCCGAAGAGCGTGACATGACAATGAAGATGGCCGAACTTCGAAAGACAATCCGGTGTGAATTCAGCAAAGCTTCGGATCCAAACAATACCCAAAGCGGCATAGTGGACGAAATTCCAATCGGATCCCCATGCTACGATGACCCGGCAAGGCCGTGACACGGGCACAATGGGCCGGTTTCACTTTTCACCGTGTTTGTTTATGCCGTCGGATAACCAGAGTTTTCAGGCTTTGGCGGAACGACCGTCTGTTATGTGTGGGTCAAGTGGGAATTTTGGATCTTTATTGTTAGAATTTACCTAATGATTAATTTGTTCGGTCAATGTTTTTGGGTGAGAGTAGAAAACGAGGAGTGGAAGGATTACATTGGACCACATGTGGTCGTAGCACAGAATCACAGAATCAACAACACTAAATTACGTTTAGAGTACTCTATTGATTATTTTTTCTTTAATTTTAACAAATACTTTACTTAAAAAACATGAATGACAATGAAATGAAAGTGTTGTATTCCAGTTTTTCCAGTACCTTTTCCAGATTCAAACCCCAACAGACAACACAAAATAACCCTTTTTAAAACAGAGGTTTCATTACACTGTAATATATACAAGCTTGCGAAAGAAACCCACCAATATAATTAAATGGAACAGATAAACGCAACGCAGGGCGGCAACGTAACGGCCGCAGAAATGGGTAATGTCACGGATTATGTTTACACGGCGAAAGTGAATGCTTTCATTCGCACGCCGCCGTGTTGGCAACACTGAGGTTATACACCGATTTGAATTAAGTAAATAGATCCCTTAAATATTTAGCTTAGAACACCAGGGAAAATTCTGATAATTAGTGAATAGACTCATCAATCTTATTTATTGACTGGAAATACTGGAAAGCTTGCACTAGATATTCACAGAGTTAATGACTCGCGACCTTTTATTATGCTAATAATATTAGTAAACTGATTGAAGTAAAATATGATTTTCCTTTAATGCATCATCATCATGAGTTCATCGAGTCGTGTTTAATGTGATTATTTTATTCAGTGTATTTTCTAAAAAGGGCTTTATTTTCTCCTTGAACCGAGACTTTGTTCAATAAAGCATCCTTTTATATTATCTACTACACTTCTACTATTTGAAAAGGTATTTTGTGATTCGTCGATCTTCTTTCATTACTACTTTATCTGATTGATCTACATGACTACTTGATTTTTTTTTAATATGACATCCTGACGCAAAATCTTTCCAGTTCAAACACAATACCCATATTACCCTCTCAGTAAAAAAAATTATATAAACTAAATAAATTAACTAACACAAATCGTACTAAAATACAAACCAGAATAACAAGCAAAAAATAAGTCGTAAAATAAATTGTATAACTATTCAAGGAAACCAAATCGTGAATGGAATGGACGACAATTAAAACGCGAACTACGTAATAGTTCAAACAGCGAGTGAGCAGCATTGCCTTTAAAATTAGACTTCGATTCGCGGACGATGTTGAGGTGCGGCCACAATGAGCGAAAAATGCTGAGCATATATTTTTAGTTGGTTAGCCTATTAAATAAATGAATAAATATACCTACTATGATGCGCTTTTTAATCAGTGAGTATGAGGGTATACCCACTGTACATTTTATGCTTTTTGAGCATTATAATTTAGATCAAGTAATTATTCATTATTCACAAACCCCGGCAGAACAGAACATAAATTGCTTTCACTGTTGTAAATATATTATGTTCTTTATCATTCATTCATAAATTTTAGTTCTTATGAGTTCTACGTATTTGTACTACATCTCCAAAATGAAGTCCTCAAAACACCTCATTGCAGAAAAATTCGATTTCGGCAAGCCTTAAACGGATAAGTTCATTTTGTAAATTATTGTTTTGCAATATCTGTATCTTTTTTATGTTATCTTGTACAATAATAGTGTTCTTTTCCTACTTGTGAGTTCGTCATTCCAAAGCAGAAACCGCGTTAGTACTCCGTTGTGGCCGTGGCGCGTCGGCCTCGGTAGGTCAGTGGCACATGATGTCACGAGCTCACGAGGCAGCCGCGCCAAAATATTCCGCGGGGTGGAAACAGGCTCTTCCGTGTGTTAACGACGCCACGAAGGTACGACGCTGGAAAGAACGCTCATAGATCCGCTGACAAAAATTTTAAAAATGTTTCAAATGGTAGACCAGTCGGGAGGTCGGGACTGTGAATATGCTTACAAGAATCGAGGAACCCCTTCTATTCTTCATGATTCTTGTCATCAAATATCTCTCTGGATCCTATGTTTAAGGATCCAAATGTCAAGTGAATCAATTTTTTTTTAATTTTAAACCAGGATATAAATCTACATACAGACGAGGCCATAAAATAATAAACGGAAAAAATGCGACCGAATCGAGAACCTTCATAGTTTTTTTAGGAAATTGAAAACGAAGGTAGGTAAACTAGGTAAATAGTTGTTCTTTACTAAACACCATACAGTACAGTGTCGTGATTTCCAACCACGTACATTACAGAGCCGTTTACGACGTGACAGCGGCCCGTTCACGGTCACACGGGCCCTAAATACTCGAAATAGATTAATTAACTTACCAGTTATCGCGCGTGTAACATGCGAAATGCCAGTTTCACGGAACTGGCTTTTGAAAATTGACATTTTCAGTGCCAACGTCTCGATTCACATGCAAAATGAACCCGGCTTTTGTAAACGATGGGGAGACGTTAAGTATCTCTAAAAGTAGTAGTGTTTTTTATAAGGAGAATAAGATTCAACAAGCATTGAAGGATCGTGGCTTGTTTGAAAAACGGAAAGTTCTAAAACTCTGTTATGATCTTTTTCAGTAGGTAATCACATTTATTTAAGGTATCATCATCATTCCCTTGCCCTTTTCCCACGTTACGTGGGGTCGGAACAACGTGTCTTCTTCTTCCATTTGCTCCTATCAGCTGCCATGTCTGTAATGACGTCTTTCATACGCATATCATCCTTCACGCAATCCATCCATACCTTCCTAGGTCTGACTCTACCGCTATATTCATCCACATTCATACTTACTCTTCTAGTAATAAGATAATCACATTTAAGGTATCAACAAATTCAAATGACGTTTCCTTCAAGAACCATCAAGAATTTAGATCCAACCGGACGTATCATAATTTGTCGGTCTCTTCAGATCAGAGAACATTGATTATTAGGTACGTAAGACATCCAAGTCCCACTGAATCCAAGCATATCTCTCTATTGTCGCTGAAAAGCATACCACTATCCCAAAAGCTGACCCCTTCATTTCATGCCGCAAGTAACAGATACATCTGCAATCTCCTTATAATCTAAAGTAATTTTGGCGACTGCCTGGATCAACTTGCGCGCGGCGGAACGTGGCAACGCGCCAACTTACATAATATCGCAGGCTACATAGCGGGCAAAGGCCTTTTATGCGCACATATGAACGACATAAGTATATCATTGCATTGTGGAACAGAATTTCTGACATCTTGAGAGAGTCTTACTTCTATTATCATCATCTTTACGGGCTTCTATATGCATCGTCTTACAATGTTCGTGTTTTTCTTGCCATCTTCAACAAGTTTGTGCACTCCACCCCGACAATGTCATCGGTCTATCTCATCGGGGATGGCCTCTCTCTCTACCCCGTATTTTTCCATGGTCATCTGGCCCACATTGAATGGCCTATTCCCAGTAGTCCTCATCCCGTTGTCTACTACAGGGACTTTTTTCCAGTTGTACCTAAGGAAAAATCCCAGTCGTCCGCACTCACAGTAAGAGGTGCAGATTAGTGAGAATTTGCATTTACATATAGTGGACTTTTCCCATTTGTTCGCACTGCGGACTACTGGGATAAAAATCACAGTATACTCCGCACCGCCAACACCACACCACCAAACTAACCAACATCTTACCCTCTAACCTGCCGCCAAATAGCAGTGCTCACACTGTTGTGTTCTGGACTCTGGATAGGGGATTCTTACCCCCTCTTGAGCAAGTGAAATCATCATTTCCCAGCGCTACCTAGTGTGAAATTAATAAAACCATACTAATCAATAATTCAGCGTTTAGTTGAAAAGTAATACTAATTTGCGGATTTTGCGGCTAGTGTCAACGTTCCATAAATAATCGATCAATTTAGCAAATCAATTCAAACAACATCAATTATGGCTTAATCGGCTCTGATCAACAGGTGAGCCTAATATGGAAGGTAACAAGTACAATTACAATAGGGAACATGCACGTGAAACTAATTTTGTTACTATTGATATTAGGAGTACCTATGCGATTTTGAATTTACATATTATGGCTTCGATTATTAGGTACTTTATAGATATGCGAAGTAAAAGATCTCAGTAAATGGTGATGACGTTGTTAGATACTTACCTATACTTACATCCTTAACTACGCAGCTTAGCTTAGTTGCACTGGTAAGTACAGCAGCCTAAGTAACAACGTGCTTTAATTGACATTTTTGTATGCATGTTCACAGTTACGATTGGTATAAATAAGGACACTAATTAGGCGGCGGCATATCACGAACAATTAAATGTAATTAGTTTACAATTGTACAGCTCATTTATATTATTATTAATGCTTAATCTAGTTAAATAGGTGCGTGCATCAAATTCGAATCAAAAAATCAAATTGTTGTGTGTGATTGGTTGATATTCAATTAGAGAACTCGCTGTTTCATGCAATGTCTGTCTAAGTACCTACTCATGGATCAGTTTTCACACACACTTCTAAGTAATTTTGAGACAAGACTCACAAAAATGTCTCCCCTAATAAAGGTAAGTTAGAATTACTTTTACCTTGAAATTCTTCGGGATTTAAAGTATCAAAACCGAGCATCCCCGTGCTGTTGAACTGAATATAACAAGTGAAATCTCACTTCCTGGCCAAGGCAAGACGTAAAACTTTAGACAAACCACGGGCTGTAATTCGTAAAGCCCCAGATCGCATATTAATCACAAACACCTGCGAACTGGGACATTAACGAATTGACTAGGGCGGTCTGTAATGTATTTAATGAGTACGTTTACTAACCAATCTGAATAGGCGAACTTGACCGGCCGACCCGTCGTTCCACATTACAATCTACGAGTAGATCCAACTTAAGTCACATTCACATTACAATCGCTCTAGGAACGGGGACAATGTATTCAACAGTTTAAGGTCGACAAGTTAAACACGTAACTCATTTCCCGTGGGATATAAATGAGAAGGATACTCCGCATAGCCTTGGCCTCCCGTTTTTAACCTCTGACACGACCCAAAAAGGGGTTATGAGCTTATAAGTTTGGCCAGGCAGTCGCACCGATTGCAAATGGTGGTGAGAGCTGGGTCCAAGTCCCTTGCTCAAAAGCGGACGTGCGTAAACCATGTCGATTCATAAGTACAAACAAACCATTTTTTTTTAACTGGTATACCGCCCATTGATGTGGATGTACATGTAATGGACTGTGCTCTCAGGAACTATTTGACATGATGCCAGCAGCCACATTCTATCATCGCACTGACCCCCCCCCCCCCCTCGGCAGGACTAGGTCTACTGCTATTATGTATTTTTAACCCCTGACGCGAAAGAGGGGGGGGGTTGTATGACGTGAGGACGTGACCTCCCCCCCCCCCCTGAAGCGAAAGCTGGATCCGGCCCTTGCAACATACCTATATTATTTATTCGCATTTGCTCGTGAATGTACATTGGCTTGCATACCTCTTATATTACTGATAAGCTGATAACACAATAGCATAGAAATCGCCTCCATTCACGCTGACGCCTTTTACATCAGCTTATGAACGAGCTATCGAGACTATGCCTAATTTAATTAATGCACGTTACGTGATAGCATCGCGTGATATTCAAATCGATTTACGATCGATTAAAAACCTAATCGATTCAAGTCGTATAAGGTTGTAAGGGCTAATTCTGCGGAGGCCGGAGAGACAATGAGCGTTGCGCATGCGCAATAGTTATTTTAATGGATTTTTAACAACACGATGTTTGACTTTAATTCGAAGATTTCGGGGTTTTGTAATGGCTAAGTGACTGCTAATGTTTTATTGTGACTTTGTTTATGGCGTAACAATGTGAGACGGACCTTCAGTAAATATGAGCTGCCAGTGTATTTGGGCGGCACCTGGGATAAGTGCCTGTACGTTTGGCCAGTATTTCGCATAAAGAAATTCAGCATTTGTCTATCTATATGGTCAAGCTTTTTGGCTATAGACCACCACCCACTCGATATTAAAACATGCAATAGGTACTTAGAAACATACTAATATATATTTTGTACTCGCTTTCTAGAGAACAGCTCTAACGATTTGAATTAATTTGGAATATGGGGTTTAGGGGGCGAAGAATCGATCTACCTTGAGCTCTCATATCTGGGAAAAATAATTTTAGCCATTTTCAAAGTATTAGCTAAAGCTCGGTCGTTCAGTTTTTTTTTAAATAATGCGTAAAGGTTTCTTTCGTCGTGAACATTCTGAAGAGTCCTGCATAAAAGATAGAAAGGTTACGGGGAACTTACTATTGGAGGTCATGCCATCATCATCATCATCATTTCAGCCGAAAGACGTCCACTGCTGGACATAGATAGGCCCCAAGGCTAGCCACTCAGACCGGTCCTGTGCTACTTGCTTCCACCGGTTTCCCGCGACCCTCACGAGGTCGTCGCTCCATCTTGTTGGAGGCCTATCGACATCTCGTCTCCCGGTTCGCGGACGCCACTCGAGAACTTTCCGGCCCCATCGGCCATCAGTCCTGCGAGCAATGTGCCCCGCCCACTGCCATTTAAGGCCACGCCATTGGTCATGCCATAACTGCTTCCAAATAGTAGTAGGTAAGTCCTTCTGGTAATTCAACGGTTCATTTCATTCGTAATCCGATGATCACATTACGAGTATGTTCAGACATAAACATGCTGGTACGTCATGTGACACCTATGAATATTTATTTCATACAAAGGACATTTTTTGTCTGAAACAATGAAAAACAAAAGTCTAGTCTAGTCGACTATCACCAATACTATGCGTCCAATGAGCAGATATACGGTTTCGACCTTGAATCTATCACTGTAGAGCTGAACAATTCGCTTGACTGAAGCCCGGTTCACACCGAGCGCGCGCATCGGCACGTACAAAGCAAGCGCCGTCGCGCAAACGTAACGGTGTAACAGTGGTGTGACATGTCTTACGAGAACTAATACTATACAACGGTTGAACGTACAGGTCGCGGCACAGATCTTGAGCGGTGAACGAAAGTAGAGGGGATTTCTGCGCCTGTTTACGACTGAAGGGCCAACAAACGTGCGCTCACGACAAAGCCGTCCCGGCTGCGGCAGGGGTCCCGCGCCCCTCTGCCGATGAGACCTTATTTTTGACTTCTGCGCATCGAAGGCCACCGCTCAAGTTCCGTGCCGATGCCTGTACAGTCAAGGGCACTAATATGTATGCACCTTTGGACCTTAACACAACGGAACAGGATGCAAAAGTGTATACATATTATTAAGTTAACGTGTTTAACGTGTGACGTGAAAACACGTTAACTTTGCAGTCGGAAGCGGTCTATTTCAAATTGAGCAGTCTCGAATTCTGCCTGCGACAATGTGAGTGTTACAATCACCCGCCAAAATGGATAAATTGGTAGGTATTCTGATTATTTGTTTGGCTTAAAATATTGTAACTAAGTAATTACGGTCAAAGAAGACTTTTGACCTACTCGTAGAAAATGATCCAATAAAGTATTTATTACAGCATGGTTTTTTTCCGTATCCCTATTTGTTAACTGACATATTAAATGTGTTTTTCCTTGTAGTAAAATTAAACAGTTTAGTAATACAAACAGAACACTAATGAGTATTAAGTGTTGGGTAACTAGATATTACCTATCTAGTTAAAACTCTAACAAACATTGGTTAGGTTAGGTTAGGTTAATTTCTGCGGTAGAATGCTCCAAAGCGAACCCGCAGCTCTCACACGTACAACGTGGAGGAGAATCGCTGGGGTTTTAGTGGGTATTCCGTCCGCTATAGACGGCGAGTCCCACATAACCACCCTGCCCTCCCCCCGGGCCGGTGGTATGCGTAAACGCATTTCCCCAGCGCAAAAAAAAAGGTTAGGTTAATTTAGAATAGATAGGTAAAGCAATTTGCCTCTAAAACTGGACAAGGATATTAAATGTCGGTACTACAAAGATATAAACAACGCATTTATACCTGAAAGACCGGTAACCACGAAAAACCCCGTAATTTTAACTTTCGCTCAACTCGCACGCCTCCAGGCGTTACTATTGTCTCGCGCCAAAATAGAACATTCTAGAGCTCTGCACTGGCAGGACCTGAAACGACGTACGCGCATGGAAATTTAGACCACACATGCTACCTTTCAGTACCAGGACGTGAGGCCGATGACCTGTCTCGTGTACCTAGCATCACGACTATATTATTAGCTAGACGCGAGATACCTTTTACTTTGATTTGAACGGCGTATTTAGGGTTCCGTGGCAGCAGCAAGCAGTGCATTGTGTCGTTTGTTTACATTGTTGCAATAGCCTACGCTCTTGGACGTGCGGCTTTGCCAACTACTTTCACTAAGTTCCTACTGAACTGAACATATAGTCAAGTACCTACATACCTATTAAGCATACGTCGTTATCGCGAGGGCAAAAACGACAGTTTGACAGTACAGAAAGATTATTACAAACAAGCAATAACAGATGAGAAACTAATTTTGAGGAACATTTATGGCTTCGAGTTTAAAAGGCAAATTGACTGTACAAAATTTAGATAAAATCTTTATAATCTACGAAAACCAAAGTGAAAAATACACGTTAGTAAAAATTACACATATTGCTATCTTATTGTTTTAGTAGGTGTTTCTCTAGGTAGGTAAGCGTTTAATTAGTAGAAGATCATTTTTATAGAACTTTTCTAGCGAAAACTCTCCAGATGTGAAGAACTTCTTAGATGCTTAGTACCTATTTGTAGGCAGAATATGTCCGTTTCTACCAAATAGACATTCTGTTATATGTGTTCTTTATCAGATTTGTTATTTCCTCCGCGATAACGACGTATGCTATTAAGTTATTGCTCTGACAAATTGTCAGCCTAGATTTTTTCGTGCCGGAGCTTAAGTTGGGTCAATAAATGGTGCCCCTCTTTATTTATGCAGCATTTCAGAAAACGATTAAAGTATATTTTTTAAAGGTTTACCCCTCTGAAACTACCGGGGTAAGTGCCGCAACCACGTGACACTTGTGTTGCGGCAGGAAAGAGACCTGTGTGGTGAACGTTAGACGCTGTTGTTCGTATGATAAGGTGGTGGTGTGAAATAACACCTATGACAGACCAGCCCTACGGTAACTTACTGGCAAAAGTGGCAGGATCCATCCATATTAATATTATAAATGCGTCCGTCTGTCTGTCTGTCTGTTACCTCTTCACGCTTCAACCGCTGGACCGATTGAGATGAAATTTGGTTTGGAAATAGTTGGAGGCACGGGAAAGGAGATAGGCTACTTTTTATCCCGGAAAAGCGCATAGTTCCCGCGGGAGCGCGATAGCCGAATTCCACGCGGGCAGAAGCTTGTAACCCTCTCGTGCTGAGAGGAGGCCTGTGCCCAGCAGTGGGACGCAAATAGGCTGTAGTAGTAGAAGCTAGTAAATCCATAAATCCGTGAACGCTTCGCGCATTCAGATCCGTCAATGGAGACGAGCGGATTTTATAAACAGTAGAATCCATAATAGAACGAAAAAAATCATCTAGAATCCATCAATAAGTTAATGTGAACTTTTTTTAGACACGACTCATACATGGATTTTAATTTACTTCAGTGTCTTCCAGAATCCATCAATAGTTTGTTTGGACTTTTTATCCACTAGGATCCATATGCGAATACACTTTGATGTCGTCTACATAGATGACAATGAATGAGAATGAGACATGATCCTGATGGATCAAAATTAAGACATCCAAGTAAATTACATTTTGAAATCCATGTATGGATCGTGGTCACATATCGTGGTCTTACTTAAAAGTTCAAATTAAAAGTATTAAAAAATTAAATCTTACGTAAAAGTACGTAACGTGTGCTGAAATGCCTTTCTTCTGTGTAGTCCTGTACCTCCACTCACACACACACAGTGAGACTATAAGATTCTTGCGTTAGAAATAGTGGTACGTTGGACACCGATCGTGAATTCCTTAATATAACCCCAATAAATTAGAATGAACGTACGCTTTACCAACCATATTCTGGAACAGGTGACTACTTTAAATATAGAATTGGCGAAAATCTGACGCTCGTCGTTCCTTATGAATGGCATTAGGACATGACTGAACTGTCAAAGGCACCCATTTGTTATCGTCCGAAATGCTATGTCACTGTCCCTTTCACACAATCTATGATTGTTAGATAGTAGTAGCATGGTGAATGGAAAACTACATTGTAGCCATTTGATAGAGACGTAGAAAACAGTGCCAAATTGTCATCTTGAATTTCCAGTAGGTTGGCAATTTACTCCCTTTGATGTTTAATGTCAGCCCACTTGTACCAAGCCGCTAGCCTCGGAATAGCCTTTTAACCCAGGTTTAGTATCAGTAATCAGCGTTATCGTTAGATATCGTTAGTATTCAGTATATCATCCACATAAGTCAAATTCTGCTTTGATTGGGTGATCGAGCTCCACGCGTTCCCAACTTTTGAGGAGGATACAAGTTACAACGTGTTCTTTCATTACATTAATTTTTTCTGATTTTATCTTAGGGTCCGGAAATAGTTGGTTATTAACTTTTCAGGTCATGTGTCTGTTACAGGCCTTAAACCCGTCATAATTTTTCGGTAGGTTTCATTCATGTCGAATGAAACCCGCTAATCTACTCACCCATAAAATAACAAACAGTTCTATTGAACTAAATTCAAATTTATTTTATTGTTGTTCAGGTCACATTTCCTGTTCTAAGTCGGTTACGCCGAGTACTTAATAATAAAGGAGTAACATTTCAATTTCATCTCGGGAATGGCCCTTCCCTGACCCAGCATCGTCAAATTGCTCATTTAAGATCATACTTTTCTAAGAAATGCTAAAAGTTAAAAATATGAAAAAAACACATGTTATATTTGATTATATCATCCTTACATTGACAGCTTTCGATACACGTTTCACGAAACTTCGCACGATACAATTTAATTCCAAAGTAACCTCTAACTCGGACCGCTAATCCAACTTTACTCCAGTTTATTATATCAAACAGTGTAAAACTAATTATAACACAAAAAATATCCATATTATATGCATACATCGACAGCTTTATAAATGCCATTTTTTTTGGCGGTATTTTTATAGAAATTAAAACGCGTTAAATACTAACTAAATCGGGCGTTCTGTGCGTAGCGCTTTCTCTTTCACTCGTCCCACGAGTGACAGTGACGGCTGAGCTGGGTCTATGAACGGCCTTAACGTTTCAAATGTATTCCACTAGTACAGGGCCTATTTCTCCCAGGTTTGAAACCGAACCAAAGAGGACGGCATTTTTCATTTTAAACAGACCACAGACAATGACCTTTTCAGCTGCTCTATGACTTGGCAAGGGCACAATGGGCGCGGTTACAGTTGCCAGACAAGAATAGACAAAACTAAAGTACATTTTGCTTTTTTTTTGTAATATAAAGTTCGAAGACCCCCGTCAGTCTGCCAAAGATCTTTGCATGTAATTGCTTATAATTCGCGGTGTTTAAACGGAAATAGACGTCTAAATTAGTTCGCGTTGCTTGCATCAAGTTTAATGGCATTTTTTCATTTTCTTTTTTCATTTTGGTTAAATTGCCTATACAGAGATTGTAATAAGAGATTAAGTTGTGGTCATAATTCACACATGGTAGGCTGGCTTCAGTTCTTAAACCTTAAATTCCTTCAAATCACTTGTTGTTTTATAACAAATAATGACAGATAGATGATACAATTGGCAAAATGTATCTTAAAATAGACATCATAAAATACAATCCACGCTTGTCAGGAACGCCCCGGTGACTCATCATAATGAACCATACGAGATTGGTAGTTTGGTCGGCGGCCAGTAAGTTAATTTATTGATAAGATGAATACATCAAACATGTTGTCGGTCTGCTGTACTCCAAGACCGAAAAAACTATTACGCCCATCTGCTTCGCACAGGTGTTCCAAAAAGCAATTTTACTCGTACCTTTAGTCGCCATCTTCCACAACTTGGGAACTTCGCACAGATATGTACATGAAGTCGAGTTAAAATAACAAGTTGTGTTCTTAAAATACTGCATGACCGGTTCGGTTCCACTAGGCCACTATGCCATATTCAAGCAACCAGGCGAACAGAGAAGGCGAAGGTATAAATATTATCCTGAAGACGTTTCACAAGCGAGCAAAGTGAGGTTACATACATCCCTAGCAATGCTCGTCTATGATTAAAATGGAGCCTTCTTCTTGAATATTTTGTCTGAACATATCACTCTCAATAGTTCTTACCGAAAAAATCCAGACGTTTCGCAAAGCGCCGTAAGCTTTTAGCTATCGTGTTCAATCGCTTTTGTTACATTCAGAACGATATTTGGAATGTGTTATTGGAAAACTAGATTTATCCTGTGCAATTTTTTGCACAGTGTAAACGTTACGTTACATGATCCTTTATGATAGTGACACAAACGCAATTCTTATCACCGCATTAGTCGTTCACTACGCCCCTTGGTTTAGCAGGCTGACACACTTTATCAAGGCTGGCCTGGCTCTAAGGGTCATACAAAGGTATTGTATTTGCTCCTACCTAACCCTTTCTCATCTATGTTTTTATTGATTACATCTACTTAAGGCCGTTCCTATACCCAGCTCACCCGTCACTGTCACTCGTGCAACGAGTGAAAGAGAAAGCGCTACGCACAGAACGCCCGATTTAGTTAGTATTTAACGCGTTTAAGTTTCTATAAAAATACCGTCTAAAAAAATGGCATTTATAAAGCTGTCGATGTATGCATATAATATGGATAATTTTTTTGTTATATTTATTTTTACACTGTTTGATATAATAAACTGGAGTAAAGTTGGATTAGAGGTCCGAGTTAGAGGTTACTTTGGAATTAAATTTTATCGAGCAAAGTTTCGTGAAACTGTCAATGTAAGGATGATATAATCAAATATAACATATCTTTTTCATATTTTTAACTTTTGACATTTCTTAGAAAAGTATGATCTTAGATGAGCAATTTGACGATGCTGGGTCAGTGTACGGCCTTAATGCTATTTACAGGCAGTAAATTCGCGATCTGAAAAATCACAGTCTCATTACAGTTTACTAATCGTAAGACAATTAAGTATGTAAAAAAACTAAATTACAAACTTGATAGATACACGATTTTGTTAATATAACGAATCAATTGAATAGAAAGGATTACAATATGATTTTAAAACGTACATTTTAGGACAACAGCCGCATTCAATCAGTAAAACTGATCCTTAATCAGTTTAAACAACTACGAGGGCTGTTTGATAAGTAGCCGTTTTCAAAATGTACTAATATCACTGGCCGAAAATATGTATACAACTGGTTTTTTCTCATTTGACAGCGATTCAAATGAGAAAAAAAAATCAGTGGAAGCGTGAACGTAAAATTGTTAAAATGGAGAAAGAACAGTATCGGTCTGTAATTAGGTTTTTGTTTTTGGAAGGAACTACCTGTGATGAGATAAAAGTAAGAATGCAGGTGGTTTACCATGAATGTGCTTCTTCTATGACAACCCTTAGATCTTTGTACAATGAGTTTAAGCGGGGGAGAACAACCGTCTTTGACGAGGTACATTGTCTCAAACTTTCGCGATACACACTCATATTAAACACACTATCATCTTCCGTTGCTGAGCATTTACTGGAATCGGGACCAAATCACTGGATAGAATTACATAAACCCAAAATTCTTTCCACTGAACGTCATTTCTACTCAAGAATGGTACGCGAAGCGGTGGAAATCAAAAAACATCCTAACTTCAATAGGGAGGATGGTTTCAAGTTATCGACGTCGTGGAATGGAATCCAGTGATCAGCAAGTGTAAGCGACGAGATACCCCTTCGGATAAATCTGCGGATATTGTTAGTGTTGTGTGCCGGCCTGTTGACATTCCGAGTGACATTAATAAAAATCAAGTGCGGGTAGTTCGAACCACCCGCGGCAAGAAAAAAATGCTGATACCGTCACTTCAGTCTTCTCGTGACCACGACCGTTGCATCGCGCGGCCGAAACGTCGAAGTAAAATATAAATAGTTTTTACGCGATTAAGTCCCGGTGATAGTGTGATTAATATGACCACAGAATAAGTAATAGTACTAACGTACAGAAGGCCGACTGCTAACAAAAAACCGGTTTTATTGCACCATGCGATTTCTTTTTATTCCCCAACCTGAAAAAATGGCTCGGTGGTAAGAGATTTGGAATTTTGGATCAAATGAAGAAGTCACTGCCGCCACTGAGGCCTATTTTAATGACTTTCCGAAATCATACTTTTTGGATGGTTTATTGAAGCTTAAATATAGGTGGAACAAATGTAAAGAGCTAAGGTGACTACGTAGAAAAATAAATGCATATTTAGGTACAAAAACGGTTGACTTTTTTTTCATAAACGGTTACTTATCAAACAGCCCTCGTAGATGTCAATTTGCAAAACCAGACCAGAACAACGTCGATATAAAAGGAAACCTCATTTAGTTCAGTATTTTAGTACATCTAGGCGTGCCTAACTATGACTATGATTCAGACAACATATACATCCACAAGTAGGGTTGCCATCTGTTTGTATTTAGCAGGACATGCTTGGCTTTTTCGAATTGTGTCCGGCCAAAATTCACAATTTCACATGTCCGGCCTGTCCGGCTTTTATTTGTTTTTTTGTTACCTAGCGCTTCAAGCATCATCACTACTGTCAGTTATGTCAGTACTGATCGAAGGAAGCTGAAATTTGGCATGTAGGTTCCTTGAGGAGTATAGGGGAACTAGGAGAGGATTTTTTGAAATTCCCACGGGAAAGGGAAAAATGGGGTTTAAGATTAAAAAAAACGTGTGTCCGGCTTTATAAAGTTGTATTTGGCTTTTAGTTGTGGACGTTGTGGTGATGACAGGCCGTTAGGGTAAAATGTTTGGCTTTTTTCTGGGCAGAGTCCGGCTTTTTCATTTTAGGAGATGACAACCCTATCCACAAGCCTTGTAATAGGGTGATGTCATGCGACGTTTTTTTTTCACGTTTTAATGAGGCTCAACTGCAAAATGACAGTTGAGCCTCATTAAAACGTGAATGCATGATGGAGAAATTCGTCAAAGTACACACATGAAACATGCGCTTTCGTAAACACTTTATTTACTGGTTATCATCGCTATATGATCTATACTAACAATAAGTCTGTAGAAGAAGTCGCGTCTGAAACCTGAAAATTAAAAGAAACTATCAACTCGAGGGGACTATATAAACGATACTGAAAACAAAATATGATCTATACTAATAATAAGTCTGTAGAAAAAGTCGCGTCTGTAACTTGAAAATTAAAAGAAACTGTCAAGTCAAGGGGACTATATAAACGATAGTGAAAACAAAATAACGTATGTATGTATGTCCGGATTTAACTCGAAAACTATTGGACGGATTGTAACAAAATTTGGTATGGGGGTAATAGTTTATAACACTGATCAACATATAGGCTACTTTTTATCCCGGAAAAAATGCATAGTTCCCGTGGGAACGCTATTTCCGTATTCCACGCGGACAAAGTCGCGGGCAGAAGCTAGTTACATGCTATAAGTACACGAAAAATTGGGATAAGGACACGAAGGATAGGGGGTTCGAAACCGGCTGGCACCTCTGACTTTGATGTACGAAATCCAATTTGAATTCACCACTGAGCTTTTCGATGCAGAAAAACATCGTCAGGAGACTTGCAAGTTGATAATAAGTACCTAGCCTAAGTATACGTCGACCCGTGTTATGATCTACCCTCATACCAAACTTTGTGGCAATTGGCTATGGGTGAAAAATGACAAAGTGCTTGATTATTTTTTTATGGATAGGAATAACCTTCCGTAATAAGAGAAAAAAATCTGAGAATTTCCCGTGGCGTAGATTTTGCGTAAAAAATAAAATTGGTTTTGCGTTATAACGATTTAAAGATTCGGGTTTTCCTTGGTCCAAATAAGCTGAGCACATGTTTTTGAAAAAAAAGTATTGAAATTTGACGATGACAGTTCTCGCTTCCTTCGTACGAACATAACTTTACGTGTTTTAACAATTTTATTGGAAAAATAGCTTATTGAAAACTGCTTTTGCTTACTGGACTTTCGATTCTGCTTGGCCCGAACGACGACGTATGCTTTAAACACGTTATCACCAATGAAGCAAGAACTGTCACCGTCAATAGTGTCAACACTTTTTTTTAAGAAGTAGTGCTGCATACTTGGACCATCGAAACACCTTTATTTCAATCGTCGTAACTCAAAATCAATTTCTTTTTTTACGCGAAATCTACGGCACGGAAAATTCTTAGATTTTTTCTCTTGATACGGAAGGTTATTCCTATCCATAAAAAAAATAATCGAGCACATTGTAATTTTTCACCCATAGCCAATTTGACCGAATTATAGAACCGGACTTTCACACATACGGTCACGTGACTTCACACAAACTTTAGCTATCAGATTAATGTAAATAATTCGAGATTATTTCACATCCGTGACAAATAGCATGTAATCACAAGGAAAACTAGCAGTTTGTCAGTGTGTCACCGCCACAAATAGCCGACGGAATCTACATGGAATCTGTAAAGAAGGTAAAAGTTGTTTTGTCTACAAAACGGAATGATACGTGTTTACTATCACTGTTCTTGCCGAGCGAGTGGTATAATTATTTTACAACGATTATAGATATCCTATGTGGCAATTTGGTGAGAATTTACATGTTTTATATACCTAAATACTTAACCAAGAATGCACTTTAGCGTTATCTTTATAATCGAAGAAGGTATTCTGCGAAATCGTCAATAGGTAGGTTGACTATTTTTATTTATTTGACAAAACAGACAGCATTACCTACATGTACTTATTACAATTTTCATACACAGGTATTTATTGAATTACAATAGTTGTAATACAGTACAACATTAAAAAAAACTTACAAATCCATACTAGGTAATATTAAAATGCGAATGGAACTCTGTCTTCAACTGCTGCACCGATTTAGATGAAATTTGATACGGGATACGTGGTTGGCGTGGGGAAGGACATAGGCTACTTTTTATCCCTGAGAAACGCATAGGTAATTCCTGCGGGAGCGCGATAACCGAATTCCACGCGGGCGAAGGCGCGGGCAGAAGCTAGTAAAAATAAATACACGAGAGTATAGACTTCAGACCATAGATAAGAAAAGTGACGTTGCATCAGGGTGGCTATACACTATCAATGTCTCGCGCATCGATGTACATAGTACCTAGTAGCTGGCAGGTAACAGCGCGGGAGGCACCGCCGGGCGGGAAATACGCTGGCCTTGGACGAGGCGACGAACTCGACGGAATGCAAACGCGATCTGCCGGTTGCCGAATTTGGCCGTATACGCGCCGCGGGCAGATGAAACATGAATGGGCATTTGTTTTATCCGTGGAGTTTTATTTATTTATTAATACCTAAATAGTGCAGATTCGTCTGCACTATTGAACCTCGCGGTTACCGCGTTGAGTTTATTCAATGTTTTGTTAGAGATATGTATTGTATTTGTATAATCATGGATGCAATGCAACTTAAATAGCGAATTACATAGGAACTGTTAATGCCATTGAGCGTTCGTGTCAGTCATCTCGGACAAGATCCACCACCAAAGAAAATGAGGGCCTAATGGCCGTCGTCCCAAGATGGTTCACGTTTGTTGAGCTTCCTCATTTTTACATGATTTATTTTTTATGCTGTACTTACATTTATCAATGATTACCGTACACTGCTCGGCCTATTGGCCGAAATTGTCTTGCATATAGGTATATGGTAGACAGACAGAATAAGCCATTATTCAAATTAAAAGAGAAGAAGTTGGCTTTAATGGCGATCTACCATATACTACCTACCTACCTTTTTAATTTCGAGAAGAAATGTGTTAGTCCACTTGAAGTAGGTATTACTCAGATCTGCTAAATGACGTATGCGGAAAGGAAAGCAGACGTCTTCAAATCCTACGCCTTTTATGTTTACAACTGTACTTGGTAATAAGTTAGTTGCCAATAAGCATCAAATCGGCCAGACAGCAACCAAATAAAATATTTTCGTGCTAAATAACGCGAAGACATTTTTTCAATATCCAAAAGTTAAGTCACATCTTACACGCATGCGCTAATGTGCCATGTTTGTGAGTACTTGATAATTTCGTCAATTTTATCGCTATTTATTAGCATTACCTTGGGAAAGACTATTGACCACACGCTTAAGGCAATACTAACAAATAAATTATCTATTCTTTAAATTGTAGGTAAGTACTCAAATAGTAACGTTGTAACATGGCGTGATAAATCCAAATACTTCATGCTGTTAAACTATTCATGAGTCTTTGGAATTTTCAAGGGTGATTATCGAATAAAAATCTATCGATCGTTTCTAATTTAAATGCGAAAAGGCGTCAAGACAAGACAACACACGTGCTAGTTTAGAGACGGCTCAAACTCCAAAATCCATTGACATTCTCAAGGTCTGCATGAATTGGCAACCCATTTATGGCCCTTGAAAGACATGGAAAAATCTTGAAGCGATCCCCAACACAAATTTTGGACGCACAAAATTTCAACGAGATATTTATATTTGGAACTTAATATTTATTTAAAATATAAATGTAAACCTGTTTTCATATTGAATAAGTTTTTCGGAACCTGAACATTTGTGAAATAGTTTCTTGTTTGCGTAACAAAAAAAGTGAGTGACAGAGCAAAGTTACAACAGTATGTTTACACTTGAAAATCGACCGTCCTCAATCCTTATTAAATGACTTCGATGCAGACTAAATGAAATATATTTTAATTTATTTCAAAACGTTAAACATAATTTACATGCTCGTCAATGGAAACATGTCTCTAGTCACGAGACACATCAGAAATTTGAGTTTCATAGTCGAATTTACAAAAAAAATTGCCAAACTGCACTTTTTGTGTCGAATGCATTACAAATCTGCATTTGCCATATACTACGCTGTTGACCGCGCGAAGGCTGCGTCCCACGGAGCGTTATATAACGATGTAGACAAACTCGGCCGTCCCCCACTCGCAATGTTTGGCGGATTGGACTCGCCTGTGGTCGAAGCGTGCCACAGATGCGGCAACGGTGTCATAGCTCTGCGCTATCTGTGGACTCCACTCCATACTATCAGGACAAAGAATTAGGTATATAGAATGATATAAGACTGGCGTGACGATCTTCTTACATTGCGGCGTACTTCGGAAAAGCTATGTAGGTAAAAGTATGTGAGCAATATACCAGGGGCGCTTCAGATTTTCATACAGGCTTACCTAGGCAGCGACATCTATTATCGAATTTTACAGTTATTTCGGGCGTAGATTTACTAAGCAAAGCACCTAGTTCGCTCAGCTTTTACCTAGTTCAAATGAGACATACTTAATTTCTTTTTTTAATAAATAAATAAAAACGGACTTCAAACTCCGACAGTCTACAAAGTCGGTGTCAAGTTCATTATAAGATTGTCTTCAGCTTTGGGGCGGTTCACTTGACACCGACTTTGTAGGCTGTCGGAGTTTGAAGTCGGTTTTTATTTTTTTATTATTATTATTTTCTGCGACAGTTTCCAAACATGGCTACAATGGGTGGGACGTAGGTAAGTCTCAATGTAGTATTTGAAATTGATGCCAAATCATACACGTGCTAACAAATTTTGAGGAGTTCCCTCAGTTTCTCATGGATCCCATCATCAGAACTGAACCAAATTAAAATGGGACCAATCCGCAGGTAAGGTACCACCTTCCGATTCAAAAAAGAATCATCGAAATTGGTTCACAATTGACGGAGTTATTGCGGAACTGACATACAAAAAAAAACATACGGAATTGAGAACCTCCTCCTTTTTTCGAAGTCGGTTAAAAATAATGAATGAATGAAATAGTTTATTTTCGGTAAGTGTGGGTATTTACAAAGATGTTACATATTATTATTATCAGTTCGCACACTTAGCTGCGCTCAGCATGCAAAAATTATCATAATTTTAAAACTAAAAGTACTTATAATAAATAAGTATTTTCATTCAATTTACAGTTTGTGATTGCTCTAAAACATCTTTCACGGTGTAAAAACAAGTGTTAATTAGCCATGTAAAAAGACTGGATATAAATTTTCTTATTGGCATTGTGATATGGTTATAAATCTTAATGGCCATGGCATGACAATTGGTTCCGAACAATGCGGTTTTGTACGTAAGTATTAGTAATTTAGTCTGATCTCGTGGCCTTAATATCGAATTCGTTACAGTTTGTCCAAAAAATACGGATTTGATTTTACGAAAACAGCTATTTCAAAAATATACATGCTAGTCAGGGTTAGAATACGAAGTTTTTTAAAAGGCCACATACCTGCATCACTGTGTCCCCAGACCATTTATATCCGCATGACGAAAGTTTAACCAGGCGCGGGCCCAGACAAAGATTTTGGGACCCTATTTTTGGGGGCTAAATTTGAAAAAATATTAATGAAGTTTTTCAAACTATCGTCTGACATATGAAATGAAAGTAATTCTTATGAACATCTCAAAAATATTTTTTTCATTTCTTTTTTTGTCAATACTTTTCCGCCTCCCCTAGAACCGCCACTGGTAGTAACACTTCCTCCTACCTACCTCTTACCTTATTATACATATACCTATTCATACATCATGATATATTTAGTATGCAAAAAATCTGAAGCCGAACCATTCCCATGCGGTCGCTGACCGCAGTAATAGATTAATTATAAGTAATCATCGTCGTAATTGATTGACCGTGAGATGGCGTTGATTGCGTTGAATTTTTGTTGTTTTACTTTGGAAAGGATGCACGAAAACAGTGATGTTAAAATTGTAATAAAAATCGGCGTTTCGTTTCGATGAAAGCTCCCAGTCGGCTTGATTTTCTCCGCCATCTTGAACTATTATCCTGATTTTTCATCCAATTTACAAATAAAACATAACAAATTATATACTTAAACCTTCCTCGGGAACCACTCTATCTATTTGTGAAAACCGCATAAAAATCAGTTCAGCCAAACGCGTCATAATCGCGGAAAAACATACATACATACAAACATACGGGTCAAACTGAAAACCTCCTTTTTCTTTGAAGTCCAAAAAATGCAAAAAAAAATATTTGTGTTTATCTTTGCATGACATTTTGAAGTTCGTCGTCTAATCCCCAAAGGTCACCAATCACGATAAATTATTTTTGACCGGCTACAAAAAAGAAGGTTCGAATCTTTTAATTTTTAATTTTATGTACCTACATCATTTCGGTGAACCTTTCGGTTCGGAAATGAATAGTAAACGTAAACCGATGTCGATGATTATTTTTAGGGTTCCGTACCCGAAGGGTAAGACGGGACCCTATTACTAAGACTCCGCTGTCCGTCCGTCTGTCTGTCCTTCTATCACATATCTCATGAACCGTGACAGTTAGACAGTTGAAATTTTCAGATAATCCGTTTTAACAACAAATACTGAAAAACAATAAAATAAAATATTTAAGGGGGCTCCCATACATCCCGTAGCCCATACCAATGATAATGGTACGGAACCCTGCGTGCTAGAGTTCGACTTGCACATGGCCGGTTTTTTTATTCAAAAAGTGGTACCTCCAAGTTAGTCCCATATTAATTTGGTTCAGTCAGTTCTGACTATGGGATCCATGAGAAAATAAGGGAACTCCTTAAAAATTATTAGCACTTACTTAAGTATACGAATTTAGTGTCAATTTTGAAGACTACATAGTCATTTATGTATGTCCACGTATCGGAATGTTTGGAAACTGCAACCAATTTTTTATTATTATTAAAAAGTAGAAACCGCCTTCAGACTTCAACAGACAGAATAATTAGGTACCCCTAATGACAATTGGCTATGGGTGAAAAATGACAATGTGCTCGATTATTTTTTTATGGATAGGAATAACCTTCCGTATCAAGAGAAAAAAATCTCGGAATTTTCCGTGCCGTAGATTTCGCGTAAAAAAAAAAATTGATTTTGTGTTATGACGATTGAAATAAAGGTGTTTCCTTGGTCCAAGTTTGCAGCAGTACTTCTTGAAAAAATCAATAATGTCAATAGTGTCAACACTTTTTTTCAAGACGTAGTGCTGCATACTTGGACCAAGGAAACACCTTTATTTCAATCGTCATAACGCAAAACCAATTTAATTTTTTACGCAGAATCCACGGCACGGAAAATTCTGAGATTGTTTTCTCTTGATACGGAAGGTGATTCCTATCCTTATAAAAAAGAAATCGAGCACATTGTCATTTTTCACCCATAGCCAATTAGTGAACTTTCAAATCTTGTCCAATGTACAGTGTACTAAGAAAGTCAAAATGTGTGGCTGGCCTGTTTCCTTGCACAATTATTGGCCAAAATTAACGTCTAGTTTTAATTTTTATTTCTGTAAATTTAAAAACTATTTGTTATGGGCACCATGCCGCAATATGAAATTTTGGAAGGGGTGTTTTTTCTATAGTTATTTTTAGTCCTAGTTTTAAATTTTATTTTTAATTCATTTATTTTATTTTTAAGTTGCCGAATTTGTAGGTATGTTAGTAAACTTTAATTGTTTAAATAAAAACTTTGTAGATCAATTTTAATTTTTAACTTAAGAGGGTTTATCCTGAAAGTTGGCAACGTCGCATATAGCTGTCAAATGTTTCGCTGTTATTATTGATTTCTCAATATTGCTGAATTAAAAAGGAATTTATCATTCTATGGTTGTATGACGCGTCTCGTTTTATATTTGTCGGTTAGGCATTCAAATAATAAGATTACATTAAAATGCATGGAAACTGCGATGGAAAGTTTTCAAAAGTATTTATATTATTACTTCCATAATACTAAAAATTCCGTGTTCCTATGGTTACTGTCGCAAGCCATACTTAATGTTTTATTCAACCATAGAGCGATAATTTATGTCTTCATTCAGTAATATTTAGATATTAATGAAAACAGCAAAATATTTGACAGCTATTTGCGACGTTGCCAACTTTCGGAGAAAACCCTCTTAAGTATTATTTTCTGAATAAACTTTTACCTATTCATATACATACCAAATAGAAGTTGTGATACATTACCTACTTCTATTAAGTATGCCTGAATTTATAGCTTGATTTTTTTTTCTCAATAAAAACGCCTAGCTAGTTGATTGGTTACTTTCTATTGATTAACCCATATGACACAACTTGGCTCTCCATGAGGGCTTACAATTTTTTTACAGTGCAATGTACTCATCTAGGCATCATGACTTTAAATTATATTGTTTTCGTTTTAAAGTCAAGCGATCTGAAGTAGAAAAATCCGTAATCCTTAGGGATTTTTTTACTTTTACTTTTAAACGTAAACTTTTGATCAAAATCTTTTACAAAGTATTAGTTTTGACTTGAAATGAACCTGATAGTAAGTTGTCACTATTGCTCATATTGATAAGGATCATAAGATTTTGAAGGTTTTGCCAACCCGAGGACCAAGATTTATTGGAATTTCACCAGCACTCTTACCCCTCGTAGTAGAGGGGTAAGAGAGGTGGTGAAATAGGACAACAGTGAGAGCACTGCTGTGTTGCGGCTGAAATGGTAATGCCCATAGGGACTAGGGTTGCCATCTGTCCGGTTTCAGCAGGACATGTTGGGCTTTTTTAAGCTGAGTCCGGCCTGTCCAATTTTTTTAGGATTTTTGATAGCGCTATCTATGGGCGAGGGATGTGCTGTCTATTAACTATTATTAGCTTTGATGTCTGGCTTTTAGTGTAAAATGTAGGCCAAATATTAGGGTAGTCTTTTTCACTTCGGTATTAAAAGCCAATTATCCAAGATGGGACTATGTACAGATATTGTTGTAGAATATGTGGTGAAGAGAATGCGTCAACATGACAAATCCTGTGCGAATGTGATCCACTTGACAGATTCAGAATGAAACTCCTAGGCCGGTTTACCTTGAACCAGGGGATTTCAAAGCACTACCATTGCACTCCATCAATAACTTATTAGGGAATGTAGAAGAGGCAATAGATTTTCTGCATGGAGAGGGGTAATTACACAAAAGATCTCAATGGACCGAGGTGTATCATCTTGAGATCTTAGGGTTTCCTTTCATCTCCTAAAATTAAAAAGACTACCCTTATCTTGAGATATTGGGGTCCCTGCTAAGGGTAGTCTTTTTAATTTTAGGAGATGAAAGGAAACCCTAATTGAGACAAACCATTATGTCCAGTCCGACCACCAGCAAATAATTAAGTAAAGAATTTAATAGTTTTTAAATCCTTTTATTACTCCATCATTAGTCCATGTAATGTGGTAAATTTAAACACCGTTGTAGACATACTTGCCTACCTAATTGAATATACTGCATACTTCAAAAGAAAGATAGAAAAAGCATTTATTCATGACAAGACAAGACAACACATACAGGACAAATGAAGTGTTGTGATTTGTCATGAAATGGTCCTAATCCTAACTCAGTATGTGCTAGTACGCCTGGACAGAGCTCATTGGCGTGCATTGGGTGAGGCCTACGTCCAGCAGTGGACTACTATGGGTTGTTGATGATGATGATGATGATGTGCTAGCATGACTGCCAGCGCTGGTCTTCCGTTAGGATCATTTCAGAAATTCACTATTTCTCACATATTATGTCAGGTCCTATATAATACTGTTCAATAGTGTAAAGCGGGACAATATCAACTTATTCATAGTAATAAATAAGGTTTTTGGTTAATCTTATTAGAACTTTTGAAAGGTTAAGAGGTTAGAATTTACGCAATTTTCTAGTGAAATAACTTGAACACATCGACAGCAATGAACACATGAAGTCAATATCTCTAACGCGGCCTTTTTCATAACTTAATTTATTTACTTACTTTCCTAGTATATTGCGAGATCGCCCTAATATTCCTTGATCTAATTGAAGTATAGGTTAGGATATGTTTTTAACTACTTGCCTGCATAGAATCAGCACTTATAATCTCCGTTTGGAATTTTTGAGCTAGCTCCACACTTAATTTGGTTTTTCCTGTCCCTGTAGCACCTAAAATAATCACCATAGGAATCTTAGAAACAAACACAGACCGGAGAGCCATCGTTTTGGCTAACGCACGAACTTCACTATTGTTTTCGTTTCGTTTGCTTTGACATTTGCTCTTTAGATGCGTTCCATTTCATGCATTACTGTTTTAATTTCAATTCTGTCCGTTAGACAGTTATAAAACTTACTGCGCTCATTATTTTTTCAAGTTTATTCCCATTTCAAAAACTAGGTAATTACTAGTCTCATTTCAAAAACTAGAATTTGATTTAGGCAGTTAACTAATTCATTTCCACAGTTTACCTTCAAATACGTTATTTTGTAATACCATTGCCTCCAATCCAATCAACATTTAAATCATCTGAACATTCTGTACTAATGTCCCAGCTGCGCAGTAGACCAGTAAGGTGGTAATTTTCCGTGGTTTACATTATTTAACTATCTAATTATACTGGCGGGTGTTCACAAGGAATTTAAGTTAAGTCACACTAAATCCTTTCTAGCCTGTTGTAGGGAGGTAGGCGTTAGGTTAGCGTTCGGTAAAATTATACTTACAGTACAGGCGGATACTTACCAAAGACGAGGTACTTAAATACTTACCTATTGAATAGATAGTAGAAGTGCAAAGAAAATTGATATTCCCGTTAATATTTCCTTTGTAATTACGCCTCTAATCGATTAACAGATCGATCTAGCCAAAGGTCTCATATCTGGGATATGTAGGTAGTTGTTTTTTAAATAATTATTATTTTTCGGTTATTTCGCAGAGTTACTTTCGCATTATAATATTAGTATGGATATCCCAAATACATTTTTTCGACTGTCCATCAGTCTGTTCATAAATATGAATAAGTACTTGTGATTTTTATGTCTACTAAAATCTTAAATCTCGATTTTTTATTGAAACTTAATTCAAAGCCAAGCCACGACTTGTATTGTTTTATATGTATACATATTAGTACATTACAGACCTAGGGTGGTGAATTCGTAAATGTCCCAGATCGCAGGTTTCTGTGGCCCGAACCGTAGGTGAGGGCCATAAATAGGCGATCTGGGACTTTACGAAGTACCGCCTGTGGTTTGTCAAAAGTTTTACGTCTTGCCTTGGCCAAGAAGTGAGATTTTCTCTTCGCGTAGCGGGCAAAAAATCCCACTTTACGGCCAAGAGTGATGGAAAAGATATTTAAGTTTATATGTAGAACAACAGGGCGAAGAAAATCTTGCTTTACATTATACCGTCACTGATGTAATGTAAATATGTATATAAAAGTTATGTCTAAGTGACCTAAATTAGAAACAAAATTTTCAAGTCCTGTTGTGTAAGGAAAGGAGTAGGGAAAAAAAATTGAAAAACCATTTTTTTTTACAGTTAGCCAAGGCAGAGCTCTATAACTCCCCACCAGTACCGCAGAGGTACAAATCACAGAATCAAAAACCCCTAATTAACCCCTTCAAAACAGTATAAAAATTACAATCAACTAGCCAACACATCGAAGCTCCGCCTTGACTAGACGCGTTTATTTCCATATCTTAAGATTATCTTAATATTTTCGATACACATAATTAAGGAACAAAAACCAAAAAAAAACTTCTTTCTCAATAATAGTATCCAAAAATGAGACGTGGTAAGTACACAGGTCGAGAATGCGCCGCTGCTAGGTGCGGCGCGCGGCTTCAAAGTTAGGCGGAACATGCCGCGCCCGCACGAGCGGCCCGGCGGCGACCGAGCGAACAGTAAACAATAACATGACATCCAACCCTTACTTTACAAAATTTACAAACGAACTTGCTATGTAATTTTTTTATTTTCGATTACTATTTATATTCATTTGGCAGTGGTGGAAATGTGCCTTGTCACAAAATGTGCAGTATATTTTTTTCATGATTTTCCATCATCCCGATCTGTATACAGATTGTAAAGCTGTCATTTCTTACCATTAACACCATTTAAACTACTGACTTTTTCCTATGTGAAATCTATATTTTTCCTTCCCTATCACAATAAGAAACCAATTTCACTTGCGGATAACTAAATCATTAGGTATTCCTTCTATTATCATTACATTATATTTATTATTTATGTCAAGATAAGATTAACAAAAATTAAATGCAGGTACAACATTCGAGAATTCGTAAACTATTCTCCAGTTAAGAAAAAACTAAACAATTACTAGAAAAAAACCTTGTTTTATAAAAAAAAACTGACGTACAACTATGTCTAATGTATATGCTATATGTACACGTAGAGCTAGTGGAAGATAAACTGCGAATCTTTAACACGATACTCCGACCCCTCGTGTACTGCTACTTATAAATCAACGCTATCCCTACATAATATTTCTCACAAAAAATATTTCTTGCAACTAATTCGAGTATAAACCTAATTATCATTTATATGTACAAAGCAAGGCACATTCCGCACACAGTCGCAGCCTCCGCCGGTGTTTCGACATCGCGATACATCACTAACTTACTGCAATAAAAAAAACTATAAAGAAATGCAAATTTTACAATAAGTAGGTACTATGAGGAACTATGTCGTGGTTACTTTTTATAAATCTCCTTTAGGAATATATGAAATCGGCTCTCGGTGTGGTATCAAAATACAGGTAATGTCACTGAGATTATTTCACTGAATATCATGTCAAATGGACACCTAAATAAATACAATAACAACTAGGTCCTGCGTTTGACCTTATTACTCGACAGTAATACTTCCACAAACAGAGAACGAATTTAAAATTCCATGATGCATGTCATATCGTGAGTGTACAATGCAAGCCACGATCGGAATCGTCGGTGTATCAAAACATTCCATGATCGTAGCTGCTTCAGAGCGGTGAATCGATATAAACGCTTTAAAATGGTCCAATACTCGCTTAATTCAAGTTATAAAATAGTGATTCGGAGTTCGCGACTACATGTAAAAACAATTAGTGTTAAAAATGTACAAAATAACAAAACGCTAAAAAAACATAAGCGAACTAGCCTAAATGTATCTTTAAACTTATAGTAATATCAATTAAAACAAGTTATCACCGCCTCGGCCAGCGCGCTGGTCGAGGTCTGCAATAGAAACCCTTCGTAACGGCCCGAAAACATATATAATGGCCAGCGATCTCCGCGCCCCACCAGCTAACTAACAATGTGATCACTACCCTCGCCCATCTATTTACAGCTGAGGCAAACTCGCGCGCATCATACACTAAAACGTGACACTGAGAAACACTGTAGTACAATTTATCATCTATTTTATTTTATAAAAAATGGAAGGTCCAGTAAAAAATCTTCATTACCTTTTCGAAACAATATTCAACAAATGTCATATCTTTTCGATTATTCAACACTGAGTAAATCTGTAAGTAATGTGCTATGTCAACTATTTATACTTTAATGATAATTCAAAAAACATTTTAGAGGTATAGCCAGTCTACGAGTTCACGAAGCAGTCTGTAAGATAAGATATTTTACTGAAAACCTAGGCATTTACAGTTAACAACAGTTTATGGCTCACTTTGGCACTGTAAAACATCGTTTGAGCAAAACATAATAACCCCCAGTTATCGATTTAAAACTTTGAAACTGCAGTGCGTTCCCACAGAAGCAGAGTAAGCCGTAAAAGCTGGTT